>JAYEVK010000466.1:0-212578 GCA_036346275.1 Otatea glauca
ATCAGACTGAGCAGCTCGGCTAAAACGAGCATAACTTTTGACTCGGACTCCGATTTCAGAGATTTTGGACTCTCCCGAAAGCTAAGAACGAGGGCTACACAACCAACAAGATCTCACTATCCAAAACTCAAAGGATAACCACAGATTTCACAAAGAAATCAAGAGAGACCTACAACCCTCACTTTAAGCACTACCAACACCACTCTCTTTCTAAGATTCACAAGGATGGATCACTTGAGCACTTGACACATCTAAAAGTCATTCGACATCGCATCCCTCTTAATAGTACGGCAGTCCTTAGACTCAAATTAAATCAAAGATAATATAAGTCTAGAACTAGTCACTTGCAGTCTTCTTTCTTGATGTCGATGCATGAAGACCTTCACCATATAATTGATGACATCTTCGCCTTGTCCAACTCGACTCGATTCACCTCATGAGACTCTCGTCCTATCAACCTTGACTTGATCATCCTCTCTCGACGATCTCCACGCCAAGTTGCTCTTGACTTAGTCCTCGGCTCTTGGTGACACCGCCGTCTTGTTGACCTCGACAATGATCATCCTCCAAGATACCTTGGTCATCATACACATACGGGACCTAATTCTTTCCAAACTACTCATGAAAGACATTAGTCCCAAAAGCTCAATAGATATGAATAAGTTGATATTTGTGAGCGATTGATTACAACAAGTGTTTCATATAAAGAAGCACAACACAAAATAGAAACACTTGACATAAGAAATGTTCTCTACTAAGTACATCATGATGAATATGTAATTGATCTATATGCACTAGAGAGATAATTGCCAATATGATGAATCAATTAAATCATGGCAAGGATCACAGACTTTACTTAAATGAAGCACATGATAGAATATACACGAATTGTACATGTGCAAATAATATTTGGAGTAAGAGTAAATATGTGATCCAACACTAGATAAACTTCACTAAGAGAATTGCATGAGAAGATATACAAATAAAACATGCATGCACCAAGTCAATCTATAGCAATATGAAGTTTAACTCTAGTTAATACATGCATACTATAATGAACTCAAATGAATATATATGCACAACTAAATATGACATGAACCAATGTGCATGTATATAATCAACATGCTACTTGGAGTTCACTATGCATTTGCACGAAAGGAATGCAATAACAAATATAGAATAGATACCAAAATTGCATACCTTATCTTTGCTTAACTATCCCATTTGATTTTCCTCTAAATAGATGAGACTGATACTCGACTAGGCAATAACAAGTTAGTCTCATAGCAATATAATCATATTAGAGGCTTGTCATTTGCTAAGCACTAAGTTAAGCATTTACTTAATTTACATAGATTGTCATTATGAGTGTTTGTCATTAATCACCAAAATAACATTCATTAATCACCAAAATAACATAAGTGCCTAGATGCACTTTCAGGATTGTCGGATAAACTTGGATATAAGAGAAGGGGATGGGATCAACGATCAAGGTTCAAAAAACCCGCTGAAATTTCCGAAATATCGGCCGAGATTTCGGATTCCAGTCAGGAACGGGTTCCAAAATTTCGGTCGGGAAAAAAATTGAATTGTTTTTAAATTGCTACAGTAATATCAGAAATTTGGCAAATCTTCCAGAACCTTAGGTTTTTTTGACCGAGTTTTGACTGGATTTGGTCCAATAATCCCTGAGAAAGACATCTTCCATGAAAATTTGTTGAAAAACCAAATCTTTGAGAAGTTTTAAAATTTTGTCAGAAACACTGCCAAATTTTTATAAAATTGTACAAGCTTGATCATGATTTAAAAAATTTATGGTACTATATTTAGTAGTTTAGAATCATACAAAAAAAATCAAAATAATTTAACTTCATTTGTTATCTTTAAAAAATAAAAACAGAATGAACATAATTGCGATAATAACTTTGTCAAAATTTTATAAATTTGCTCGAGTGTGATCATTAACCAAAATTTTTATGAGAGCTTAAGAATTTCCTCAGTACCATTCTCTAAATTTTTTTAAAAAAAAATCAACTTTTTTGTTTGCTCATCAAATCTATGTAAGCATTGAACTTCATTTGTTATATTTCAAATATCAAAAACAGAAAGAACATAAATGGTACAGCGCCCTTGTAAGAATTTTATAAATTCACAGGAGTGCGATCATGATTTAAAAAATTTATGAGATCTTAAGCATTTCCTTAGCACCTTTCTATAAAAAGTTTAAAAATTGTAAGTCTTTTTTATTGCTAAAACAAATCTAAGTATTGATCATGAGGCTTTTGTCGGGACATAACACCGTTAGAATTTTTTAAAATTCTTGAAGATTGATCATCATATAAAAGTTTTATATAAACATTAATGATATATCAGGACCATCTACAAAAATTTTCTAACGCGGTTTGGACCATTTTTCATTTGGTTGAAATTTACCGGTAAGGCCTTTATCAGGACAGAATTTTATGGGAATATTAGTGATGCATGTAACCATGCATATGTTCAAACTTGTCGGTCAGCGTTTTATCAGGACAGTAGCAGTGTTAAAATTTTTAAAAATTACTCAGACTTGATAATCATCTAAAATTTTTATGGGAATATCACTGATGCGTTAGAAACCTCAACAATAATTTTAAAATTTTTTGACGTCGTTTGTGTCATTTTTCGCTTGGTATTTTTTAAATTTTTTGACGTCGTTTGTGTCATTTTTCGCTTGGTGCAAATTCATCGAAATATTGGTAAATCTCGTCGAGATTTTAGGAATTCTAATCGAATTTTTTGTTTTCTCAATGCAAAAAAACCGGAGTTGAATTTTTTACTTTTGTATTTTATCCAAAATTCTATAATCTCGGTGAGATTTTGGATTTCAACTAACCGACCACGGAGAGGAAATACTAAATTTTTATTTTAAATAATACATTTTTATTCAAATTGCAAAAATATCGTCGATCTCAAAATTACAAAAATATAATTTTGTCGCCCCATATACGGGCGATTGGTGCCATCAAGACGCTGCTTGATATTTCCTCTATCTGCAGTCTGTTCCTAAAGAAAATCATAAATTTTTCATATGATGTTGGATGGAGATGAATTTTATACAAAAATTGTAGCTCTCGACGGGATCTACAACTTTTGTATACAAACTTTTTCAATTTGAATCTATTTAGATGGTCAAAAACGGGATAGAATGTTCAGATCTAAAAACCAGATCTGAAATTTCTATCCCAGTTTTGGCTATCTAAATGGATTCAAATGAAAAATATTTGTATATAAAAGTTGTAGATTCCGTCGAGAGCTACAATTTTCGTATAAAGCTCATCTTCATCCGACATCATATGAAAAAGTTATGATTTTCTTTAACAACTGACCGCAGACAGAGGAAATATCACGCGTTAAAAACCGCACCGATCGCCCGTTTATGGGGCGACAAAAGTATATTTTTGTAATTTTTTGAGATCGCTGTATATTTTTGCAATTTAAATGAAAAATTGTATTATTTAAAATATTCGGAAATACTATATCGGGCGGAAAGGAGAAGGCCCAGTCCGCACCGATGACCGACCCATCCCCTACCATATAAAATAATGTCCAGAAGATCCCCTCGCCAAGACAGAGAGAACCCTAGTTCCCAAATCAGAGAGATCCCCCGCCGCCACGATGAATGCAGACCCATTTTCTACCCCGCTTCCTTCTGGCCTCCCGCCCCACCGGCCACCGCCTCCCGCCGCTCCGGCCCTCCCGACTGGGTCCTCCTCGATGACAAGGGGTACATCGCCGACCGGAGGAACTCCGACCTCCTCGATCGGGGAGCGCTGCTGCACCGTCCGGGTAACCTTCTTTGTCGCCGATCCGCCCGCCTCTCCTACTGCTTCGTCGCCCGACACTGAGCTCGGCCGTGAGCCGTGATCGTCTGCTCGGGGGGCGACATCGCGCTCCTCCAATTCTCCGTCATGACCAGTTCCATGTGCGGGCCCTTTCGGATTCCAGAAAAAAGGAACGAGTACTTCATCTACAGGGCCAGAGCCGAAGTCGGAGGTCCCGAGTGCCGGCCGTCACTCGAACTGCTCCCGAATTTTATTTGGTGATATCCAGTAGATTAGCATGGAACGGTAGAATTGCTTAGTCCAGCTTAAGCGTTTCGGTATTGTGCCATTTTGGGAATCATTTCAAATGTTGTTGAATCTTATTTGTGAAATTGCGGTAATTGGTGTTGCTGCTGTGATTTAAGTAAAATAAAGTGAAAATAGTTTAGACCGGGGCGGATGGATGTTTGGCGGGTGCAGAAAGCACGAGACCTTGGTATGTGAATGTTTCGCCCTAGTCAATTAAGGACCGAAGCGTGTGTTACTATGAACCGAGCACTACCGTACAACCACAAGTCTATATGGGTACGACCTGGCTAAATAATTTACGCGTCTCATTATTAGCTTCGCCAGTTGGTGAGTGCCAGATGTTGGCAGACGCAAGAGGGGGTTTCTGTACTGGGCAGCTAAAACCCTAACAGCGGTGAAACCTTAGCGGGCGAGGTTAATAGTGGGGTCGTACATTGTAAAGGCCTTGTCATGATCTCTCTGCCGACACACCAAAGGAAGTGTGTTAATTGCATGGCAACAAGAGTCGATCATGTCTTGTGGGTAAAGTGTACACACTCTGCAGAGTTAAAACTTCTTAAGTAACCGTGCCCACGGTCAAGGGCAGGCGAGGTACGCTTGCACATTATAGATTTTATGGTTTGTTTTAAAGGAAAATGGTGTTTTGGGATTCCGAGAGCAGATGGAACTCTCGGGTTATGGTTTAGCAGATGGAGCCAGTCAGGTAGATGGAACCTGCTTTAATTGTCAAATCAAATTCAATTACTATGCTATTACATTTTGTTCAAATGATGCTTTGTGAAATTACTATTGGTATTTACAGTTAAACATTGCTTTATGCTAAAAGAGCCATATTATGCCTTCAATTGTTTAGCCTTGCATATAGTTATCATGCATTATGTTTCCAAGACTTGCGGAGTACATTTTGTGCTCACCCTTGCAACATCCCCAACTTTCCACAGAAGAGTTCGCAGAAGCTGAAGGTGACTACGATTTCTACGCTTGTGGTTACGATGAAGGCGATCTGGAATGCTAGGACGCGAACCCCAGTCGATTGCCTGTTGGGCAAATGGATGGGCTTACTTTACTGCTGTTATTTCGTTTCCGCTGTTTCTTATTGAACTCAAGCTATGATGCTGCTCAGTTGTAATAATTGGCCATAAGGCTAATACTCTTTTGCTTAATTAATATTATTTGATTCGTGATATGGATGTGTTGTCATCATTGTTTCCACTGTGTGTGCTAGCTTTTCCTAGACTAGCACAGATTATACACAGAGGGTTCGGATTTGAAAATCCGGTCCCGACAGATATGTTCCTATATTGTATCCTAGTTTGTGACTTAGCTTTGCACTTTGAAATATAAATGTCGGTTTTTATTTGTCGTAAAATTTGTCGCACACCGAAAGAGAATGACGAACAACCCAATTTGGTGTTTCGTTCCCAAAATAATTAACTGACAAATAATTTTGTAAAACACTACATTAATTGTCACCAACAAATATGATTTTTTCTGAATTAATTGACCCTACTTTGAACTATACAATTCTAGCAACCATCAAAATAACATTGACTTTTAATAATTAATGCTTACAGCTTACAGTGAATTTTTCAATAAAATCAACCATATTGTTTGGTTACAACCAGTAATAGCCGAACCGTTACCGTTGTAGCCAAACCATATGGTGACAATGCCAGTAAAATAGTGTTTTCGCCATACGGTTTGGCTATTACTCCTACTTCGCCATACGGTTTGGCGACGAAGTATTATTTTCGCAAAAAAATTTCCGCGTATTAATGTCGTAATTATTTTTATGAAATGCATTATTTTAAAAAAACTCGCTTTGCTAGCGCCTCTGCTGGCCGAGCACTATACAGCAAGTAGTCGCCAGACCATTTGGCGACATTATGTTGTCGCTGAACCATTTGGCGATTTTATGTTGTCGCCGAACCATTTGGTGATATTTCCCATGTGTCGCTCCACGATTCATCTGCTCTGTCCGGTGACGCAATTCACGTGATGTCACCCAACAGTTGGGCGAAAATAGTGTCTTCGCCATACGGTTTGGCTATTACTCCTACTTCGCTATACGGTTTGGCGACGAAGTATTATTTTTGCAAATTTTTTCCCCGCGTATTAATGTCGCAATTATTTTTATAAAATGCATTATTTAAAAAAAATCAGGGGGTGGGATCAAGGTTAAAAAACCGCTGAAATTTTCGAAATATTGGCCGAGATGTCGGTCAAGGACGGGTTCCAAAATTTCAGTCGGGTAAAAAAAATTAAATTGCTACAGTAATCTCAAAAATTTTGGCAAATCTTGCCAAAATCTTAGGTTTTTTTTGACCGATTTTTGACTAGATTTGGTCCAATAATCCTTGAGAAAGCCATCTTCCTCGAAAATTTGTTGAAAAACCAAATTTTTTAGAAGTTTTAAAATTTTGTCAAAAATATTTTCAGATTTTTATAAAATTGTACAAGCTTAATTATGATCTAAAAAATTTATGGTACTATCTTTAGTAGTTTAGCATTATACAAAATAATTTAACTTCATTTGTTATCTTCAAAAAATAAAAAACAGAATGAACATAATTGCGATTGTAACTTTGTCAAAATTTTATAAATTTGCTCGAGTGTAATTATGATCCAAAATTTTTATGAGAGCTTAAGAAATTGCAATAATAACTTTGTCAAGATTCTATAAATTTGCTCGAAATTTTAGTTTTCTCCCTGAAAAAAACCAGAGTTGAATTTTTATTTTTGTATTTCATCTAAAATTCTATAATCTCGGTGAGATTTTGGATTTCAACTAACCGACCAGGAGAGGAAATAGGATATCGGGCGGAAAGGAGAAGGCCCAGTCCCAGTCCGCACCGATGACCGACCCATCCCCTACCATATAAAATAATGTCCAGAAGATCCCCTCGCCAAGACAGAGAGAACCCTAGTTCCCAAATCGAGATCTCCGCACGGCCACGATGAACAGACCCATTTTCTACCCGCTTTCTTACGCCTCCCGCCCCACCGGCCACCGCCTCCGCCGCTCGGCTCTCCCGACCGGGTCCTCCTCGGCGACGGGGGTACATCGCCGACCGGAGGAACTCGACCACCGCAGAAACCTCGATCGGGAGCGCCCGCACCGTCCGGTAACCTTCATTGTCGCCGATCCGCCCGCCTCCTACTACTGCGTCTCGCTCGACACGGAGCTCGGCGATGAGCCCCAGATCGTCGCTCGGGGCGACATGGCGCTCCTCAATTCTCCGTCATGACCGGTTCCATGTGCGGGCCCGTGCGGATTCCAGAAAGAAGGAACGAGTACTTCATCTACAGGGCCGGAGGGCCCGAGTGCCGGCCGTCGCTCGAACTGCTCCCCATCGATTCGTATCTCGATAAAGTGAGACCCTCGGATGTCTTGGGCCTCGTGCCCGACGGCGACGGCCGGAACTTCGTCTTGGCCGCTCTCAAATTGATCCCACAGCATTACCAACTCCACGTCTTCTCGTCCTCGTATGGCGGGTGGTGCAATAAGCCGCTGCTGCTGGAGACGTCGGCTGCGCTAAGTGAGCGCAGTGCCTACAAGATGGTCCTTCGTCCCATCAAGGTGATCACCCTCGGTGGAGGCTTACTTGGTCGGGTGGATCTCGGTCGGGCATTACACAGTGCAACGTGCTTGACTCCAAGCCAGGCGAATTTCATCCCATTGCCAAGCTCCTACCTTCCAACGGGAGGACATAAGGAGGCCGCCACGGTCGTTCGCGATGTCACGTGCACGGTGATTCAACTATCAAGTGCGTCGAGCTTGAATTTCTTGGAAGACCTAAAATTCCCAAAAGAAAAGATGTCTCTAGCTGATGTACTCCACGATTCGGACTTGAGGTTCGATCAAGTCGTCGATCCGGAGGAGGAGGACACCTATGAGTACCTTGGTTGGAGGTTGGTCACGTGGCATAGGGCTATCTCTTGATTTGTTGGTACAAAGGAGCATGCTTCACGTTGATGACATTGATGTTTCATTGCACGAGAAGGGTGTCATCATTTGCCGGAAATCGACATGAAGGACGATTACATCCGCACCCACCCCGGGCATGGTTCCGATGATGTTGTTTACCTCATGTCCAAGGCGGAATTGAAGGACCAAAAGGCATGGTGGTCGCTCTTAACATGACGAACAAGGCGGTGGAAGAAATGGTGCCATTTTTCACGAAAGATTCATGTATTTCTGTCCAACCTACTTTCCTGCGTGCTACTGTCGAAGCATCTGAATATAGATTCAGGTAACTTGTTTAGTTATCATGTGACTATATCTTTTGTCCCTTTCAGGAATATGTTTGTGCATCGACTATATCTTTTGTCCCTTTCAGGAATATGTTTGTGCATCAATGCATGTGGTTTTGTCGCATTCATGTGGCACTGTTCTCATGACTTGATGCATGCTTTGTAGTCCATGTTAATTCACTATAACTGGAGTTGGCATGATAGTTGCAAGGAAATGGTTGTGATGCCATGTTTCCTGATGTATACCCCCCCCTTGTGTGCATGCGAACTGATTAGTCCACTTCCTTCACTTGTCCGTTTCGACACAAGTAGTTTTAAGACTTAAGTCATTACAGCTTTATCTTTTTGTTGTAAATATTTCAATTTGCTTGAGGCATGCTTGGGTAAAGAAGGATATGTGTTGCGCTTCTGTTACAATCTAGCGTGCAGTTTGCTTCGTTCGTGTCGCATAAATCAAGACTCCTCTCCCTTATTTAGGCCCTGCTTTGAATTGGTATACTTAACCATTGTTAGATATCTCTGATTTGGGCTTAAACATCATTGTTTATGTTTATGGTGATTGCTTATGAATTTAATGGTTTTACGCTATCTGTGTTTTAGATGGATCTCAGATTGTTGAGCAAAAGCACGATCTCGTGTTGAGGTATACATGCCGTCACTCTTATGCCTTGTTTCGGTATGTCCATTTTCTCCTCTTCACGCGATGATTAACTAGAAGTTGCCTTTGCGGTGTCTGCGCGCTATCATCCATATCATCCGAATAATGGTGGTGCTTACGAGAATGATCCCGTATCACAAATTTTCATGGCAACTACTGGCAGACCACCATGAATCGGGAGGATGGCAATCGCCACACCACATCAAGAACCGCCACCACCTCCATCATTGTGGCAACCTCCTCCACCGCTGTACATCGCCACCTCAGCCACCATTGTGGCAACCACCATACCTCATGCAGTCCTCATCGGGTAATAAAACACACTCGAAGCTTGTGATGTACTTGAACACCTTTCATATGAACAATTTTCTTAGCCAATTAATCTTAAAATCATGTTATGGTTTTTGAAAGGAACTGTACCATGGTTGCTATTTAGGATAGCTGCTAGTTCACCTTTTAATGCTTTTACAATGGTTTAAATTTCCTGTCTAATTTTGGTTGATGAATTATAATTATTTTGCGGCGATGGTGCCGTTCGGTAGTGAACTATCCGGACGAAGCAACCTTGTTACAAGCGTTGGTGATATAAGCCTTCTGTGGTGTTTGCTACCGTTTCATAAGCCTTGTAATTGTGACACGTGTTATGGGTTTAAACTTATATGGCTTCTCAACGTACTTTGGTACTGTTAAAGATGTTGGGCTTAAACTTATGTCATAATCCCACGCTGTTTGGTACTGTTTCAAGATGTGTGCCTTGCGACTGTTCTCAACGCTCTTTTTATTAGCAGTTTGTTTTGTTATTTGCTTTGCAGAGTTTTGGGAAACCTTATTCTCTAAGATTATCCCTTTAGTTCGGTTGTCAGTTAAGGTATGGATTCATCTTAGTACCTTATATTTGTTCCTATTTTTTCGTCTTGTGTCACATTGTTAGACGGCAATACATGAGGTTCAATTCATGAGTGCTTGCATTTCTCGGGGCATATGTGCACTCTGCTTTGTTCGTCGTATCTTGAAATTACGAAAGGCACGCTGATACTCTCAATCCAAAGCAATTATCTTAAACAATTGTTCATCTTGCGATATCATAAGAAGTCATCTTCTTTGTTCAACTACAAAATATCCCAACGAAGGGCCGATCATATTCATCACTAATCAATTCGATCTATCTAAGAAAAGAGACCAGTTCAATTTTACGTGGGCTAAATTATAGATCGATTCATTTTTATATTGGCTAAATTATGGATGCCACAAATATTACTATTATTCGTTCACGTAACCTAATTCACTTATCGTAAATATTACTATTGGGAAGTAATGATGTTTTCCAAGCACAGCGCACACATTATTATTGTTCATCATGTGTTTTCTTTTGTCGATTTGTCGGATGTTTCTACATTATGTGGTGTGTGTGCTCAATAGGGTGGTTTAACGATACGGTCCATGTAATAAACCCATCTTCATGTTTATTCACGAAAATTAAAAACCTATCTAGTCTCTTGTTGGGGTTTTGTTCCGTGGGTTCTTTTGTCGGATTTTGGGGTATTGTTTGATTTCCTTTGTAAATGTGGATCCATTCTTTGTTGCACTGCATACAAATGTTAATACACACTAAGAGTTGATATGCGGGTTGGGAGATTGGGATCGAGGACTCACAAAACCTGATTTGATGCCTTGGTAAGCGTTACACTATTCCAAGAACACTAATTGATTGTTTCTCCGTGTTCGTTTTTCTTGATGCGGGTTGAGTTTGTTTGTTGAAGAGGTCGGGTAGAGGAATGTTCATTGTTCTGAGCCAACAATTGCAAGAACTTCAAGAAGTTACATACAAAGTTCAGCAATAAAGGAGTTTATTGGAATTCATTTATTTGGAAGGACATCATTCAATTGAGTTATACACAATTATTAATTTGCTGAAAATTACGCTTTAATAAGCGTGCAACTCAAACCACAAATCAAAAGAACAAACACTTAATAAAAGGGAAACAATATTTTTCATATAAATGATCATTAGAGCTTAATATGGCCTAACCCAAAATTATTCAAAATGATATCATTTTTGCACAGCAAGGAAGGGTATATCATTCTAAGGTCATGAGATTTGGTTTTGTTGATTTTAAGGTTCGTTTGCGAAAGTTACGGGCATTTGAACATTTTGCCGATTGCATGTTCGGACAACGAGCAAATAGCGCAAACCCAGGTATAATATAAATATTTTTTGTATATCTATGATCTTTGCCATCCCAGGAGTATAGCTAAACTATTTTCACTAAATTTTGAGCTCATTTGACACATGTTTTAACCATTTGAATATTGCATGTTAGTAAGGTTTTAAACAATCAATTTTTGACTCAAAATACATTCAAATCTAAATGTTTTTATATAAATAGAGTGTTAGTAAGGTTTTAAACAATCAATTTTTGACTGAAAACACATTCAAATCTAAATGTTTTTATATAAATAGAGCATCTAGGCTTGCAGGAACCTATGTGATTTATTTCATGATTTATGGAACTAGGAATTATATAGTTACTTCACATCAACTACAATGAGACTTTACTTCAACCTCTAATTAAAATATTTTTCTGCAAGTAGCATATGAAATTTTATTGCAGAATCTAACTCCTTATTCTGTAACTCAAATTTAGAAACAAATTCCATTCCATTCGAGACACTCTAGCAAAAGATATGATAGTTTGAATTGCAAAGGCAAAAAGAAAAATATATTTTGCTAGAGTAGGATTCAACCCGAGACCTCTCGGCTACACTTGCGATGCTTCAACCACTGGGCCAAACAAGGTCTTGTGACTGAGTTACATGCACAAATACTTGAGGCTTATCCCTTGCTAACCCTACCGCTTGACGGAGCAACAATGGCCATCTTGGCTAGCGAAGAAACTCTGTGGATGATCTCCGAGAGGCGAGGCTTGGCTGGGAGGGTCCTGCCGCGGCGATGGTAACCGGAGCTTTGGCAGCGACGATCATCGGAGCTGTGACGGCGACGGCGGCCGAAGCTAGCTTCTTTCGCGCGACTCTTGGGAAGATGAGAGCTGCAGGAGGTTGTTCAATGAGTTGCATGCAACGCACGGTAGCCAGCAGGTGCATAGCGAGCAAGAGTGCATGAAAGAATGGGCTAGATCACTGAGTGTCTTCCTGCGGTCGAAGGGCTCGTTGCCTTGTCTCGGCTCGAGCAAGCTCACAAAGAAGGGAAGCAAATGCGCAATGAGCAAAAGCGAGGTGAATGGCTTCAGCGTCTTTATGGCAATGCACCGGAGTGGTTGGAGCCGGGGCATGGGCAAGGCGGAGCTCGCAGGTCTGGCGCTGTGGCGCGTGGCGCAACAGAACCGCCGCGCAGCGTGTTGTCACTGCGTGAGCTCGCGAATGGCTGGTTCTGCGCGGTTGGGGCGAGAAAGGGAAGGAGGAGGCGGTGGTGAGGCTAGGAGGAGCTGGCGGTGGGGCCGTAGGCGGTGTCTGCCATTGCTAGTGGCTGCCTCAACGGCGTTGCGTCGAACCAAAAATCTTGGCAGATGATCTTCATTTTACGAACAAAATCTGGGTGGATTTGAAGTGACTCAACAGTGGTGCTAGCCTACCCAAAAATTCTTGAGAAAAATCATGGCAATAGCTCACTGAATGTAGTTTCCATTTTCTTTGGTTTCATCTTATTCCCTATGGCGGTTTGAGAACAGTAATTCATCAAAGTTGACTGATTTTCAATCTGTTTTTCATTCTTCCTATACAATAAATAAGCTAAATTTTATATGGAACTTTTTATGAATAACCCTGATTATTATTGGGAGCTACCATAAAAATTTAAGATGATTATCAGCTATATTTATTTTTATAAAATTCCAATAATGTGATTGCTTTATTTGCACACTTCTGTTTTTATTTTATTTTAGCATGAATATGGATGCATGTTTGGATTTCGAGGTTGTGACAACAATTTCACTTGAACTCTTCTAGGAGTCCAACACTTTCAAGTCTCGGCTACGAAAATGTTCGTTTACACCCTCCAATTGACAAAATCAATGTAACCCACCCCTTTACTCAAAACAACCCTGTTATTTTTACCCGTCGGTCAACACTCAACAGCGAAGCGACTTAAATAAATCAGCAAGTAAACCAAAAATAACATCTAGACTGACATGTAAGCCTCCAGATTCTCCTTGGTCTTTCTATCGAAGGTTAGAGGTCGACAATAAAGTTTGTACTTTGGGTACCTTCGAGTGAGCATAGTCAAACACGAAATCAGGTATACCAGATGTAGACAGGTTCAGGCCCCCTGAAGGGGTAATACCCTACGTCCTGTATAGAAGATCTTCGTACTGCAGATGAAGTACAGAGAAAAATTGTATAGCCCTAGTTACAATGTGGGTTGCTCTAAGTTAAGCTAAGGTTAAAGGTTGACGAAGCGCAGTTCGTTAACTCTTAGGCTCTCTTTGCTAAAAGGCTTCTTGCTTGATGGCTAATTGCTTCAGAATCGCTGAAGCCTCCTTCGCTTTTCCTCCTTTTCTTTTTCCTTTTGAGGACCCCTACCCCTGACCTTATATAGTCAGGGTAGCCCGGTCTCAAGTCGAGTTCTAGTCAGTTTGGAGTACTAGATCGTAGCCGATGTGGAGTCCATCGTCGCGTGATCTTCGCAGCGTATCCAAACTTTCTTGAATATTAGGCGTACTCGAGTCGGTTTCCTCGTAACGGGAACATGACCAAGTCCTTCCTAATACGGAGTTATCTCTTCTGCGCATAACTTATCCCTCATAATTGGGCCTGTGATATCCGGAATCTCTGCTTGTCGTTAGGACATATCCTTCACGTATCCTCTGTGGACACATAACCCATGTTTAGATATTCAACAGTAGCCCACGAACTCTATTCAGCGGAGGGTTTGCTTAAGTGCTTGGTCGATTACTGCCAAAGCCTTGCTTGGTCAAATAATGCCTTGCCTACTTGTAGCCGAATGATTTGAGTATATTGTGAATCGCTGAGTATCGAGTAGGGATGTGCTGGGTCGAGCGCCCTACCATCAGCTCGTATCAAGTCCTCAGGGTAACCATAAATTACTCGATGTCGACTTATTGACTCGACTCTGATCAGAGTTAGAAATTCAAAAAATCTAAACGTTGGGCAGTTGAGCATTTATTGCTCTCGTCTGCAACGCCAAGATGGGTGCAGCGTCATCATTTCGCCTTTTGCACCGATCGAGATGCCGTGCCATGGGGAATGAATCGTTTGCTTGGAGAGAGGATTTTGGTCTATAAATTCCCATACCTAGAATCTGTAGCCCTTCCTCCTTTTTCGCCTCGACCTTAGTCTCGAAGCTTTCGTCGTGCTCAAGCCCTAGAGTCACCACCTTTAGGAATTCACCCACATCACTCTCAAAGGCCTCTGCCCCTTCAATTAGTATTGGAGTCGCTACGTGTCGGAGAAGAAAACCTAGAAAACCGAGGCGGCCTTGAGGAAGAGGCCCTCAAAAGTGTGTGGAAGTCGATCATGACGAAGAAGTGAATCGAGCTTCCAATGGCTCAAAGACTTGCTACGCCGACAAGGGCGCTCTTGTTCTTTGGATGCCGCCAGAGCTTGAGGGCTTGTTCGAGTTTTACAAGGAGGTTTCGGCCGCAAGATGCGGTTTGGCGTTGGGAATCTGTCGAACAACGCGACGATTGGTCGCTTGTCGGAGGAGAGCAACCTTGGACTATCAAGTTGGAGGAGATATACGAGAAGTTGAAGGAGCGGAGGCGTGTCCGTGGCTTGATCCATGATTCTATCTTTGCTCATTGGGCAAAGGATGTATGGAAAATTTAGTCAGGATCTTGATGTATATTGGAAGATGAATCGAGTGGCTCTTTGGTGACTGGGGTAAATTCATGTAATTTTATAAGTTGGTGTCCAATTCAAATCAGGTTTATATATGTTGTCGTGCCAAAGTTGGTTATTTTTCATTGATAGGTAAGAGATTTGAAGTTGATGTCTGTTACAACATGGGGCTTTTTGAGTACATGGAGAGTCGCTAGAAAGAAAATCCATGAGAGGATCACATTGTCTATGAAGATTCTATTGATATGCCAAAAGCTGTGCCTATACTATATTTCAAGACAAAATAGCGGCCTCTCAAGGTCAATCATCCATCAGTGAAGCTAGAAAAGATTAGATATACTTATGATGGCGATGATTTGATATGGGTAAACTTACGAAAACAATTGTAAATATTTTGGTTTAGAAATGCATGCATTATATTTTCTTGTCTGCTTTTATACATATAATCATGTGGTTGTTATGAGATTATGTGGTTATGTAGCCCCTACGGAACTAAGGGAGAAGTGATTTCAAGTGAAGGAGGTGGTGTGATCAGTATATCCTTATAATGCAAATGTCCCGAGATTCTACCAGTGTGTAGTGTGTATTTGGTAAGACGATGTCAAGTGGTGAGTTCTTATGCGGTGGCGGCTTCGAGAAGAGAACTCATCGGTTGTCATCTTCCAAATGTACTCTGTGACCAAATTACAAAGTAAATAAACTGTGACCACAAAAATCATGGTGAGTAGCCTTAACCTTAGGTTTTTAGTTGTAAGACAAGAAAATTTAATACAAAGAGAACATATGACCATTTAAGAAATCAAAATTGTTGAGCGGATATGATTACTAGAAGGGTTAGGACCTTTCTTTGAGGAAGAAAGTGGTATGAAATGGATTTGAGTGCGATTGTGCAGCATTTTATTATCTTTGAGATGAATCAATACTTACAGTGCAAAATAGTCGTCGAGAACACATATATAGAAAAGGAACAACATTTTAGTTTACGCACGGTCTGAGCATGAACATTGTAGAGGGTGAAAACAAACATAGGTCATAGTAGAGGAAATAAAATACATGGTCCAGTTGGTTGTCACAACCAATAAGTGCACTGATTAGAAAAGACAAGGAAGCAAAGAACTACAAAACCCACACTAGAGACTTCATTGTTTTGTCACATTTGGTATCTTGATATCGATCAATGTGGCACGTTCGGCTCTTACGGGCATTCACGAAAGCACGCACAACGCAGGAGGGTTAGGATAAATCAGAATCTTTTAGTATCAAAACAAAGGAAAATCATCATCGAGACAGTTCACTCCAATAAAAACATGTTAACAAATGTTATCATGCTAAAACTAACATAAGCGCAATCTGCATCCTATAAACTTGGACTTTTAGTAGTCCTAATTCACTTAGATGGAAATATGATGTATCACTGGAACCTTGCGATTGCAACTTTACGTATAATGTCCTTACAAGGAGCTAATATAACTTGAAAAACTAACAAATACTATCATGCAACTACTCGACTCCCATCGATGCTTTGTTAAGAAGTACTCTTGACTTTCAAAGCGAGCACAAGCACATCCTAATTCACTGAAAACAATCTATTAGCGACACGATGCAATGCAGCTTTAACATCGATCCTTTGAAATGGTTTATCATTGCTACTTCACAATCACAACCTTTACATAGAAGCTCTTTGGAATCACTATGGCATAATGTTTCTCTTACTGGGGTACATATGAGACAGCACTTGTTGAAACCGAATCATTAAATGGGAATAGAAAGAAGGCAGGATTTGAGGCCGAAAGAAACACACCGAGACCTTGTCCTCCCATTAGTAGATGAACCTAAGGTTGGCCACTGCTCGTCCATCTTGTAGAGTGGTAGAAGTGCTCCACCACCTCCAACCCGAAGACGCAGCCTTTGCAGAGGGCTCGAACCCGTGTGACCACGACACTGCAGAAGTGAGCCAAAAATGAGTAAGTAGCAAGAAACCTACTTTATGTGTATTAAGCTACTATATTTTAGCATTGTATAAGTTGTAAATTTTCTGCAGAGAAATTGAAAAATTGAAAAAAAAAATATAAAGCTACTGAGTATAATTTGAGGGTAGCTGAGCGTTGAGGACTAAAGCCCTCAGCAGCAAACTTAGGAGCAGAGTAATGCTTATGGCAAGCTCCTTAATAAATATAATGAAGAAACTAAAGGTATTTTCTTTAAGCTTGTATTGTAATCAAGTTACCTTTTCATTTAAAGCATGTCATATATTCTATCTATCTTTGCAGAGTTAAAAGAAAAGAATGAGGTGTTGCAAAATGCCAAGATGAAGAAGCCAAAGCATTGGATGAGAAAAAGTCAAGTATAAAGATGAGTCTTGCTCCATCATTCAAGAGAGATGCAAGCGTTTGGAATAAGATTTAGAAAACTCAAAGAGCTAGCCATGATTTCTTGAGTGAGGTACTTAGAACTTAAAGATATTGCTTCTAGTATGAAGGTCGAATCGATCAAGCCATCAAGTGACAATCCCTCTACACAAGGCCTCATGCAAGATCTCAACCTTCAAGTCGGTGAGGTGAAGAAGCACTTACCTAGGTGTATCCTTTGGCTTAGATTTAAAAGGAAGTAAATCTGCAGTTTTGAAGGGATCTCTCGGATGAACTTCTGCACTTTCCGCTCAAAAGGCTGCCACATGGAGACAATACGATATGAGAGATGGTAACAAAGAAATTAAGGGTGAAGGATTTACGAGAAAGCAAATCAAGGCTCGAACCTTGTATGGCGAGTCTTTGTTGTGTGGAATAGGTATATTGTGTGCCCTCCGCAACTCAGCAGTAGTTCTCATGCTTTGAGATGTCCGGTCTTGGGGTTGAAGAGTAGTTGTCACAAGGTTCTGATAAGTGGGAACTTCAACATTGGCCCTTGACGCATGAAGACGATGTCACTCATAAGAATTCGTCCTCAAATGTGCACCTTGCAATCCCTTCCATACCTTCCCTTTTCTCTTGACATATCTCCGGTTCGATCTTTCTTTCTGTAATGAGCAGAAGATAATTTTATTGTATGTATATTTGAATATTGAATTAGCCCAAAATTCAAGATTTCATCAACTTTTTAGTTTTTCATGATGCAGATTGAGCTTAAAACTTCCTCTTTGTTAACACCTCCAAAACAAATGTGCACATAAACAGACTAAAAAAGATCCCATTCCACTATTAAACATAATCCAAGAGGGAGTCTATATGGCACATGTCCTTATAAGTTATAATGGACCCTTCTTTTTTGTTTATTATTATTTTCTTACAGATTTGAATTAATACTTAACCCCCAGGTCGTTAGTCCAAAAGTGGTCAATTTATCAAAATGATACCTGAGGAAGGTCTGGGTGTGGATGATCAATTCAGACTTGCCTTGTTGGTTCAGGGATGCAGAAAGTCTTCTCTCTATATATATTTTAGAGATGTACTGGCAAACCCAGTTTTAATACCGATTTGTCCCAAGAAGACCAAAGAAATTGCAATGACAAAAACGTCAAGAAATTAAACAGGCATAATTTCAGATTTTTAGAATTTAAAAACTCTTAAGATACTATAAACACAATATGTCGAGTTACAATTGTTGGTGTGATAAATTATTCAAGCAAAAAAAAATTAATGTATTACCTTTTTAACTTGTCCTTGGATTCCACTTACTGTCCGAATAGCCGCACCCTCTAAATCAGATGTGAACATCCCTTTAATTAGGGCAGTTTTCTTAAATATCTTGCACGGTACGCCTGTGAGTTTGATCTTCTTCAAGATTCGGGTAGTATTGTTGAATCCTTGAATCCAGCCTGTTGCCATTATTCCAAATGGTACCTTAGACACATTAAACATAACTTTTACTGCCTCCGGTCACAAATAGTTGTCGTTTTGGACATGAGTACAATCAAATTTTTGAAAATTTGACTATCAATATCTTTTTAAATATTTATATTTGATACATGAAAATCATTTGTCTCGAAAAGTACTTTCATAATAATATAATTTTATTGGGTTTTATAACTATATTGTAATAGAAATTAGTAGTCAAAGCTGTGTTTTGAAGACCGTATCGATGTCCAAAACGACAACTATTTGTGACCGAAGAGAGTACCAAAAAGAAATAACAACTACAAATTGATATAAAGTAGTGTGAAATGAGTTTCAGAGTTACATGTTGAAATGACAGCCTGCTTCTCAAACTCATTCATTGTCAAATTATACATCATCAAAACATATCCATCCAGTAAAACGCTGCCCACTCTTCACTAGCTTTCCGTAAGCATTCCTAGTGTCTGAAGTTTTTTTTAGAGAAACTGCGTTTGATTCCCAGTTGGCCAGTTCCAATATAAAAAAGCCAGTTCAACTTTTGTGATGGATGAAATATAAAGAGAAAATGAGGTCTGGGGAACAGAGTCAGTGTCTAATGGCAACAACAATTGGATAATCTATTTGATTTAGCTGTGACCAATTACACTTCTCTGCACTAGAATGTGACCAATTACACTTCTTTGCAGATTCAAAGACATTAAATACATAAAAATACTCGAAAAAGGAATTAAATAAATAAAAATACCCAAATAATTTCTACATGATAAATTATTCACAGGAAGTGCTACCAGTTAGGAATTATAATTTTTCCACTGCACCACTAATTATCTATTGACTAAAGTGAACTGATCATTGAATGTACCTGATTGTTAGAAAGATTCTGGGCTGCTAGTACACTTTTTGGTGGAGCAAGTGGCCCCCAAAACAGAGCAAAGCAATGCATATGCTCATGTGTGTACTTTGAGCATGCGGTGCTGACCATTTCGATCCTCACTTGCATATACAGGAGTTGTTTGGAAACATCTCCAACCAATAGAGATGATAATTGGATCTTTTGTCTTCAGCACTTTGCTGTGCCACCTGTGGCACTTCATGCTAGCCTGTATGAAAGGTGAGTAAGGTATATGACATGATGGCAACGTTCACATGAATTATAATAATATTTTTGCCTATTCAGAAATGCACTACTGCATTAAAACCGTCATGATTATCACGGCGTCGCCTAGTCGCCACCTAGGTGTCCAGTCACCGGCGGCCACCCGCCATGGCCGCTCGCTTCGCCTGGTTGGGAAAGGAGGGCACGAGGAGAAGGCATATGGGGTGGGGATGGCGACTAAATTAGAGATGAAGCGTTGTACCTTTGCGTCGCTGTTGCCACCTCTGTTGCAAACGTCGTTGCCAGATCTGGGAGAGGCAGCGCTAGGGGGGAGGGGGGAGCGGGCGCGAGCTCCGCGAGACAGAGGGAGGTCTGGATTTGGGAGAGGCGGCGCTCGAGGGGAGTGGGAGCGGGCGCCGCGACACAGGGAGTGAGGGGGCGGTGCCGAATGGATGGGGGAAGGGGGGAGGGAGAGATAGAGAGAGGTTGGGCTAGGCCGGCTAGGTGTGATTTGTTATGAATAGCACTTGTATTCAACATGAGGCCAAAGGGCCAGTATATATACACGTACAAGAGGATATAGAAGGAAAGCCTATATAAGGCAATAACTATACAAGGCAAATAATCTCTATACAAGGCAACTAGCAATCTCGTATATAAGGTAACAAAGATACTATCTAACACCCCCTCAAACTCATGGTGGATCAACAACACCGAGTTTGGAGAGATAAAACATCTTTGAGCTCTAGTCTGTGTCTTCGTGAAGAAATCGCTAATTGAAGCTCAAGGCACATATTGAAGAGCCACAACCCGATCTTGTACTGTGTCCTCATGTAGGAAGCATCAACGCCAATATGCTTGGTGAGCTCATGCTTCATGGATCTCGAGCAATGCTAATAGCTCTGATTGTCGAGATAAAAGAGGAGTTGGTGTAGAAACAGAAACACCAAAATCCTCAAGTAGCCACCGTAGCCAAGTAACCTCTGTTGTCAAAAGAGCCATCGCTCGCAACTCAAATTTCTAAGACCTTTGGAGCAGCTGCATGCGCTTCTTAGTCTTCCAAGTAATAAGAGAACCACCAAGAAAAACACAATAAGCAGAAAGAGACCGACGATCAGAGGGATCACTAGCCCAAGTAGCATCGGAGTATGTCTCAAGCTGGAGGAGCTGGATCGAGGAAAGAAAAGACGGCGAGAGATAGTTCCACGAAGATATCGTAGAACACGAAGAAGATGACTATAGTGAAGCTGGGTGGGAGCAGAAACGAACTGACTCAAGATATGAACTGGATAGGAAATGTCAGGACGAGTGACACCAAGGTAAACAAGACTCCCAACAAGATGACGATAGCGAGTAGGATCATCAAGAGGTTCACCATCAGTAGGTCGAAGGTGAACATTGAGCTCCATAGGAGTCTCAAAGGCGGTGCGCTGATCAGTGAGAGAAGCACGATCAAGAAGATCCTGAATATACTTCTCTTGGGATAGAAAGAAACCCTCGGGTGTAGAAGAGACTTCAATCCCCAGAAAGTAACGAAGAGGACCTAGATCAGACATAAGAAACTGCTCATTGAGACGTGCCTTCACAAAGGCAATATACTGAGTATCATCGCCAGTAATGATCATGTCATCAACATAGAGAAGAAGAAGAGTCCGTCCACGAGGTGAAGTGTGAACAAAGAGCGCAGGATCATGAGTACTAGCAGAAAAGCCAGCAAAGAATGACCACGTAAGAAAACGCCGGACCGTGCACGAGGGCTTGCTTGAGGCCATAAAGAGAGCGGCGAAGACGGCAAACCATGCCCTCAGGAACAGAATACCCCGGTGGTGGCTGCATAAAAACCTCCTCACGTAGCTCACCATTAAGAAAGGCATTCTTAACATCAAGCTGAGAGATAGACCATCGACGCAAGCAGACGCCATCGCAAGAAGAGTGCGAACAGTGGTCATATGAGCCACCGAGCAAAAGTTTCGTCATAATCACGACCATGCTCCTGCCGAAAACCACGTGCTCTGAGGCGAGCCTTGTAGCGCTCAAGAGAACCATCGAGCGAGTCTTAACCTTATAGACCCACTTACATGTAATGGGACGGACACGTGGAGGAAGGGGCACAAGATCCCACGTGCCAGTGCGCTCAAGGGCAGCAATCTCCTCTGCCATCGCAAGCTGCCATTCCTGATGAACAACAAGATCACGGTAAGAAGTCGGCTCGGCAAGAACAAAGACCAAACAAAGCCAAGGCGCTTAGGAGGCCGAATAGGCGACGATCACGAAGAGCGAGCGAGGAGGCCCGTAAGAAAGTGACTCAACAGAGAAGAAGAGACATCGAAGAATCCTCAACTCGCGGATGACGAGTGTAGTAGAGAGGATCTGAAGGAACAATGTCGAAGAAAATTCGGAGGAGACACGGAATGTGAAGACTCGTGTGGAAAGGCTGGCGAAGAAGGAGACGCCAACTGTGGAGAAGGAAAAGTGGCAACAGGAGTATCAGGAAAAGTAAGAAAAGAAAGTGGCTCGACAAGAGATGCTGGAGTGGAAGAAGGACGAGGGTAGAAGGGACGAGACTCATCAAAAGTAACATCCCGAGAAATCCGCATTCGTCGGCCAACAGGATCCCAACAACGATATCCCTTATGCTCAGCACTATAGCCCAGAAAAACGCACTCAACAGACTGAGCGGTCAGCTTGGTGCGTTCACGAGGTGCAAGAAGGACATAGCACACACACCCAAATAGGCGAAGACTAGAGTAATCAGGAAGCATGCCACAAAGACGCGTTCCACCGAATCCCACCCTTAAGAGCGAAGAAGGTGAATATTAATCAAGTAAGTGGCGGTGGAAACAATTTCAAATTTAAATGAGGTGGAACAGCGGAAGCAAGTAAAAGGGCACGAGCTGTCTCAAGAAGATGACGATGCTTGCGCTCAGCCACACCATTCTGAGCATGAGCACCAGGACAGGAAAACTGAGAAAGAGTGCCCTGCGTAGCAAGAAAAGTATCTGAAGGGCGCGGACAGATATTCCCCACGAGTCGCCAAGAACTCGAATGGGAGAGTCAAACCGAGTACGGATCATAGTGGCAAAATTCTTATAGATGGACAAGGCCTCTTCACGAGAAGACATAAAGTATATCCAAGTGTGGCGAGAGAAATCATCTATAAAAAGAATATAATATTTATGACCCCCTTTTGAAACAAAAGGAGCCGGACCCCACACATCAGAGTGAACAAGATCAAAAGGACGCTGGGATACAGACTCGCTAGAAGGATAGGGGAGTTGTAGCTGTTTACCAAGCTTACAACCCGCACAATTTAAAGAGGTATCACCAGACACAGATCCTAAAAGATCACGACGAATTAAAGAAGACAGACGTGACCCACAAAGATGCCCTAAACGGTGATGCCAGCGAGCAAACGACCCGATGAAGCGATGCAACGGAGGCGAAGCAATGGAGGAGACGAGAGATCGGCAGAGGCGCGGAAGGAAGACGAAGCTACCAAGCTCCCAAAGGCGGCTGAGAGTCACGGCGAGGGCCAATACCAACCAAAGACCCGCCCTGCGATCCCGAACACGGAAGAGTCGAGTCAAGGATAACACGACGACCATGATCGATGAAGGCGCGGATATAATATAAGCATGGTGAGTTTAGGAACATGAGAAACAGCGAGGAACATGAAAAGAGGAAGACAAAAGAGTGCCTCGTCCCGCAATGTAAAGAGGGTACCATCTGCGATCTGCATGATGATAGGAGCGACAAGAGGACTAATGGAGTGGAGACTCGTTGGATCAGATGTCATATGAAAAGAAGCTCGAGTCAAGAATCCATGGTGTGATACCTGATGAGGAGGAAGATGGTCTCTCATTGGAAGACTGAGTAGCAGAGCCAGCAGAACCTGACGGTGCAGAAGTAGCCATGCGACGTAGTAGCATCAGAATCTCCTGAGTGGGGTCCGAACCAGCAGAAGCCTGTTGAGGAGAGGCACCAAGAAGTCCAGTGCCCTTAGGAGGACGCCCACTGCGACGAGCAAGATCCTTTTTCTTCCGATAGCAAAACTGCTCCACATGCCCATCTTTGTTGCAGTAGGTACAATGAAGCCCTGCACCCTTGGTAGTCGATACTGAAGGAGAAGGCGCCACTGATGGAATAGCACGAGGTCTTGCCGGATCAAGGAGATACTAGTAGGCCCGCACCACGAAGACGAGTCTCCTCAGTACGAATAGCTGCAAGAGCCTCCAACAAGGTCACACGGGGATGACGAGCAAGCAGCTGAGCACGAATCTGCTCAAATTCAGTCCGAAGGCGTGTCGAAAGTCGAGATACTGGCGAAGCTCAAGTGAAAGTGCCGGCGTTGGCAAAGAGCGGCAGTCTTGACAAACCTCCGGTCCGAGAGAATCAAGCTGACGCCATACCGAGGACAGTTGAGCATAAAACTCGTCGACGAGAGAATCACCTCTTTCAGAACGATCGCTCTGTCGTACAACAAAGAAGGTACAAAGAATCCCAAAGAGGCTCATAGCGATCGCGAAGATGTGCCCACATCGATCGTAGTGAAGACAAACCAACAATATCACCAAAGTGAGATGCACCTCCATACTAGCAACCAGAATAGCAGAAGCACGAGCATCCTCATCAAGCCATATCTTGTATGCAGTAAATTGAGTCTGAAAAGACTCCACAGCATCAGCATACTCATCGGAGGCCTTACGTTGAGCGTGAAGTCGCCTCTTTAGGAATAACAGGCATGTCGGGGGGAGCAGGACGAGGCGGACATGATAGCTCGCCAGGAAGAAACTCCCACAGACGCTGCCCTCGCATGTGAAGGCGCATGTGAAGAACCCAATCACGATAATTGAGACCATCAAAGATAACCGGGCAACGAGAAACAGATACGGTGCCCGAAGAAGAACCTGCAGATGGCGACATTTTTTTTTTTGACCGGACCGGACCGGACTTAAGGCGATTTAAAGTCCGATCCAATCGCTTTTGAAGAAGCGAGCGAGAGGAGGCACGAGGCGTCACGGGTGACGGCGGCTGGTCGGCGGCAGCGTCACGCCAGTGGCGGCGACTGTGTCGGCGACGGCGGCGGCGGCGTCGAGAGTAGCGCCGGCGGAGCAAAGGCCAACCTCGAGCTCGTGGTTGAGGAGACGTCACGGTGACGGCGGCCTGGTCGGTCGGCGGTGTCACGGTGGCGGCGGCCGGTCGACGACAGCGACGGCGGCGGCGAGTAGCGCCGGCGGAGCAAAGGCCGACCTCAAGCTCGGCTGCCGGTAGCGCAAGGATGACGTCGGATAACCGGATGGAGGATGGTGCGCGACGGTCGAGATCCGGAGAGGCGCGGCTCCACTCGGAGATGGTGGCGAGAAAACCCGTGAAGGAAAGCCGGAGAGGAGAGGTCGGGAGAGCGCAAGTGCAACGCCCGTAAGAAAACCCTAACCCTAACTTGGCTCTGATACCATGTTATGAATAGCACTTGTATTCAACATGAGGCCAAAGGGCCAGTATATATACACGTACAAGAGGATATAGAAGGAAAGCCTATATAAGGCAATAACTATACAAGGCAAATAATCTCTATACAAGGCAACTAGCAATCTCGTATATAAGGTAACAAAGATACTATCTAACATGATTAAGTGGTGCTGGAAGGAATCAAGAGGGGAGGAGGAAAGCCCTGCCAAGTGGAAGGAGAAGAGCTGATTGCTAAATCAAAACAAGCTTAGTGACTTGCCTCGCCGGGGCGCTGTGATAACCATGCCAACTGTAAATCCGATGCAACCGCATGGCTAGACGCTACAACACATCCTTATATTTGAAAATAGGGTTGTATTCCTTATACAAGTGTAATAACTGAAATTGCAGCAGTACTCGTTATACAGCTGCAATAACTCTAATACCTTATTTGATTAATTTGCAATGTTATAATCTAGGCCCATTATATAAGCCATCCAGACGTCTTTTGTTTTTTTCCTTCCGAACGAGGTGAAAATATCTAGCATAAATCAAATGCGGAAGCTCCAAATAACATAACATTATAGTTACATAATAGATTGGTAGCCAAAATCAAGAAGTAATTGCAGCATCATTTTATTCAAGTCAGGCCACTCGCATACTATAACAGCCTACAACCTTCGAAGTGAAAAAGAAAATCTAATCCAGAATGGCAAATGCAGGGATGTATACCAAGAGAAGAATAAATAAACAATTTATATTTTTCACATATAAATGGATGATGCATGTATGTTCCATTGTGTCAATTATTTCCTTGAACTACTGGACACTGAACTTTTTCATACAGAAAAATAGGACAATAAATTAAAAAATTAGCTGACCTGCATATATCCAGTATTCTCCATGTATACCATCAGAAGAATAAGTAAACAATTTATACTTTTCACAAATACATCATGCATGTATGTTCCATTGTGTCAATTATTCTTTGAACTACCGAACACCGAACTTTTTCATATAGAAAATAGGACAATAAATTAAAAATTAGCTGACCTGCATATATTCAATATTCTCCTCACCAAGGCCAATGCCTCCAACAAGGATTTGGGTGGCAAGGATTAAAATGCTCAACTAGCTCAACGGGCACACCATGTACCTCTAATCTGATGTAAGTACCGGTCCTAAACCCTTCAATTTCTACTTGGGTATCTTCATCTAGATTGTTGAGTTCGGATATATTCATTTGGTTGTGAATTTCCATTTCCTCCTTTAACTGAAAAGGTACAAAAGCTAAAATATCAGTACTCAGGATCTAATCAAAGAGCAAAGCAGCAACAAGAAGAGCATTTTATGGCATACTTTGTCAAAATAGCCCCCTCCATCAGATCATTCTCTTTGGATTTCTTCTTGTCATCATCAACTTCCTCGTCAGAGGGCTCAGATCGATCATATGTAGGTTTCGGTCAAGGAATCAAAGAGGAAACAGATAGTAAAGCACTTTCAAAAATAAAAGAACAATAAGGTCAAGTAACTTTCAAAGTAAGCAGACTATGGAGACAACTCTTCCAAACCTAAGGCAAACGAAAAGAGCATCAAACACAACCTACAAATAAAAATAGAAATATCATAACAGGAACAATACCTTTCCTTGCTTAATTTGAATGAAAAAGAAACTTGAGATTGGGATATAAGAGGAAGGAAAATAAATGATCATGTCCTAAGGATATTCTGCATCAAATTTTGCTCTAATGCAAGCTTCATATGAGTCTTCGTTCTTCATCTTCTAGGTCATCTTTTCGGTGAATACCTCCATTTCCTGATGCATTTTCAGCAGCCTGGCTCTTGTGTATCTCGCCGGTTTCCAGATCTTCAAAATCGCCATAGATTTCTTCATCATCATCTCCATTTTCATCAATTTCCTGTCCTCTCAGAGCAGCTTTTGACCAACTTCCAGTTACAAAACGATCACGGATGCTTTTGATGAGATCTTCATCAGACCAATCTCTCAGCTCAGCTTTGAAAAACTTGGAGCAATCCTCATCATCAATATCCTCATCATCAATATTTTCCTGGCAGGGTTACATATTACATAGATGAAGCCATGGTCTAAAGTAAGAGGATCATAAACTAAGCATGTATCACAACACAAGAGAAATAAAGCTGCTCAATGATAGGAACTAAGGGAAAATGACAAACCTCTTAATCAACATCATCTTGAAAATTAGCTGATACAGCTTTTCGCCTCGATCTTCCATTGTTTCCACTTGTTCCCTCAACTCAACGTCATGATCACTTAGCTGAATGTCATCATCATTGTTGCCTCCACTATCACTAGAGCATTCAGAATAAGAACTTCCGTTGCTCTTCAAGGTGTCTGCATTACTAATATTATTACCATCTACTTGCTCTAAAATGTCAAGATCTCCCGGTCATTAAAGCTTGCACAAGTGATATTGCCTGCCACATCACGGAGAAATTTATAAAACTCGATCCAACTTTTCATTAAGGGAATATCGGTGTTTCAAGTGTTTTACCAAAGACCACGCCAACATCATTACCTTTCCCTACAGAGTGACAGGTCAATAGTTCAGTACACAATTTAGAAGGGCATGGCTATAGGAGAAAACAATTAGAGGCAGGAATTTGGATAACAAAACTTAAGTAAATATGATACATGCTTTACAAGTACAGATTTAAGAACATGCTTTAGAGTATCTGTAATAGTTATATGGTAGACATGATACATGCATGCATACATGTTCCAATTTCCATCGATATGCAAAACTAAAAGAAAAATTATATAAATCATATAAACAGTTCATGGAATTATTGGAAAACCAGAAAAAATACTATAAGGGCAATTTAGACAAATAATTGGTCCACCAGCAAAAGTTTATCTACTCCAATTTCTTCTAGGCACATGCAGCAACCATGTAACTGACAACCTCACTTTGCAATCCAGCCAAAACACTTCAAAGCCAAACCATTCTTTTGAACGGTATACTAGATAAGTAAATAAGCAAAGATGGAAGTGAATTGACATCCGGTTTGGCATCCTAATATTCCTATTAACCATATCATGCTTATCGCTTGCCATTCATCAATACATTATTATCCTCAACAAGCACACTTCAAGAAACTCGGACACAAGCACCAAAATGAATGAATGAATGAGGGCACAGTGCCGGTATGGATAGTTTACACTCTCTCGATTACCTTGCTTTCTAGATGCATCATTGTCATCGGTCTTTAAAATCGAACAAGATATCGTTGATATTGGTATAAACCGCATCCTTGTCATAAAGAAGATCCCCAAGACCAGACATTGGTGCATAGAACAGCTTTTCCTTGTCACGTAGCCCTCTCTTCTTTGCAATCGATGGCAAAGGGCAAGGATCACCAAACTCGTTATCATGAGACAAGTTGAAATCACTGCATACTGTGATATGCACTGCATGCATTATTGCACGTCTTAATATAAAAAAAATGTAGACTAAAATTTGACAAGAAAGAACTTAAGCACTCCCATGAGAAGGTCCAGTTTTTGGCAAATAAGACACAGACATGCATGCTTATCCTTCTATGCGAGGTAAAATCAAGTCCAGTTTCTTTTAAAGTGTAAGGACTGATTACAATGCACATCCAAATTGTTCGTGTTCAAATCAATTTCTCGCTTTCCCATGCTATCATCCTCCAAAGTCCTGGAAATTTCATACATATATTTGGCACATAATTCAGGAAATTTTCACTTTCTAACCCTAACACATAACATTTGGTTCTTCACTATTGGCCCCTTCATAGAATGCTTCCATCTTTACCCCGATCATCGACAACCCAGTCACCATGCAGTCATACTCCTTGGTGGTTGTGCAAGATGTCATATGGGCATCCCAACTGCCTAATGTGTTATTTTTCACTATAACTACTTCATAGAATACTCCACCTCCCAATTGAATCATCAAAGTCAAAAGAGATAGTTAACTTTTGGGATCTTGGTTTCATCTTGTATAAGAATGCAAGAAAGTATTTTGCTTACAAGATATGGCGAGGAAAAGGCTAGGTGTCTTTGAGGCGGGGTTCAATACACATCCTGTAATCGCATGCATTGTGAAAACAGAGTGCTCCATTGGATTAGGGCCTTTGGACTAGGACAATGGAGAGAATCTTAAATTTTTTCAACAACTATTCATAGTTTCATATGGCGATCCTTGTGAAAACTGATTGACCATTGAGCAAGCGCTTATTGCTAAGTTGAATTAAACTCATCAATAGATCACCACAAACATTTGTACTATTGCAAAAAATGTGTCGAATGATTGAGCAATATAAAGCACAATTAACATAGTGCTATGCATTCCATCTACTAATTTTCGAACTGAACAATAATTTATGAAAACTCGGTAGGTTCAACAAAAATGTAATTCATGTTTAATGCAAAATAAGAGGCCGTTTTGTACCGAACACCTTCGATTTTGACCTATTCAACTAAAGTTATTTGAATATGTCCATCCAAAGATCGAGAATAGAATCATGGACTAATATTAAAACAAGTTGAAATGATGTTGTTCGTTGGCACAAAGAAGTAAGCCATAATCAACATCTAATTCCACCAAAGATGAAAGGAAAAACAAATGATTAAATGTTACCTTGGTCCCTCTTTTCATGTTACAGCCACGAAGGTAACCATACAATGTTATTTTTCTGTCACATTTCCTGTTCATGTGCACGCTTTCTGGAGGGGTTACATCTTCAAATCTATCAACTAACAAATAAGGATGTGCCATTCTCCAACTCAATGGGATAGGCTTAATAACAAAGATGAATCTTGCAAGATTATGGACTTCTCTTTTTGTGTATCTGAAAAGAAAAATATGGAACTCGCATGCTAAATGGGTAAATGGTCACAGATCTGAGATGAGAAACAAAAAACTCACCAAATGAAGCTTTCAAGTAAATATACTACTGCATCATGAAGCAGCAACATAGTACCTCTTTACGATATGGTGAGCTCGAATTGGCATAAAGCCATAAATATGATCACCTCCTTGAGTAAGATCTACAGGCAAACTCAAGCCTACAATGCAACGAACAAAATATAACTATAACTACAGTACCAAGTAATGTTGAATATTAAACTCAAAATACGAATGGCCATACAGGGGGTGTTGATCCTTTATGTCCAGAAGAAAAGAGACGAGTTCAGCTAAAAAGTCCCCAAAATAGTATGCTATGATCATATCCATCTCCTCGTAATCGTGCATAACAAGCATCCCGTTACCATCCTGCAAACAAAATTGTTAACCATCTAAACAAAACAAACAGTCATTAGCAAAAGATATATTGCGAAAGCCCCTACCACCATATTTTCTGGAGAATGAACATAAAAGTGCCTTAAAAAGATGGATAACCCGAATGAGGTTTTGCTATATGGCTCTTTCATGGTCCCATCCGGATTTCTCTTTGGCTTTCTTTTATTTGTATAGATTTGCTCCAACAATTTGTCTCCTTTGGCGATCATATTCCACACCACTCTACCAAAGACTTTGATCCTGTCGTCGAATTCGCCGTCGAAGATAGTCTTTTGATGTTCATCTAGCATCTTATAGAACTGGCCAAATTGAACCAGGAGAGATAATTTCCCCCCAAGTGAGGCAAACGTGACATGATTCCTTACTTTTTCCAGATACTTAAACTTGGAAGCCATATCCATATCAATATCCTCAGGGGGGTTCCCCATTAGTGTTTTCAGATTATTGAATAAGGAGGGAAGCCGCCATGGCGTATGAGAAAAGGCACCATCACCAGTAGAGCACGATTGAAATCCATCTGAATATTTCCCCTTGTCTTTGGGCATACAGGGCTTTTATTGATCACACAACAAGTGCCCATCGACCACGAATACATCGAAATATACCAATCGCCTCCCGGTGGTGTCTCTTAAGTGGGCTCTAACGAGATTTCGAGAAGGAGCCAACAATCATTCGCCGGTTAATGCGTGAAAGGTAATATCTCAACGGTGCAGTCGATGCTACCGACAAGGTGGCAACACTAAAATGGAATGACCTTTGAAGAGCATTCTCTTGCGGCTCAAGAAATCCATCAAAGGTTGGACCAATCCATAAGATGTGCATGGTCTCAATATGATGATGATGATCCTCTTTGGTGCCCCTTCGATTACCATTCTCACTGTCTTCCAACAGATACTCAGCCTTGAAAAACATAAAGGTAGAGGTTGTCGAAAACAACAAACGATGTGGGGAGAAAACAACAAATGAAATAATTGCTTTCTCTTCTTATTATCTGTTTGTGACGCAATTTTGGCAGAATTGTTAGAATTATAGATTGTCATTCTCTGCACAGGCAATCATTGCAGTTTAGTAGTTGGGTAAAAAATAGCTTCTGTGTGGGACTCCACCTTAGATAAAGATAGCTGCTCTGGATTTTTTTAAAAAAATTATTGCTTCATGAAACATGGAATTTCTGTTGAAGGTATGAACTGATTGATTAGTTATCTGAGGTATAGCTCCAACCAAAATGGAATGTATTATGTTATTTGGCTGCTTGCCATAGCTACACAAAACAAAATTTGAAAATAGAAGTGCACGTCTTCTCACTTTGTACACTAATTAATTGGCGATCTTGCGTTTTGTGCTAAGAGTTCGTGGATGCATCATTGTATACTAGCCATCCCTTTTTATTCATCGTATGGTCTATCTAAATAATTGATCTATCTAGGACTATTTTTAATGGTTTTCCAATTACGTGTATGAAAAAACTCTATGAATTCAGCTACTATTCATTGTCGATTGTAAGTACATAAAGATTTTTGTTAGCTAAATAAGCCTAGAGGAAAGTCCTAAGCACGTCACTATTTAGTATTTACAATAAATGATTTAGGGAAAATAATTTACGGAATGCAAGCCTTTCATGCCCATATTTTTCCTGTGATCTGCAAGCCCTTTTTTTACGTTTATGTTGTTAGGCCCTTCCAATTGTAGGACAATTTCAAGCATGGACCACGAGAGAATTAGTGCACGGCTTTTTTTTTCCTGCACTCCGTTATATTGACCATGGTGGATCAGAGATAGCTTTATTATGTAATTTAATTATTCATCTTTTGTTTTTTGCTTTGACGATGTCTCTAAAAAATAGGAGATAAAGGTTAATTCACCATATTTTCCTTGGTACATAGCAAGGGTAGGAGATTTGTGGCTAGATAACTTTGTTACGGGTTGTTTAGTCATGGAATTTTTGTTGAAGGTGAACATATTGTCATCTTGTTAGCGGTTTGGCTTTTGTTAAAGCATTTTTTTGTGCTTGCAGATACTAAAATCTCATCCTTCCTATCACTGCTATAGTTTTTTCCGTGATTAGCATTTATAGATCTTTTATGATCTGCGGAGAGAAAGGTGGGGACAAGCTTTTATTAAGAGGAAATTTATGTTTTCTATTTGTATTGATTTGTGGGTCTTTGTGGAGGCCAATTTCTTATGGACGGATGCATACAAGGCGAAGATAAGCAGCCCATCCACATGTGTCATGTCATTATTTTGGAACCATAGGATGTGCCTATGCCATGTCGATGTAAAATACCGTGGTGTAATTAAGTCGGATATATTCATGACCGATTTGATTATTCTTTATTGGTTTGTGCTTATGACATGTCAGTAATCCATGTGATTCAACCTGTTGTATTGTCCCATTAAAAGGACTATACAAAACACAACTCTTGAATCACGATGCTAATGTCAAACCGATGCTCGATCTCTCTCTGGTTGTTTCCTTGTGGCGCTGCCAAGTTGGTCAACTATATGGTTATGCATGTACAGTTCCTTCTTGATGAACTACTCTTTAGTCAAGATCTTCTTGCACTTGAGAAAATGAAAAGCGGTAATGACAACATCGCATGTGTTTGTACCGATTTATTTAGATTTTTATGTGATCATGACAATGCGAGAATGCATTGGGTCCCTTTATCAATAATTTAATTAGATGTTTTCCTTAGTTACTAAAAATTTTGTTCTTGTGTTTGCTTGCCCTATTTTAGTACCGGTGGTATGTTTCGCTAATTGTATTAAAAATGTAATGCTTAGCTAAGCAAGTTACCGGTAATTGTCTTATTCATTGGTTACATTCCGGTCTCTGAGCCTCCTTTGGGTTCTTGCATGTGTTTTGGTATCGATGTGGTCGATTTATTTGATTTGTTATGTTCCCCGATTTGGTTGATTTTTTCCACGATGTGGCGGAAGAGATAGCTTTACCGAGGATGTATATTCAGACTAATTTCCCGCTTACTTTATTAAAAAGCTTTTCATGTTCTTCATTACTTGACCAAATGATTCACAGGCATGGATTTCCCAAGAGTAGAAACTAGGTTGTGTTTTAATTCTGAATTATTTTTAAGGATCAACTTTTTGCGGTTGGGATTCAATAATTTGTGCACCACTAAATGGGCTTATTAGGTGGTCTTCTGTTGATCTTGTAGGCAAGCGAATAAGATGGAGGCACTGGAAATAGAATATACAGGTTCTGCATTTTACACTTATAATTTGTTTTAGGCTGTCCTGCTTGCTCAGTTTTTCCGTTGATTTTGCGTTGTGCTGGATTATTGCACATTGATTTATGTAGCATTATGTTGTAACGTTGTTCTATTCAGTACTAGGCCCAAGTATTTTTATGATATATCTTACTGTTACGTGGTGCTCCTACAATTTCACTTTTCTAACCGACGCGCAGACCATCCTAGCTGATATTAGTGTTGAATGATTTGCTCAAAGGGAGGGATTACTTGTGTCAGATGTCACCTGCAAGGAACCTGGAGGAATCTCGTGAAACAAAGTGGAGGTGCATGTTGGACTACCCTTGAGAATCTAATAGAGCAAAAGTTTCTATGTTTATTTGTCATATTCTCGAGATAAATATTACAAGAGAAGTTTTATGTTTCACGAGTCCATTGTTCCTACAAAACTATATACTTCAATGCTCCGTTGTTTTTCAATTTTTCCAGATAAATATATTCAATACTTTTATTCCAGATTGTGTAATTTTGAAATGAAATTGTGCAATTAATGCATTCGTGTGGATGGTAGTATCATAAAAATAATGAGAATATTTTCATCACTATAGAAGTGATAAAACATGACAAAGTTCTCATTCACATTCAAGAAGGAAATTAGGTACGACAATTTTCCCAACACATGGACATCGATACAAGAGAAATAAAGCATACCGGTGGTCTTTGTGCGAGCGCATGGATCTGGTGAGGCCAAGGGGTGTCGTCGCCGAGAGAAATTGGTGTTGTAAGGCGAGGGAAGGTCCCATCTGCGTCTGCGTCGTGGCCGAGCGTCACGAGGGTGGTGGTCTTGTGGTGGCCGCCATGGGGATGGCTGTGTCGGGAGGATTTCCAGCTCAGACTCCGCGACTGCCGTGGATGCGCGGCCACGATTCCGTGGCGTCGGCGCGGAGGGTGGTAGGTGGAGTGCGTGGGAACTCCCACCTGCGTCTGCGTCGGAGTGTAAGAGGGGGTATCACTGTGGTGGCCACCATGGGGATGGGCGTGTCCAGAGGCTAGCCCCGCTCCGACTCCCGCGACCGCCTTGGATGCGCGGCCTTGATCCCGTGGCGTCGGGCCGGAGGGTGGTAGGTGGAGTGCGTGGGAACTCCCGATTGCGTCGGCGTCGGAGTGTAAGAGGGGATGGTGCTGCGGCGCCATGGGGATGGCTGTGCCGGCGGTGGCGAGACGGCCCGCCTCGGCCCGGCTAACGTGGCTCGACATGGAGGCGGCCGGCCCGGCGATTCCGGCTCCGCAGCCGTGGCCTGACATGGAGGCGGCGGCCCCGCCACGGTTCCGGCCCCCGCGGCCGTGGCCTTCAATGGAGGAGGCGGCGGTTGCCGGGAGCTCCCGTTGCCACTCATGATCCTCGGAAGTAGGGTTTTCGTGGAGGAGGGTAGGTGGCGGAGTCGCTATGGGAGGGTTTTGGCCTGTGGGTGCCGTCTCGCAGCCTCGCTGGTGTCGCCTCCTATCGGTCCAGCAAAATGCCCACAAAATGGAACAGTGACGACGCCAACTACATTATCCCGCCATCGAGTATCGACGGATCATGTATCGCTGCCCTAGCGTGGAACGCGCAAGCCATCCATCTCGAGTAAGTGGTTCGCATGCCCACACATGATGAGCCTTAGCTGAAATGCAATATGTTATTTTTTGTTGTGTTTTTTTAGTTGTGCTTATCGCATGCAACCAAAACTTTATTTTCCAAGTACTTGCATAGCAAAGTAGTAAACATAGCATAATATAACATTTTCTATTTATATCATCATCTCTTAATTTCATTATTGTAATGCTTGTCTCTTTCGTTCACTACTTCTTTTAAAACACATCACATTGCTTATAACGATATAGCTGACTGAACACATATCGATGTATCACCCTCTTAATCCCTCTATTCCATAGTGGTCCGCCAAATAAAGAGTCAGGATGCTTTCTCTCTCTTTTTTGGAATTTTTAGCACCCAGTCAATCATCCAGCCAGGCTGAAGCTAGAGAAAATTAGATATACTTATAATGAAAACCGATGGTTTGATATGGGTAAACTTGTAATTAAAAGCAATTGTAAATATTTTTGGTTTAGAAATGTATGCATTTTGCATTATATTTTCTTGTCTGTTTTTATACATGTAATCATGTGGTTGTTAGGAGATTATGTGGTTATGTACCCCGCGCGCGACCTGGAACACTTTGTCCAGTAAAAGGGAGAAGTGACTTCAGGTGGAGAAGAATTAAAGGTGGTGTGATCAGTATATCTTTTTAATGCAAATGATCTGACCAATGTGTATTTGGTAAGATGATGACCAGAGGATGTATATACGACCTACATGCATTAATTTATGTTGAATATAAATGGAGTATGCATATTTCTATTTGAATCTTCGTGCCATTCCCATTAATGGGAACCTATTTGGCGTGTATGCTCACATGCGGTACTCCTTTTTAGACCTACATGCATTAATTTATGTTGAATATAAATGGAGTATGCATATTTCTATTTGAATCTTCGTGCCATTAATGGGAACCTATTTGGCGTGTATGCTCACACGCGGTACTCCTTTTAGAATTACGAGACCTAAACGTTAGAATGCTTTCAAGCTAGCTAGCTAGCTACGTTGCTTTGCTTTTAAAACTAGCTATTTGTGCAAAATCCTTTATTTGTTATATTCCAAAAATAAAAAACACAAGTAATACAAATATTACAGTACTATTTTAAGAATTATATAAATTTATTGGAGTGTGATCGTAATCCAAAATTTTTATGAGAGCTTAAGCATTGCCTCATCATCCTTCTCTAAAAGTTTCAAAAATTATAACCATTTTATGGTTGGTTAAGCAAATCTATGTATTGATCATTAGTTTTTTTATCAGGATGTAGCACTGTGAGAATTTTTGAAAATTCTTGAAACTTGATTATCATCTGAAAATTTTATGGAAACATTGATGATGATACGTTAGAACCATCCACAATTTTTTTTTAAAAAAAAATTCTAACATAGTTCGATCCATTTTTTATTCAGTTGAATTTTGTTGGTAAGGTTTTTGTTAGGAAAGTAGCACTTTCAAAATTTTTCAAAATTCTTGAAGCTTGATCATTATCTAAAAATTTTGTGGCAACATTATTGATGCATCAAAACCATCCAAAAAAATGTTCAAAATCTTATAACATGTTTTGTTATATTTTTCATTCGGTTCAAATTGGCCGGTCAGCCTTTTATCGGGACAATGCCACTATCAGGATTTTTAAAAATTTCTCATGTTTAATCATCATCTGAAATTTTTATGAGAACTTTAGTGGTGTGTTAGACCATCCACAAAATATTTCATTATTTTGTTGATGCCGTTTGAACTATTTTTTGTTCGGTTGAAATTTGCCAAGCTTTTAGCAATTTTGAACGAAATTTCGTCGAAATCTCAGAAATCCCGATTCAAAAAATTACGAATTTGAATTATACTTTTTTGATTTCGTCCAAATTTCATTCAAAATAACGAAATTTCGTCGAAATTTCAGACTTCGAATAGTATATCGAAAACGAAATTTGAATTTTTTTTCCGCCAGGTGCGAGTCATACGTCCGACGTGGGTTTGGCCCGAGGTTTGTCTGTTGCGGTCGCAAGGTGCGACCAGCACCCCCGCACGTCACCCACGGTAAATGCGCGTCGATTGTTGCTTACGTATTGCTACACAACTTCCAAGGTCTCCTCCAGTTCACAATCTCAAAAGAGAGCGAGATCGTCTTTGGCCGAGGAAAAAAAGTCGACGGAGCACCGCTACAAATCATGCTAGCATTCAACAACGGTGCTTGTACAAGATTTGCAATGAAAAAAAAAGCGGTGGAAAGCTCTCGGAAGAAAGAAAAAAACAAAAGGAGATGAGAAGAAGAGAAAAAGTGACAAGAGGTGAGCTAATCAAGCGAAGCTCAAGCAAGGATTCAAATTTCGTTTAGGATAAAATCATCGCTCCTGATCGGATTCCAAAATTTTGGCGAAATTCGGGTATTTTGGACAAATCTCGTCCGAAATTCAAAAACAAAAATTCAAATCCGGTTCGTTTTGTACCGAGAAAAATATCAAATTTAGTGAAATACGAAAGGATTCAAAGAAAAGAACATAAATGGTACTGTGCCTTGTAAGAATTTTATAAATTCACTGGAGTGTGATCATGAATCACAATTTTTATGGGATATTAAGAACTTCCTTATCACCATTCTTTAAAATTTTCAAAAGAATTTATGGTTTAAATAATTTTTCATTGTGTTTAAGTTTGCCGGTAAGCCTTTTAACATGTCAGTACTACTGTTCGAATTTTTAAAAATTCATACAGTTTGATCATTATCTGAATATTTTATGAGAGTATTATAGATACATCATAACCATGCACAAAAAATTCAACAGTTTCTAACTTCATTTGTACCATTTTTCATTCGGATCAAACTTGTCGGTCAGTGCTCTATCAGGACAGCGCCACTCTCTGAATTTTTAAAAATTCCTCACATGTGATAATCAGCTGAACTTTTTATGAGAACATTAGTTATGGATCATAACCATGCACAAAAAATTTCAACAGTTTATAACTTGATTTGTACCATCTTTCATTCGGATCAAACTTGTCGGTCCGTGTTTTATCAGGACAGCACCACTCTCAGAATTTTTAAAAATTCCTCAGATGTGATAATCAGCTGAAATTTTTGTGAGAACATTAGCAATGTGTCAGGAACCTCCAAACAAAATTTCAAATTTTTTTGATAAAGCTTAGTCCACTTTTCAGCCAGTGTAAAAAACCCAAAATTTCGAGAATTTCGCCCGAAATTTCGGGTTTTTTCGCCGAATTTCGGTTTTTTTCCCGGATTGTACCGGATTTGAATTTTCAAATTCAAATTTCTTCCGAAATAATTCCGAAATTTCGAAATTTCGCCGAAATTTCGTTATCCGGCCCGGGACGAAATTTATTCCGAAACCGAAATTTGAAACCTTGGTGCTGAGCCGGGAAAAAAACCGTCCGAGCACCGCTACAAATACTGCTACAGTTCAACAATGTACAGTACTTCTGCGGCTGAAAAAAAAGCGGTGGAAAGCTCTCGGAAGAAAGAAGAAAAACAAAAAGGAGATGAGCAGAAGGAAAAAATAGTGACAAGAGGTGAGCGAAGCTCCTGGCAGTGCTAGAAAACAGCAAGGAAAAAGAAAGAAAGATGTAACATCGAAAATTAAAATAAAGTAAAAAATTAAATTTTAGAATTTAATTAAAGAAAGACTGAAAATCTAAGAATCTAAATGTCAGAATTTTAATAAATTAAATACAAAAGATTTAGAGTTGATATTTTTACCGATGAATTATATGGCCCAAAGGAACTCTCACAGAAAGTTTCAGAAATTTTTAGTGAGTTATAAATTCCCAGAAAATTAAAAAACAGAAAATGAAATTCTCGACACAGTACCTTGTCAGAATTTTTATAAATTCTGTACAGGGTATTTTCATCTGAAATTTTGAGACAACACCCATTTTCGCATACCTGCAAAAATGGAAATATAATGTGCATTCCGTACTAGTCCCATGATCAATAGCTAGTACGCACATACACACCAATTGGAATCACAACCATACAACATATTATTAAGCGGAAGCTATTATATAAAGAAAACTTTACAAATCAGAGATTATAGCAGCAAAGAAGCAAAGTCTTGTAGTGTGCCCATCCAAAACCCGCAGGCAACTGACAAGGCATAATCCCTAGAAAGATCACGATGAAGAAAATCCCGCAACCTGCGACGAAAGGAACCTTCGAAGCTTCGCTTACTTATCCACCTAAAAAACAACATATAAACAAGGGTAGGTACTTTCGTACTCCGCAAGACTTGAGCAATACCTATCATATATGCAGGCCATTTCAAAGGAGGCTACTACAGTTATTTTGCATAAAGCAAAATTGATATTGTAAAATCAAGTTATTTGTAAACGGAATTTGTAAGAGCATATTTGACTGATATGAAATAAGTAAAGAATAAGTAATACTCACAACCCTTTGTGAATATCGAATAATCCAGAAATGGAATCCAACAATGTCGATCCTTTGACATAAACCACAGCTGCTAAAACAGGTTCCACACCATACCCATTTTAGAAAAATACAAAACATTTAACTAGTGCAAGTTCACCAAGTTTCCCATGACCGAGGGGACGGCTAATCGATTAGGTTTACACTCTGCAGAGGTGTACAACTTTACCCACAAGTCGTGACCTTTTCTTTTTGCCGCATGTTTCACGCACCTTCGGCGTGTGGCCAGAATGTTCATGACGAAAACCTTTACATTATCTAAGTTAACTTTGCACCAAAGACCGGACGATAAAACCCATGCTATGCAGGAAGAACTCGAGCATAGAAATATTGGAACTTCCACAGACATGGCGTACACCGTTATATTGGTAAGTGTTGTTCCCAACACCTCGGTGTGGGCACCCCGTAGAGCAAACCTCGAAAGGAGAGCCCGTACTACTTCAGCCTACCAATGTGCAAAGTTAAACTAGATAACTTAATTGGTTTAAGGAGGCCCCATAACAACACTTGTGGCTGTACGGATTATCTTGGATCATACAACACTGAGTTCGGTCCTTAATCCGACACGGGCGATACTCCACCCTATACTACGTGCAAATCCCTCTTCACATCCGGCTATTGCCAATAATCGCCCGCATCAAAACCATAGTTTTGTTTTGGGTTTTTAATGAACATACCCATAACCAACAGCTCTAATTCCAACATTTTCCATTTCTCAAGAAACAAATTTTGATCTGATCATCAACTTCTTTGATTCTAAAGCATGGCTGAGCATGGATAAATTGTAATCGCATATACCCATGGTGACATTAAGTAATTGTCTAAGCTTAATCTATGGTTATCAAGGTTCACATATTCATACTTATCAAGGAAGTTTCATGAGACAACAGGTATAACTACGACACCATAAAATAGCGAATTCTGTAAAATAAACGCATGCATGAAATATTTTAATAAACACAATGCAAATTAAATACTGGGATCAAGATGGTCAAAGGAGGTGCTTGCCTTGTATATATATCGCTAACGACGAAGACACGGTCGCGGCTGATGGAGGTAGAGACGTCGGATTCTACACGTCGATCGATCGGAAAATAGCAAACAATAACTTCAATAAGGGCGAAAAGAAGACAGACAGAAAATCAAATAAAAACTTACTGCAGAAAACAGGAATGATTTATGGTTCGGATTATATGATTACAAGATCTTTATGATCGGCCGGGGGCACTTAGAGCATCAGTTCTCCGACGCGCACCCAATGGTGGGTTCCACCGCCTCCGGTGATGGCCGGAGTGGGCCGTCACCGTGAGGGGGCAGCGGCAATGGTGGGAGATCACCGGAGAAGGAGAAGGGGTGGTCCTCCGGTTGAATCGGTCACACAGAGAGCATCAGTGGGTTGCCTAGGCTCCATTTTAGTGGTTGGTTTGCTCGGAGGAACGATGAGTTGGGCCGTCACCAAGTGGCCGGAGTTGGAGAAGATGACCGCGGTGGCGGCGGCGCTACGGGTGACTAGACACGAGAAAAATGATTGATGAGTAACCTGGGATGCACTAGAGTGCTTCAGAAACAATCAATTTGGAAGATGACTCACCGGTTTAGTTCAATCATGATTCCCCCTTTTTTTGGGTGTTTGCGGCTATGGCGAAGAGAGGGAAAGCCAACTGAGTCGCTCGGTTCTAAAGGAGTTCAGAAGAGTGGAGAGGCCTCAATACGACGCTAAGACAGTATTTATAGCCGGCGATGATCTTGTTCACAGGGTTTGAACGGGAAGAGGGAACCGCGGTGTTTCGTCTGTTCGGTGAGCGGCGCACGGTCCCTTGCCCGGCAAGAAAAGACGCGGGCTAGTCGGTATGGCGCGCAGCTTTCAAGGATGGACGTGGCGCACCGATTGCTTAGGTGGTGGAGTCGGCGTTGAGACGCAGTGAGGCGCGAGAGAACGCAGAGGAAGCGAGCAGAGAAACGGAGATGACCGACGAGTGGGGCGGGGTTGATATGAGAGAGAAAAGAGTCGGCAGGTAAAAAGCTGGTAAGACGGGCCCACACGTTAGAGAGAGGGAATGAGGCAAAGGGATAAGTCTCAGCCCAGACAACTTAGTACACGTATTAAATCACTTAACAGTTCACAGCCAACTTTTGTGAAACTTTTTGACCGACATCTCCTGGTAGTTTCTAACCTCCAGTAAAAATTTGAGGTTAAAATACCACATGGTTGAATTATAAAATTGAGCTTTTGGAATTCGCTTTGCAGTTCGGATTGATCGGGGATGAAAAGACAATGAAGCTTTCGACTGAGAGCATCGGCTACAACATTGGCCTTACCAGGATGGTAATGAATGCCAAGGTTATAGTCTTTGATCAACTCTAGCCATCTCCTTTGCCTGAGATTTAGATCTGGCTAGGTGAAGAAATATTTCAGACTTTTGTGATCTGTATAGATTTCACACCGATTGCCAATAAGATAATGTCTCCAAATCTTCAGAGCATGGACAACGGCTGCCAACTCCAAATCATGAGTAGGATAATTTAGCTCATGCGCCCGAAGTTGATGTGAAGCATATGCGATAACCTTTCTTTCTTGCATCAAAACACATCCAAGGCCGTGTCGTGATGCGTCTCAATATACTTCAAAGCTCTTATGAATATCGGGAACAATAAGAATTGGAGCTGTGGTTAACCTTTTCTTAAGTTCTTGGAAACTTGCTTCACATTCTGTGGTCCATTCAAACTTCTTTTCCTTTTTCAGCAGTTGAGTCATGGGACGAGCAATTTTGGAGAAGTTCTTGATAAAGCGACGATAGTATCCCGCTAAACCGAGAAAACTTTGAACTTTAGGAACAGACTGAGGCGGCTCCCATTCTGTGATAGCTTGGATCTTTCGTGGATCAACTGCAATTCCACCCTCTGAAAGAATATGCCCAAGAAATGCGACTTCCTTTAACCAGAATTCACACTTCTCGAATTTAGCATAGAGCTTATGCTCACGAAGCTTTCCTAGCACCATACTCAAGTGCTGCACATGGTCTTCTTCAGTTTTGGAGTATACGAGAATGTCATCAATGAACACCACTATGAACTTGTCCAAATACTCCATAAAGACCTTGTTCATAAGGCACATAAAACTGGCAGGAGCATTTGTAAGTCCGAATGACATTACGGTGTATTCATACAACCCGTAACGAGTGGTGAAGGCAGTCTTTGGAATATCCTCGGGTTTCATTTTCAACTGATAATACCCATGTCTCAGATCAATCTTTAGAATACATGAGCACCATTCAATTGGTCAAAAAGATCATCAATACGAGGAAGTGGATATTTGTTCTTGATAGTGACCTCATTTAAAGCACGATAATCCATGCACATGCGTAGACCACCATCCTTCTTAGGAACAAATAGCACCGGACTGCCCCATGGAGATGAACTAGGACGAAGAAATCCTTTATCCAATTAATCATTGAGTTGTTTCTTCAATTCAGCCAACTCATCTAGAGGCAAGCGATAAGGTCGCTTAGAGATAGGTCTTTGTTCGGAATAAGATTAATGACAAATTCCATGTCCCTGTCTGGAGGCATTCCTGGCAGTTCATCTCGAAACACATCAGAATACTCATATACCACTGATACTTGACTCGATTCTATGACCAAAGTAGAACAAAGAAAAGGATTTGTTGGTCGAGTGCTCTTGATTGAAGAAAACTGCACTTGGATCCCATCTGGAGTGAGAAGGGATATAGACCGATTAGCACAATCAATATAGCCCTTGTGCTTAGATAACCAATCCATACCAAGGATCACATCTAGTCCCGAGGTCTCAATAGCAATAAGATCAAGATAAAAGATACTCCACTAATCTTAATGCATACCCTGCAATGAGTTTGAGGTTTTCATAGTTGCTCCAGGAATAGATTATCATCTTTGTGGGAAGCAAATCAGCTTGAAGTTCGTACTGCTTAACAAATTTGTTGGATATGAAAGAATGTGATGCACCAGAATCAAATAACACCAATGTAGGTACAGAGTGAACAAGGAATGTCCCTAGTACCACATCGTGCATTATGAGCTTCTTCTCTGATTACATGGTGCGACGGCCATGACTAACACCTTGTTTCAAGTAGAAGGTGGCTTAGAAACTTTCGAATTTCCAACCACTCGATCTCTACTTGAGGGATGCTGTCGAGAATAAAATTGTTCAGAATTCTTCTCAGGACAAACACAGGCTTCCTGACAATGAGTGCTAGAAGATAATCTTGCTTGCCGCAGTGAACGAACTGCGGGCTGTTGAGGGTGAGAAACTCGCCCTCGGCATTGCTGGAAATGAGATGCGATTCTTGAACATTGGATGGCGCAATAGACGCCGCTTTGAGGATGATCATTTGTCGATTGACGAGCTATCCATTTGCGCTCGGCTTTCTATTCTCGTTCTCATGCCGAACTCCACCCGGATAGCTTTATCTACTAAGGTTTGGAAATCATGAATATCATGGGCGACTAGCATCCACTTGACTTCCTCATTCAGATGTTCTATGAAATACTCAATTCTTCGAGCTTCATTAGACACTTCAGAAATAGCATAGCGAGATAAATGATTGAAGCGGTGTAGATATTCCATCACCGATAAATTCTCTTGCTTCAACTCCATAAATTCTCGCCTCTTGATCTCAATGATGCTTGTAGGAATGTGAGTCCTCTGAATGCTTCTTTAAATGCTACCCAAGATACAACTTGACCTTTAGGGAGTATTGCACGATGGTTTTCCCACGGATCACAAAGAGCTCCATGTAGCCGATGAGAAGCATAGAGGACCTTCTCATGGTCACTTCAACTGCGCAATGGCGGTGTGCTCTCGATAGAACGGAGCCAATCATCGTCGAGAGGTTCTGGCGATGAGGAGAAAGTCGGGGTTGAGTTTTGAAACTCTCCCAACTTGAAGTAATGCGTTATACCACCATCTTCATCCCTAGCCGCCAAGGTGGGTAGTATTCGCACCACTTCTTTGGAGTAGAAGTGTATCAACTTGATGCTCTTGCTCAACCATTGTCAAGACTTGAGCCACAGCTTGGGGTTCAGGAGATTGTTCTTCAAGAATAGCTCCACTTGGATCTTGAGGAGGTGGAGGTGATTCACGACGATCATTGCGTCGAGATGTTCTTGCAGTTAGATATTGCAGACTAGATTGGACTGGAGTTGGAACATCAGATCTTTCGGGTCGGGAATTTTGAGCGGCCTCGCACTCCAATAGTTTTCTTAAGGATCTTGTTTTAGGCATTCTGCGGTCAAAGAGACAGAGATTTAGGAGATATTCAGTTAGGTTACTAGGCAACTTTTCGTTCTTTAAAATCTTTTTAATTAGATTTTCTTATTAAATAAGGGTTGGCACATCGTAAATTTCAACCAAATGGTTTAATCTTTACAAGAGTAACCCGTAAGCAATACAAAAGAAAAGGTTTCAGCAAAGCACACAAAATAACCATCGACTAACATACAAGGGTTCTAAAATGTCTTAGCCTAATACATTCCTATTCGACCTATCAACCCAAGTCTTCATGGAGCGACACTTTTCTCTTCAAGATTGTTGACGTAGAAGTCGGAGTCTCCATTTGTCGGGGATTGCTTAAGAAAAGAGAAGTTTGTTTACAAAACAAAATGAATGTATGGGTAAGGGGTTAATCTTAAGAGAGAGGGAAGAGTAGCAAAATCTACATTTTGCAAATATGGTAGCTTTTGGAAATAAGATTTTGAATTTGCTGATTCTAATGCTAACGACCATTCTATCTAGGGTTTATCCTATAGTCAGCATAGCTCTGATACCAACTGAGACGACCCCCATTTTCGCATACCTAGAAAAATGGAAATCTAATGTGCATTCCGTACTAGTCCCATGATCAGTAGCTAGTACGCACATACACGCCAATTGGAATCACAACCATACAACATATTATTAAGCAGAAGCTATTATATAAAAAAACTTTACAAATCAGAGATTATAGCAGCAAAGAAGCAAAGTCTTGTAGTGTGCCCATCCAAAACCCGCAGGCAACTGACAAGGCATAATCCCTAGAAAGATCACGATGAAGAAAATCCCGCAACCTGCGACGAAAGGAACCTTCGAAGCTTCGCTAACTTATCCACCTAAAAAACAACATATAAACAAGGGTGAGTACTTTCGTACTCCGCAAGACTTGAGCAATACCTATCATATATGCAGGCCATTTCAAAGAAGGCTACTACAGTTATTTTGCATAAAGCAAAATTGATATTGTAAAATCAAGTTATTTGTAAACGGAATTTGTAAGAGCATATTTGACTGATATGAAATAAGTAAAGCATAAGTAATACTCACAACCCTTCGTGAATATCGAATAATCCAGAAATGGAATCCAACAATGTCGATCCTTTGACATAAACCACAGCTGCTAAAACAGGTTCCACACCATACCCATTTTAGAAAAATACAAAACATTTTACTAGTGCAAGTTCACCAAGTTAACCATGACCGAGGGGACGGCTAATCGATTAGATTTATACTCTGCAGAGGTGTACAACTTTACCCACAAGTCTGAAGAGTAACGCGGTATGCTACACTAGCACAAAAAAAAACACCGCATAACCAGAAAGCTACTCGCAAGAAGGGGATCACAGATAAGATTACCACTAGACGCTCAGTTGCGGAATCCTTCGCGCGTCAATGTAGTGGATCGTCCTCGCCGCAGTCGTGGCGTTGATGGAGTGGATCGTCCTCGCCTCGCCGTGGATCGTCCTCCTATGGGCACCCGGAAATATGAATCGATCCTCACTTGTGCGTTGGACTCAGAGGTGACACCCATACTCCACTTAAGTGTATGATCACTGTCACCCAAAAGTCCCGTGCACGGAGTATTAACCAGATGGCCCTCACCCAAGCAAATATGAGCCACCTAGTTGCACCGTACACACTTACGCGACCAAGGGAGTTTCGATTCTATTCCGAACAACCATACCGGGATTGAGAGCAACTCATCCAAGCATAGCACTCGCCGTTCGTCTCAGAACCTTGATATCACCCACGCTCACCAAAGGGAGCGCGAGCAATAGTCAAAGAACGACGACCGCTCGAGTTTATGCATTGGAGGGTTGAAGACAATTCCAGGTACCCGGATATGTGTCTAGTGCTAGTTCCCAAGATCAACGCCTAGCACCCACATATCCCGCATTCGAGATGTATCGCAACACATACACATGAAACTAAGCAGTTCGAATAGCATAAACATAAACTACAACTATTACAACTACTTACTATTACAAATAATGGCCCACCGGCCAAATATTACAAGTCCAAAAGTAAATTGCAGCGGAGAACAAACATATACCAAAATGAGGACAGCGGTATGCCCATCCGATAACCCATAGGCAACCGACTTGGAAAAGCCCAAGTTCATCCATCAACATAATCGTTGAACCCCGGAGTAAAGTACGTGTTGTCGGGGTGTTCTTCCATACCGTCGTCTATATAGTTTAGATAAAGCAACCATGAGTACACGTATGTACTCGCAAGACTTTAGTGTATGGAAATATTGTAAATGCATGGCTAGAACAAGGATAACAAGCCTCTACACTAGTCTCATTTTCAGCATAAAGCAGATTTTGTTTAACAAGTGAATGTTGCATAAAACGGTAACGGAATTGTAAAGAGCATTTAATATAAAGCTAAATAACAGTAAGTACAATTCATATCCATCATCCCACAGCCCTCCTTGTCTGCGAATAGCGAGTAAAAACAGCCACCATTGGCTACCAAAGTTTTCCATACCAACCCAACACCGTTTCCAAAAGTTTTGGCAAAAGCAAAGACTATTCTTGATATTATTTTCCCAAGTTGCTCATGACCGCGAGCACGGCTAATTAATTAGATTTTAATCTCTGCAGAGAGTGTACACTTTACCCACATGACACATTCTAGCAATCATGTCAACCATGTCACGCGGTACTTCCCGTACCCGTTTTGCTAGACTGTGACGAAACCGTTCAACTAGTTAAAGCTTAGCCTTGCACCAACGACAGTGATGTTAAACCCTTGCCATAGTTCAGGAGATCCTGAACCGATGGTGCCACATCGCGAACTCTCCCCATGGCAAGGCATGCACCGTTGTATTGGAATGCTTTGGCCCAAACACTGAAGGGAAACGCGGTATGCTACGCTAGCACAAAAAAACTACGCGCGAACCGTAAAGCTACCGCAAGAAGGGGATCATAGATAAGATTACCACTAGACGCGCGCGATTGCGGAATCCTTTGCGCGTCGATGTAGTGGTTCGTCCTCGCCGCGATCGTTGCGTCGATGTAGTGGATCGTCCTCGCCGCCGCCGTGGATCGTCCTCCCACGCCGTGATCGCAGCAGTCGCCACCGCAGATGAGTCCACACGCCCAGAGATGGAGCGCCGTGCGTCGTGTGCAAGCACCTAGTCGCTCGGCGGGGCAGCGAGAGGAGGAGGCTAGGGTTTCAAGTGAATCAAACCTAAACCGTGGAAAGCACACTCTGCGCCTCGCTCCTCCCTCCTTATATAGCCACGAGATGAAACCTAAACCAGGGCCCACCAAACATGCTAAGCCCACGAGGTTCATTAATTACGGATCCAATCCAAATTAATGCGCCCGGCCCATTAAGTGTGTGACCCTGCAGGTTCACATACGTTTGGACATGGATTCGGAAAACTCCTTTTCAATCCAATAGTTGGTAGCGGCTTCTTGCAAAGTATGCCAACTCCCAAACATACTGTGATCAAATCGAACAGAACCTATCAAAAGAACTTATGTAATAATCCCTTTGCCAAGTATATGAAGATTGATCTCAAGGCGAGAAGCATGTCATCCTTTGATGATTCAATCCATCTCTCGTATCCGTGATATATTAATAAGTTGTTTTTGACTCCTCAATCACGGCATGGCCATGCACTTTCTTAATCATATCACACGAGTGGCCTTGTCATATATCTCCGTTTCATTGGAGTGGCAAATTCCATCTTGACCTTCTCTCTGCACGTTTCATAGTAAACATGAAAGCTACCTTTATAACTATCCGGTTAGGAAGTAGTGTTTGATAGCCCCAAGGAAAACTATTACACATGTAGGGAATATGACAATCTCAGGTCTAAGGATCATACATCTTCTAGGTATGAGATACATCGATGACACATAAGAATGAAACATTCTCGCGTTGTCCCATAGCGGGTCTATCTAACCCATGTTCTTCAACATGGTCCACAATGTAGAGATGATATCTCCATATCCCATGATCTATGAAGCATGATCATCGATCACTACATGTGCTGATCTATTCATCGTAGTCCTATACGATGATATCCGATCAGAGATATTTATCGAATTACATCATTAAGTAAAGAGCTTCATAATCAAGTCATATACTTGTTGATCAATACAATGATATACATTCATTGGACCAATAATCATATTATTATTCATAAACATAGTCATGTTACAATCATCTAAATGATTGCCTCAAGGGCATAACACTAACAAACACCTCAGTGAAGGGAGCACCTAGAACGACACCAGTCCGTCGGTTCGTCCATACTGCTTCGGCCTACCAAAATGCAAGGCTAAACTCCAACTAATCTAGTGAGTTTAGGCTATCCCATACTAGCACATGTGGTTGCACCAAATACTTAGGTGATAGCATCAAGTTCGGTCCTTAACTGACCCGGGCGAGAATCTCCCCCTAACTACGCGTGAGGTCCTTTTCACGCCTCAAGTTAAGTAATAACTCGCCCGCGTCTAAATCATAAGTTTGAGTTGGATTTTTATCAAATTAAGTGGAAACCATTCCATGGTTCCATCCAAATAAACAAGGTTTGCTCAAAGAAGTTGAAATGTAACCCATCATTTTGAAAGTTGTTCTAATGAGCATGGCTAAGCAATATATATGATAACTTTGCAAATTTTACCCAAGTGACATTAAGTATTGTCTAATCCATTACTAGGTTACAATGGCAAGTGTTCAAGTGACAAGGTGAAGGTATTGCATACAATCGGATTTAGCTACCATTACCCACAATATAGCAAGTTTAAAATATACACGCATGCATATAGTTTGATAAAACAACATAAATTTGCAAATATGGGATCAAAATGGTCAAAGGAGGGTGCTTGCCTGGTTGCTCTTCTTCTGGAATATAATCCGGATCGTAGTCGACGTCGTTAAAGACCGAATCCGATTTATCGTCGTCTATGCGTTGGATAATAAAACCCGAGAGAAAAGCAAATAACATCGTATCAAATGGGGAAAAAAGAAATCAGATGTAAATACCAAATTAAAACTTATCATGACGAACAAGGTGATTGTGAGTTCTTGATTTATCACTTCCATAAGGATTTCATTAGCATTTTGCTTATGTGAGGCCTTTCTTGAATGTGTTACTTTTATCCTCCATCATAAGAAGTTAAGGTTATAATTATAGGTAAGGCTATTTATGGATTCAAGAGGCTTAAATTATGTATTTGCATGTATAACTTCGAATTCTAGATGCTAAAATTATTTGGATTAATAAAAGTAACATTTGTTAAAAGGTTTTGCTTGATTAGTATTTAGCTTTAAGTGATCCTACATGGGAGTGATTTCTTCATGATGGATCATAAATTTTAGGTTATTCATTGATACTACTTGGTTATACGACGATTTCTTTCTTTGCCGATGATTTGGTTTAACTCTTCTGATTTCATCCATCCATTCAAGTGACTTTAGCAACATTATCACTTAGGGTTTTTGCTCTAGCAAGTTTTATATGATAAGTAAGTTGAAATTATAATGTTTTTCCATATTTTGGTTTTCCATATACTGGTTTATGATTCTGTTTTGATTCCCCCAAAATTTAGGTTTAGACGAGTTGTTTTACAAGCCGCTGAAAGTGCTTAAGTGCTAGTCTTGGTGCAATTGAAATTTTTGAAAGGTTTTACTTAAGTAGGATTCAGATGCAAAGCAAGTTATAATTAAGATATTTTTGCAGAATATGGTAGTATAGATGTTAAAATCTGATTCTGAACTATTTTCCTTTAAGTTTGCACTTGGATGAGGTACTTTACTGGTTGCCGAAAAGGCTTAAGTGTCACAGTTTTAGTGCAGTTTGTGATCTTTGAAGGGTTTTGCGGCGACGAGTTTTTTATGCTACGCAGGTTATAAATGCAATATGTTTCCATATTATGGTACTATAAACATTATAGGATGCTACTGAGCTATTATCTCATTATTGTCCATCTATACAAGATATTTTATGGGTCGCCGAAAAGCTTATGTAATCATGCCGATTGCGCGGTTACGATCATGTTTTCATTCTTCGATTGCGGCTGCACCTTATGGGATAATCTAACCATTTTTCACACATTAGCAGGGGATATCCCTAAAAGTGTTTTAAAGTTGGTTTCACAATATTTCGCATTAATTTGAGATGTTTTTCATGTATATGACCATTAGGGCTTAATATGGCCTCATCCAAAATTGTTCAAAATGTTGCAATTTCTGTACATCAAGTTAGTACATGACATTTTAAGGTTATATAATTTGGTCTTGTCGAATTTGAGGTTCGTTTGCGAGAGTTATGAACATTCGATCATTTTGCCGATTGAAGGTTTGAGCGACTAGCAAATAGATTAAACTAAAGCAAAGTCTAAGTATTTTTGACTAATCATAATCTATGCAATGCCAGGAATACATCCAAACTGGTTTCATCTAATTTTGAGCTCAAATGAGCATTATTCTAACCACTTGATATTTGAATGCTGTTAAGGTCTTAAGCCAACAATTTTTGATTCAAAGCTCATTCAAATTTAAATGTTTTTGCAGAAATAAAATGCATAAGGTTTCAGCAACTTATGGTATTTATTTCACAATTTATTGATCAAGATAAAACATACTTCCTTCACAACACTCATTTAGAGCATAACATTCAAACCCTAATAAAAATATTTTCCTGCAAACAACATATAACTTTTTATTCCAGATTATAATTCCTTATTTCAAAACTTAAATTTAGAAACTAATTTGACTTTATTTGGACACTCCTAGCAAAAGATATGGAAGTTTGAATCCAAAGGGCAAAAAAAACATCAAAATACCTGTTTTTGAGGGGACTCGAACTGGGCTCTCTCGGCTGAACTCAGAGCTCAAGAACCATTGAGCTAGTGTGTTACTTGTGAATAGAGGGAGAGGATATTTACTTGAGCTGATCCCTTACAACCCTAGAGCTCGAGGACAGTAACAATGGCGATGCTGGGCTCCTTTGCTTTGGCTGTGCGATGGCTGCAAGAGAAGGAGTAGCAGGGCTGGGGAGGCTTCGGCCGGGGTTGTTCTTGGCGACGGCGGCGACCATCCTGAAAAATGGAATAATATAAAAATTCATATTTTGAATTTGAATATAATTATTTCTGATTTTTCTTGACATGATTGGAATTTATTTGGATTTCTTTGGATTTTTGTGTTGAATGAAAAATCAAACAACTAGAATTAAAGAATGGATAATGGTGAAAAGATAAAATGGTAAAAGATAATGTTAGATTATTATGGGATGGCCCATAATTAATTTAATAGAAATTCCAAAAGGCCCATTAGAATACTAGGAGTCATGAAATTGGTTTAGTACCATATGGGTAATTGAGAGAAGGTTTGACCAACTTAAATAGTTGAGTTGTGTGTCTCTCAATTAGCAAGGTGGAAAAGGGTAAAGGCTGTGCCACGCTGCTGCTGCCGAGCCGAGCCGAGGCGTGGCGTGGCGTGGCGTGGCGTGTCTTGAGTCGAGTCGAGTCGAGTCGAGTCGAGACGACGTACGCTTGCGGCGCAGCGATCCGGACGTGATGCCATTGTCGCCATTAGTAATCGACGTGGTTGATGGCTGGGTCATAAACGCCGTCAGTTACTAGTAACGGACGTTTTGATGGTCTCCTAAATGTCGCCGACAGTTACCCTTTAGCGAGCCTATATATAAGGAGGGAAGTGGCTGTGTTTGAAAAAACGAACGTGTACTGGCTCTCTCTCTCTCTCCCCACCTCACAGGCCTCCGGAACCTCGTCCTTCTTGAGATCTTGCTCGAGATAGAAGGCCGATAAGGTTTTTGGGGAGCGACCACGCGACTGCTCGAAAAGTGTTCTGAGGCGCATCAGATCGCACCGAGGCTTCATCAGATCAACCTCTTTCTCGCACCGAGGCTTCACTGCGACAACCTGTGATCGTCTACACCGACCGTCATGGCGAACAACAATGATCAAGTTGCTCCGCCTGTGCCTGTGCCTATGGTGGCACCGGCTCAAGGGTATATCTTCTTATACCGTGTTTTTATCGATTTGCGATTTGATTTCTTGTTCATTAGCCTTTGTATATGAGATAGATATTCTGTTATCTAGTACCTTTGGCTGTGAACAAGAAATGTGCAATTGTTTAAACATGATCTACATAATTTTGTGGATTAAAATATTGAGAAAATTCCTAATATTTCCAACAATCCAAAAACCTTATACTAGGAATTTTACAACTACTGGTTTCGCTGCCGCGCTTAAGCCAACTGTATTTGATGGCGCAAATTACAAGCGTTGGCGCGCCAAGATGATTTTGTGGTTGACTGCCATGAACGTGTATCACGTTGCGCAAGGCAAGCCACAGCCTGAGGGTGGGCTCTCTCCTGAGCAGGAGAGTGCTTTCACGGCTGCGGATAACCTGTTTAGAGGCGCCGTGATTAGCGTTTTGGGAGAAAATCTTGTTGATGTATATATGATTTTGCCAAGTGGTAAAGAAATGTGGGATGCACTTGAGGCAAAATTCGAGTATCCGACGCAGCAAATGAACTCTATGTCATGGAGCAGTTTCATGACTACAAGATGGTCGATGACCACTCTGTAGTAGAACAGCTCATGAGGTTCAAGCCTTTGCGAAAGAACTTGAGAATTTTACATGTGCATTACCCGACAAGTTTGTGGCGGGATGCATCATCGTGAAGTCGCCACCTTCTTGGAGGATTTTGCCACTACTCTAAAACACAAGAGACAAGAGTTCAGCGTTCTTTGGTCTCATTGGGTCTCTAAATGTTGAGGAGAAAGCGAGGCAAAAGATATACGTGGGAAAGAAAGTTCTAGTGCCAATGTGGTACAAAAGAAAATCTTTCAGTTCAACAAGAAGAATAAAAATAAGTCTGAAAAGCCTGAGAACAAGAACAAGGTCGCTCAAACTACTAGCTTCAAGAAGAAGAAGAATAAAGGAAAGGGAAACTGCTTTGTCTGTAATGGTACTGATCATTGGGCAAGGATTGCCCTGATCGTAAAGACAATAAGCAGAAAAAGTCCGCCAACGTCGTTATTGGCAATACTGTGGAGGGAACATCCGGGTATGTTTCAATACCTACCGTTCTATCAGTATGTCGTTCACCTGATTGGTGGATTGACACGGGGGCCAATATACATGTTTGTGCTGACAGATCCTTATTCTCTTCTTACCAGGTCGCAGGGGCTACCTCCGTGTTGATGGGGAATGGGTCGCAGGCATATGTACATGGAGTCGGTACAGTTGACTTGAAGTTTACTTCAGGAAAAGTCGTGCGACTGAGGAACGTGCATCACGTGCCCGCGATAAATAAAAACCTTGTCAGCGGGTCTCTATTGTGTAGAGATGGTTTTAAGCTAGTTTTTGAATCCAATAAATGTGTTGTTTCTAAAATTGGAACTTTTATTGGAAAAGGCTATGAGAGCGGAGGCTTGTTCCGCTTGTCTTTAACGGACATGAATAAAATTGTGAATCATGTTTGTAATCATGAGACTGATGTTTGGCATTCACGACTTTGTCATATTAATCTTGGTTGCATGATGCGGCTAGCCAGTATGAATTTAATCCCAAAATTTACCCAAGTCAAAGGTTCTAAGTGTCAAGTATGTGTGCAATCTAAGCAACCTCGCAAGCCTCACAAGGCAGCAGAGGCGAGAAACTTGGCACCATTAGAACTAGTTCATACCGATTTATGCGAGATGAACGGGGAGTTGACAAAGGGTGGTAAGAGGTATTTCATGACTTTGATTGATGATTCTACTAGATATTGCTATGTGTATTTATTAAAGTCAAAATATGAGGCTTTTCACTATTTTAAGATCTATAAAGCTGAAGCTGAGAACCAACTTGAGAGAAAAATCAAACGGGTTAGGTCAGATCGTGGTGGAGAATACTTTTCTAATGAGTTTAATTTATTCTGCGAGGAACATGGAATAATCCATGAGAGGACGCCTCCCTATTCGCCCCAATCAAACGGGGTTGCCGAAAGAAAGAACCGTACTCTAACTGAGATGGTTAACGCCATGTTAGAAACAGCGGGACTTTCCAAGGAATGGTGGGGTGAGGCTATATTGACTGCATGTCATGTCCTAAACAGGGTTCCTACAAAGAATAAAGAAATCACACCATTCGAGGAATGGGAGAGGAAAAGATTAAATTTCTCCTATTTACGTACTTGGGGCTGTTTGGCTAAAGTGAATGTGCCTATCCCAAAGAAGCGTAAACTTGGACCAAAAACCGTTGATTGTGTCTTCATTGGTTATGCTTTTCACAGCATTGGATATAGATTCTTAATAGTGAAATCTGGAGTACCTGATATGAATGAAGGTACAATTTTTGAGTCCAATGATGCCACATTCTTTGAGGACTTATTTCCTATGAAAGAGACACTTAGCTCATCCGCCAAGAATCTATCTTCTCTCCTAAACCTTCCACTCCTATACTGATTGAGCCCATTTTGAGGAAAATCCAATAGATGAGGGCAATGAAGTAACTCGTAAGAGTAAGAGACTAAGGACTACAAAGTCGTTTGGTGATGACTTCATTGTATATCTAGTGGATGATACTCCAAGAACCATTGAGGAGGCTTATTCATCTCAGGACGCTGACTATTGGAAGGAAGCGGTCCAGAGTGAGATGAATTCCATCTTGAGCAATGGAACTTGGGAAGTTGTTGAACGTCCATATGGGTGTAAACACAGAGGATGTAAGTGGGTGTTCAAGAAAAGTCGAGGGCACGATGGTACGATTGAAAAGTACAAGGCAAGGCTTGTGGCCAAGGGTTATACCCAGAAAGAAGGCGAGGACTTCTTTGATACTTACTCACCTGTTGCCAGATTGACCACTATTAGAGTACTACTGTCTTTGGCTGCCTCCTACGGTCTGATCATTCATCAGATGGATGTAAAGACGGCTTTCCTTAATGGAGAGTTGGAAGAGGAAATCTATATGGATCACTGATGGATTTGTAGTAAAGGGTCATGAAGGAAAAGTGTGTAGGTTGTTGAAGTCTTTGTATGGCCTTAAGCAAGCACCTAGCGAGGGTACGAGAAGTTCGACAGAACTTTAACAACTGTCGGCTTTGTTGTGAATGAAGTCGACAAATGTGTGTATTACCGCTATGGTGGGGGTGAAGGAGTGATTATGTGTCCGTATGTTGATGACATCTTGATCTTTGGGACGAACCTTAATGTGATTAAGGAAGTTAAGGACTTCTTGTCCAAAACTTTGAAATGAAAGATTTGGGAGTAGCGGATGTCATCTTAAACATTAAATTGTTAAGAGAAGGTGACGATGGGATTACTCTTGAGCAGTCCTTTATGTGGAAAAGGTGTTGAGTCGCTTTGGCTATAGCGATTGCAAACTGCTCCAACGCCGTATGATCCAAGTGTGCTATTACGAAAGAACCAACGAATAGCAAAGGATCAATTGAGATATTCCCAAATAATTGGTTCATTGATGTATTTAGCTAGTGCAACAAGGCACGATATCTCGCTTTCTGTGTGAGCAAACTAAGCGGTTTGTTTCAAACCCGGAGATAATCATTGGCATGCTCTTGAGAGAGTAATGCGCTATCTAAAAGGGACATCAAGTTATGGAATTCACTACACCGGGTACCCTAGGGTACTTGAGGGTTATAGTGATTCAAACTGGATATCTGATGCTGATGAAATAAAAGCCACAAGTGGATATGTGTTCACATTGGGTGGTGGAGCTGTTTCCTGGAAGTCTTGCAAGCAGACCATCTTAACGAGGTCTACAATGGAAGCAGAACTCACAGCATTAGATACAGCCTCTGTGGAAGCCGACTGGCTGCGTGAACTTGTGAAGGACTTACCGGTGGTTGAGAAACCGGTGCCTGCTATTCTTTTGAACTGTGACAATCAGACGGTGATTGTTAAGGTGAACAGTTCTAAAGATAACATGAAGTCATCAAGGAACGTTAAGAGGCGGTTGAAGAATGTCAGGAAAATGAGAAACTCCGGAGTTATAGCGTTGGACTATGTCGAGACGGCTAAGAACTTGGCAGATCCTTTTACAAAGGGACTATCACGGAATGTGATAGATGAAGCATCGAGGGAGATGGGCTTGAGACCCACATAAAGTCATGTCTTAGTGGTAACTCATCCTTTTTGATCGGAGATCCCGTGAATTAGGATGTTGAGACAAGCTAGTGACTGGCTGAGAGGAGAGTACTTCTGTACTTAGTCCACTCCGTTTGAGATGCAATAACTCTCCTATTTCTGTATGGCAGGTTGGTTATACCTTAATGTATTCCGAGTGGCTTTGATAAGCAGAGATGTTGTCCTACAGAACATCTTATGAGGAATACACCTATATGAGTTCGACTGCTAGTCACAGTCTATGAGATTGGGTGATCTCTAGAGGCTTATGAAAGGCTAAGGAGTATGACTTATAAGCTCCAAACCGAGGGGATGCATTTAGCAGCCTAGTATCAGTAAAGGACTTTGGTGAAACTTGTTCGCACAAAACTGTCAATTCAAGGCATAGTCCATTGTTCAGTTGTGAATGAGTGTAACCTTTGTTCTAGATGGAAGTTCAACTTAACAGTCTCCATCGAAAAAACGGTATATCAAACTACATTGGGCGAGAGTATTTCAAATGTGCCTTTGAAATTTGATGGGGATTGTTAGATTATTATGGGATGGCCCATAATTAATTTAATAGAAATTCAAAAGGCCCATTAGAATACTAGGAGTCATGAAATTGGTTTAGTACCATATGGGTAATTGAGAGAAGGTTTGACCAACTTAAATAGTTGAGTTGTGTGTCTCTCAATTAGCAAGGTGGAAAAGGGTAAAGGCGTGCCACCGCTGCTGCTTGCCGAGCCGAGCCGAGGCGTGGCGTGGCGTGGCGTGGCGTGTCGTGTCTTGATCTTGAAAGGAGCGAGTCGAGTCGAGTCGAGTCGAGTCGAGTCGAGACGAGACGAGGCGATGCACGTCTTGCGTCTTGTGGCGCAGCGATCCGGACGTGATGTCTTTGGCGGAGCGTCTGCATTTTGCCGTTTAATGTGGCGGTTTATGACAAATAACGCCGCGATTACTAATGGCGGCGTGGTTGATGGCTTGGTCATAAACGCCGTCAGTTACTAGTAACGGACGTCTTGATAGCGTCAGTTACTAGTAACGGACGTTTTGATGGTCTCCTAAATGTCGCCGACAGTTACCCTTTAGCGAGCCTATATATAAGGAGGGAAGTGGCTGTGTTTGAAAAAACGAACGTGTACTGGCTCTCTCTCTAGACTCCATTGTTCCATCTGTAGTGCTGCATTTCTTGTCTCCCCACCTCCGTTTTCTTGCGCGCACAAGTAGCAGAGGGAGCAGGCCTCCGGAACCTCGTCCTTCTTGAGATCTTGCTCGAGATAGAAGGCCGATAAGGTTTTTGGGGAGCGACCACGCGATCGCTCGAAAAGTGTTCTGAAGCGCATTCACCTTCGCACCGAGGCTTCATCAGATCAACCTCTTCTTCGCACCGAGGCTTCATCGCGACAACTTTGTGATCGTCTACACCGACCGTCATGGCGAACAACAATGATCAAGTTGCTCCGCCTGTGCCTGTGCCTATGGTGGCACCGGCTCAAGGGTATATCTTCTTATACCGTGTTTTTATCGATTTGATTTCTTGTTCATTAGCCTTTGTATATGAGATAGATATTCTGTTATCTAGTACCTTTGGCTGTGAACTAGAAATGTGCAATTGTTTAAACATGATCTACATAATTTTGTGGATTAAAATATTGAGAAAATTCCTAATATTTCCAACAGATAAATTTTGGAAAAATTACCATAGAACCTTAACCTCTTTGGTAAGTCAGTAAAATCAAGAAGTAAAATTTTGTGCACAGAAAAATGGATAAATAAAATTTATGTCACCTCTTTTTGACTAGAAACAGTGCTAGTCAGAATTAATGAAAAATATTCGAAGATTATCTGGATCTGGAAAAATTACCAAAGAACTCTCAGTGCAGTTTTTACACCTGGTAAAAATCTTAGGAATTGATCATGTCGGCAGGGCCCTCTAATAATTCAAAAACAGAGACCATCAAAAACTAGAAATTCTCATGTCAGAATTTCTATAAAATAACTACCCAATATTTTGAGTTGAAAATTTTACAGAGACATTCTTGCCCTAGGTATAACCCCTCATAAAAGTTTCAAAAATTAATAATAAGGTTTGAACCTTTAAATAAATACAAAACCGAAATTCAAATCTTGTACAAGTCTAGAGTGTCAGAATTTTAAATAATTAATTACAAGATATTTTGACCTACAAATTTTACTGAGGTAAGAAGACTACCAGTAGAGACCAGTCAAAAAGTTTCACAAAATTACGCAGTGATTTGATGGCCGTTTTAATGCTCGCATGGAGCTGTCTAGCTGAAGCTTATCACTTTGGCTCGAATTCTCTCACCGACGTGTGGGGCCATCACTTTTCCGTAACGGTTGGTGGCGGCGACGGAAAACGCCACTCTCTATGCCAGTGGCCCGGGACCCACCTGTCAGCCCCTGAATTCACTGCCCTCCTCCTTTTCCCTCTCGCCGAGACAAACGAAGAACTCTCCCGAGCCTCGCTTTTCCTCGCCGATCCAATGCATCTTCGCGCCACTCCTGCTCGACCGAGCCACGCCGCCCTTGGTCTCTGCGCGCCATACCTCGGTCGATCTCGCATCAAATCGCTGCCGTGAGGCGGCGCCACTTCACCGAGAGCGCCGTAACCGCCGCAACTCCCTCTCGCCGCTCAAATCTGTGCAACCCGAGTCCTCGGCTATAAATAGCTCGTGTGCAGCACCTTGAGGCTTCCCTTCTCCTCATTCACTCCCGAACCAAGAAATCAAGCGAAACTCAGGAGCTTCTCCATTTTGCCGAAAACCGAAAAAGGGGAGAATCGCGATTGAGCAAAAACCGTGCGTATCAATCGAATTCATTGCACCGAGGCATCTTTGGGCATCGAGCCTATCCTCGCTCATCAATTTCACTTCCCTCTGTGATCAATCTTCACCATCGCGCTCGTTTCTTCCCACGACCGTGCCGACGGTGGCAGATGACCCGCCGCCCCTCGGCCCGCCAACCGGAAAATGGAACCCGGAGTTGTGTGGATACCTAAATCGCTACCGATTCCACGGAGTTCGCTTCCTCTTCGTCTCCGCGAGCTCTTCTTCATTCCGCCGCATGCCGCGGTGGCGAGCCTCCTCGGCCATCCCGCGGTGACCGGCACCTCCCCCAGGCGCGCCATGGTCCACTGGTGCTAGCCGTGGCCTTCACCGCGCCGGAATCTCGCCGGAGCATCGCCGGTGAGCAGCCCTAGCCGCCGCTCTGTTTTTCCTCACTGACCCGCGGGCCCCTACTGTCAGCCAGACAAGCAACGTCCAGTTCTACGGTGAAATACGCTTTCCAAATTATGAAAACGTAATTCTCATTTTTTTTCCAGTTATTTTGTATACCCGAATTAATTCAAACATTTATAACTTTTGTATTATAGCTCCAAATGAAGTGAAATAAAATTCTTAATTCGTCTAAAATCTAGTTCTTTCAGAATATGCAATAACATTTTGAAAACCTCCACTGGTTAAATTTGAAATTCAAATTTGAAAGAAAGGGCTAAAAACACACTTTATATTAAAATGTTGTAAACAAACTTTAGGTAGAATGAAACTAAATTTAGTGAAACACTCATACTTCCCGGAGTTCAAATATACAAAAATATTTAAGTTTCATTATTGTTTGAATTACTTTCTATTAAAGATTATAATCAATGCATTAGAAATTCAAATATACATAATTTGAGTAAAAAGAAATATAGAATAAGTAAAATTGACTTCTAAATAATATCATGGCAGTAGAATACCTTACTGTTCCAAAATAATTAATAAATGAACTTGATTTGAATTAACTTGAAAAGAATGAAATAGCTTAAACATAAAATGTGTAAATGTATATGGATAGAAAGCTAAATATGTTAGAATATGGGTCAAATGAATTCGAGTAATCACTAAACTAAATTTATCATACCTCTGGTAGTATAAGGTTTCCAGATGTAAAATAATATTTAAAAGTTTATTACATAAAACAGTAAGTGATAAATAATTAAAGTGTTAATAATTGCATAATTGGAATAGTTGTAACTATTACAAATAAACTTCAAATTTGACAAAACCAAATTTAATAGCCTTGAAAAATAGTACCCCTGCTGTGAATACAAAAATACCTTATGTTTATACTAGGTTGAAATAAAATAAGGTTAAACCCTAATGAATCCTTATAGGAAAAACATCGCGGATAAAAGCCATTTGTCATGAAACCAACTTTAAATCACTTCTAGTGTCATGCCCTATTAATGCCTGAAAAATGGATAAATTATCCTAGGCGGTGTAGTCGCAACCTTATATCAAAAGTCGAAATGTAGTCGAGTAGTAAATTGAACTATCAAGCCTTTTCATCGATCCGTAGAACCTCTCGTCTAAATGCAAATGTATTAGAAATCAGTTTAGAAATGATATTTAGGATATGGTATACCATATTCTAGAAAAATATTTCATTTACAACTTTCATTTCAATTAAATCCTGCTAGTTGAATACCCTAAAAAGTATGATTGTCGTAACCTTTAATGTCATATAAGCGTTTTCAACTAAGAAAATAATGTCTCGTCTAAAAGCTAAAATGTATAAAATCAGTCTAGATATGTTGTTCAAAGTATATGCTATCTAATTCAAGAAATAACCTTATTTCATCATGTTTTACATATAAACTGTAATAGTCAAATAACCCTTCGTTCTATGTTTAGCGAACCCTACGCAATAAGGATTAAGTGAACTTTGTAATAAGGAATTTGAAGTTAATAAATTTGTATCACCAGAACCTTCTTAAAAACTATAAATAAATCTAATTATAGCTACCTTATCAGTCATAACCTGCTCAGATCGTTTCTTATGCAAATCACTTAAAGAATTAAGTATGTTTTGCATAACTCCTTTAATTGGTATTTCAATTCTTTTAATCCAAATAATTTTAGCATCTATAATTCGAAGTTCTAAACACTATAATTCATAATTTTAGCCTCTTGAATTCGTAAATCAAGAGAAGATAATCTATAAAAGAAACCCTGTTTCGTTATCTCAAAACCATTAAGAATATGAATTTGTAAGTATCTAAATCATGAGGTTGTAAATAATTCAAACCCTAAATCATCCCTGTTTATGCAATGAATCTTTATTTGATTTTCATCATCTTCTTTTCGCCTTTATTGAAGTTTATTATTTGCTATTTTCCGATCAATCGACGTGTAGAATTCGACGTCCCTTCCTCTGCCGTTGCCTCCGTCGTCTGCGATCGCGTCTTCGTCATAAACGATATATGAGCAAGGCAAGCACCCTCCTTTGACCATCTTGATCCCAGAATTTAATTTGCATTGTTTATTAAAATGTTTTATGCATACGTTTACTTTTTTTAAATTGCTATTTTGTGGTACTGGTAGTTATACCTATTGTCTCATGAAACTTCCTTGATAAGTATGAATATGTGAACCTTGATAACCATAGATTAAGCTTAGACAATTACTTAATGTCGCCATGGGTATATGCGATTACTTTTATCCATGCTTAGCCATGCTTTTAGATCAAATAATGATGATGATGATCGATCAAAATGTGTTCTTTGTGAAATGGAAAATGTTGTCATTGTAGCTGTTGGCTATGGGTATTTTGATTAAAACCCAAAATAAAACTATGGTTTCGATGCGGGCGATTATTGGCAATAGCCGGAGGTGCGAGAGGATTTGCACGTAGTTAGGGTGGAGTATCGCCGTGTCAAATTTAAGGACCGAACTCGGTGTTGTATGATCCAAGATAATTCGTGCAAACCACAAGTGTTGTTATGGGGCTTCCTTAAACCAATTAAGTTATCTAGTTTAACTTTGCACATTGGTAGGTGAAGCGAGACGGGCTTTCCTTTCGGGTTTGCTCGACGGGTGTGCACACCGAGGTGTTGGGAACAACACTTACCAATATAACGTGTGCGCCACGTCTATGGGAGTTTCAACATTCCTATGCTCGAGTTCTTCCGGTTTAGCGTGGGTTTTATCGTCCCGGTGCTGGTGCAAAGTTAGATTAGATAATGTAAAGGTTTTCGTCATGAACATTCTGGCCACACGCTTAAAGTGCGTGAAACATGCGGCAAAAAGAAAAGGTCATGACTTGTGGGAAAAGTTGTACACCTCTGCAGAGTGTAAATCTAATCGATTAGCCGTCCCCTCGGTCATGGGAAACTTGGTGAACTTGCACTAGTTAAATGTTTAATTTTCTAAAATGAGTTGTGGAATGGAACTTATTTAGCAGCTTTTGTTTTCATGTCAAAGGATCGACATTGATGGATTCTATTTTTGGATTATTTGATATTCACGATGGGTGGTGAATATATTACTTACGCTTTACTTATTTCATATCAGTCAATTATGCTTTTATAAATTCCGTTTGCAAATAACTTATTTTACAATGTCAATTCTGCTTTATGCAAATTTAACTGTAGTAGCCTCCTTTGAAATGGCCTGCATATATTATAGGCTTTGCTCATGTCTTGCGGAGTACGATTGTACTCACCCTTGCTTATATGTGGTTTTTAGGTGGTTAAGTTGTCGAGCTTCGAAGGTTCCTTTTCGTCGCAGGTTGCGGGTTTTTTTTCGTCGAATCTTTCAAGGGATTATGCCTTGTCGGTTGCCTGCGGGTGTTTGATGGGCACACTACAAGACTTTGCTTCTTTTGCTGCTTATTCTCTGATTTGTAAGAGTTTTCTTTATGTAATAGCTTCCGCTTAATAATATTTGTTGTATGGTTGTGATTCCAATTGGTGTATGTGCGTACTAGCTACTGATCATGGGACTAGTACGGAAATGCACATTAGATTTCCATTTTTGCAAGTTTGTAAAAATGGGGGTCGTTACAATTTTATGGGTCGCCGAAAAGCTTATGTAATCATGCCGATTGCGCGGTTACGATCATGTTTTCATTCTTCGATTGCGGCTGCACCTTATGGGATAATCTAACCATTTTTCACACATTAGCAGGGGATATCCCTAAAAGTGTTTTAAAGTTGGTTTCGCAATATTTCGCATTTATTTGAGATGTTTTTCATGTATATGACCATTAGGGCTTAATATGGCCTCATCCAAAATTGTTCAAAATGTTGCAATTTCTGTACATCAAGTTAGTACATGACATTTTAAGGTTATATAATTTGGTCTTGTCGAATTTGAGGTTCGTTTGCGAGAGTTATGAACATTCGATCATTTTGCCGATTGAAGGTTTGAGCGACTAGCAAATAGATTAAACTAAAGCAAAGTCTAAGTATTTTTGACTAATCATAATCTATGCAATCCCAGGAATACATCCAAACTGGTTTCATCTAATTTTGTGCTCAAATGAGCATTATTCTAACCACTTGATATTTGAATGTTGTTAAGGTCTTAAGCCAACAATTTTTGATTCAAAGCTCATTCAAATTTAAATGTTTTTGCATAAATAAAATGCATAAGGTTTCAGCAACTTATGGTATTTATTTCACAATTTATTGATCAAGATAAAACATACTTCCTTCACAACACTCATTTAGAGCATAACATTCAAACCCTAATAAAAATATTTTCCTGCAAACAACATATAACTTTTTATTCCAGATTATAATTCCTTATTTCAAAACTTAAATTTAGAAACTAATTTGACTTTATTTGGACACTCCTAGCAAAAGATATGGAAGTTTGAATCCAAAGGGCAAAAAAAACATCAAAATACTTGTTTTTGAGGGGACTCGAACTGGGGTCTCTCGGCAGAACTCAGAGCTCAAGAACCATTGAGCTAGTGTGTTACTTGTGAATAAAGGGAGAGGATGTTTACTTGAGCTGATCCCTTACAACCCTAGAGCTCGAAGACAGTAACAATGGCGATGCTGGGCTCCTTTGCTTTGGCTGTGCGATGGCTGCAAGAGAAGGAGTAGAAGGGCTGGGGAGGCTTCGGCCGGGGTTGTGCTTGGCGACGGCGGCGACCACCGGAGCGGCGACGGCGCCGGCGAAGCAGCTCTTCCCACCGCGCGGCTACCGGGAATGGAAACGAGGACCGCGGCGAAGACTCGGCGAGCTGCATGCATGCGCAAGAAGATCTTCAGGAGGGTGCTTGGCAGCTAGGAGCACGCGAAGGAGCAGGCGAGCTCACCTGGAGTCCTTCCCGGCGACGGAGGGACTCGCTGCCCAGTTCCTGTCCCGGCGAGGCTTCGTCAGAGGGAGAGGCAACAAGCAGCGAGCAAAGCGATGAGAGGAGGAAGCTGCCGGTCTTTATGGCCGTGCAGGGGAGCAGTTGGGCACGGTATGGGCGCACTCGACGGAGGAGGCGAGGCTGGGCAGGCGCTGGCCGCGTGGAGCCGAAGTTCTGCCACGGCAGCGTGCTGGCAACGCTGGGAGAAGAGAGAAGAGGGAGGAAGAGGGAGAAGAGAGAAGAAAAGGGGCTGACCTGTGGGTCCAAGACTGAGTGGAGCCCACTGCCAGGGAGAGAAACCAGGTTTCAACGCTTGCATCGAATGAGTTTTGGCAGTTGGAAGTGATTAAAGATCCAATTCGGACATCACTTTTGGGCAGGCTAGCCGAAGGCTCTAACTTGATTCAAAAATTGTGAACATTTTTGTGTTGGTAGACCAAAGACTCTAGTTTCCATTTTCTTTGGTTTCAATTGATTATCCTTTGTAGTTTAGGAACAGTAATTCTTCAAATTTGACTGATTTTCAAACTGTTTTTGAATTTTTGAGCTATATAGATGATGTGCAAAAATTCTGGAAAATTTATATTTATTCATAATTTATACTCTAATATTTTATAAAATTATTTTATATAGTATGTTATTTGGGATTTTCATGCGTTTCTTTAATGTGCTTTGTTAGAGCTTCAAAAGACTTTATTTGCTCACTTCTGTTTTTATTTTTCTTGATGATGAAATTGATTTATAAATTTTTGGAACTTTTTGAGGAACTTTAATATGGGATATTATTTCTTGTGTAAAATTTTCAGATCAATATATTATATATTTATTTTCTATTAAATATGACATTGCAAATTTTAGATTTTCATGGTTTCGGTTATTGAATTTGAAAAGATACTAAAATTAATTATTAACTTTTGATATTTTTAACAGGGGTTAAAACTGTTATGATTAAGGCTTGGTGAAATTTTCCACAAGAGATAAGTTTTGATTAATTTTATAAAATTCTGTCATATCCCTACTTTTGAAATTAAAACATGTCACTTCACTATTTACCTCTTTACCTAACTCATTAAAAATCTTTTTACAGCTGAAAAGATATGATGGGGCTTTACAAAGCATTAATATTATATTTTTCTGGATTCCACTTTCATCTTTTTACCTTTTTACTTTTACAATTTTACAAATTTCATTAACTGATTTTCTTTTAACTCCAAAAATCCAAGAATAGTTTAATAAGGTTGGAAATGTTTCAGAAAATAATAGAAATTAAAATAGGACTAGACTTTCAACTTATATTTATTTTTTGAAGTTTATTTATTTTGTGTGAAAAGTTTTAATGTGCCACTTGTTCTTTTCTTTTGGGTTGAAATACTAGAAAATGAAGTAAAATATAATATTTAAAAATAAAAATCTTTGTTTCAGTTGAAATCTTTATTCAATTCTATTTTTGAATCTTCAAATTTTTATTTTTCCTATTTTTGAAATTTTTGGGATGTTACACCTCCCACGCCGCAATCGCAGCAGCGTCACTGCAGTAGTCCACACGTCGAGGGATGGAACGCCGTGCGTTGGTGTGCAAGCACCTAGTCGCTCGGCAGGGGCAGCGAGAGGAGGAGGCTAGGGTTTCGAGTGAATCACTTTTAAACCGTGGGAAAGCACACCCTGCACTCACCCTCCTCCCCTCCTTATATAGCCAGGAGATGAAACCCTAAACCAGGGCCCATCCGCGTGCTAAGCCCACGAGGTCCATTAATTACGGATCCAATCCAAATTAATGCGTCCCAGCCCATTAAGTGTGTGACCTGCGCAGTTCACGTACGTTTGGACATGGATTCAGAAAACTCCTTTTCAATCCAATAGTTGGTAGCGGCTCCTTGCAGAGTATGCCAACTCCCAAACACACTATGATCAAATCGAACAGAACCTATCAAAAGTACTCATGTAATAATCCCTTTGCCAAGTATATGAAGATTGATCTCAAGGCGAGAAGCATGTCATCCTTTGATGATTCAATCCATCTCTCGTATCCGTGATATATTAATAAGTTGTGATTGACTCCTCAATCACGGCATGTCCATGCACTTCCTTAATCATATCACACGAGTGGCCTTGTCATATATCTCCGTTTCATTGGAGTGGCAAATTCCATCTTGATCGCTCACTTCCTCTCGCACGTTTCATAGTAAACATGAAAGCTACCTTTGTAACTATCAGGTTAGAAAGTAGTGTTTGATAGCCCCAAGGAAAACTATTACACATGTAGGGAATATGACAATCTCGGTCTAAGGATCATACATCTACTAGGTATGAGATACACTAATGACACATAAGAATGAAACATTCTCGCAGTTGTCCCATTATGGTCTATCTAACCCATGTTCTTCAACATGCGTCCCACAACGATAGATGATATCTCCATATCCCATGATCTATGAAGCATGATCATCGATCACTACATGTGCTGATCTATTCATCGTTGTCCTATACGATGATATCCGATCAGAGATATTTATCGAATTACATCAATAAGTAAAGAGCCTCATAAGCAAGTCACATACTTGTTGATCAATACAATGATATACATTCATTGGACCAATAATCATATTATTATTCATAAACATAGTCATGTTACAATCATCTAAATGATTGCCTCAAGGGCATAACACTAACAATCTGCCTGAAGAGTAACGCGGTATGCTACACTAGCACAAAAAAAACACCGCATAACCAGAAAGCTACTCGCAAGAAGGGGATCACAGATAAGATTACCACTAGACGCGCAGTTGCGGAATCCTTACCCACAAGTCATGACCTTTTCTTTTTGCCGCATGTTTCACGCACCTTCGGCGTGTGGCCAGAATGTTCATGACGAAAACCTTTACATTATCTAAGTTAACTTTGCACCAGCACCGGGACGATAAAACCCATGCTATGCCAGAAGAACTCAGAGCATAGAAATGTTGGAACTTCCCATAGACAACACTTGTGGCTGTACGGATTATCTTGGATCATACAACACTGAGTTCGGTCCTTAATCCTACATGGACGATACTCCACCCTACACTACGTGCAAATCCCTCTGCACATCCGGCTATTGCCAATAATCGCCCGCATCAAAACCATAGTTTTGTTTTGGGTTTTTAATGAACATACCCATAACTAACAGCTCTAATTCCAACATTTTCCATTTCTCAAGAAACAAATTTTGATCTAATCATCAACTTCTTTGATTCTAAAGCGTGGCTAAGCATGGATAAATTGTAATCGCATATACCCATGGTGACATTAAGTAATTGTCTAAGCTTAATCTATGGTTATCAAGGTTCACATATTCATACTTATTAAGGAAGTTTCATGAGACAACAGGTATAACTACCAGCACCATAAAATAGCGAATTTAAAAAAAATAAACGCTTGCATGAAACATTTTAATAAACACAATGCAAATTTAATACAAAAGATTTAGAGTTGAAATTTTTACCGATGAATTATATGGCCCAAAGGATCTCTCACAGAAAGTTTCAGAAATTTTTAATGAGTTATAAATTCCCAGAAAATTAAAAAACAGAAAACGAAATTCTCGACACAGTACCTTGTCAGAATTTTTATAAATTCTGTACAGGGTATTTTCATCTGAAATTTCTACATTATGAAGACCATTATCTAGACATTCCATATAAAAATTATCAAAAATTTGTTGACACGACTAGTAACCGATTCATTGAATCCAATTCAGCTCTGCCGCGCTAGAACTTCATGAGTTTATTTTCTATCCTTTGGTCGTTGGGGCCACTTCTCTGTGCAGGCCCACGCGGAGCCACCTCTCCCATCCTTCTTCTTCCTCTGGCCTCTGGCGGCCCCGAGCCAAACACGGTTCTCCTGTAGCAACACCATCTTTGCAAACCAGCACCGCCCGAGCTATCAATGCCCGTCACGGCTCCGCCACGCGGTGCGCTTCGCCTTAATTCGCGCTGTGCAAGCTTACCATCGCCCTGTTCTATTTCAACCGAGCCCGAGCTACGCCGAGTTCATGCCTGGCTGAGCTCATCCCCATCAATTTCATAGCTAAGCGCCCTTATCGCTTGCCTCCAGATGAGTTGGTTGAATTGAAGAAACAACTCGAAGATCAACTAAGCATGGGATTCATTCGTCCTAGCTTATCCCCTTGGGGTAATCTTGTGCTATTTGTTTCTAAAAAGGACGGTTGTCTATGCATGTGTATAGATTATCGTGCTTTAAATGATGTTATAATAAAAAAAACAAGTATCCTCTCCCTTATATTGATGACCTTTTTGATCAATTAAATGATGCTCAAGTGTTTTCGAAGATTGATCTGAAACATGGGTACTATCAATTGAAAATTAAACCTGTGGATGTTCCAAAAACTGCTTTCACCACTTGTTACCGATTATATGAATATACCGTATTGTCATTCGAACTTACAAATGCTTCTGCCAGTTTCATGTGCCTTATGAATTATTTTTTTATGGAGTATTTAGACAAGTTCGTAGTGGTATTCATTGATGACATTATCATTTATTCCAAAATCGAAGAAGGGCATGCTCAGCATTTGCGTATGGTGCTTGAAAAACTTCGTGAGCATAAACTCTATACCAAATTCGAGAAGTGTGAATTTTGGCTAAAGAAAGTCGCATTTCTTGGGCATATCCTATCTGAAGGTGGAATTGCAGTTGATCCAAGCTATCACAGAGTGGGAATCGCCTCAATCTGTTCATAAAGTCCAAAGTTTTCTCAGTTTAGTGGGATACTATCGCCGCTTTATCGAAAACTTCTCCAAAATTTCTCTACCAATGACTCAACTTATGAAAAAGGAAAAGAAATTTGAGTGGACCCCAGAATGTGAAGCTAGTTTCTAAGAGCATAAAAAAAGATTAACCATAGCTCCAACTCTCAACTCTCATCATACCTGATATTCACAAAAGTTTCAAGGTATATTGCGATGCATCACGACATGGTCATGGATGTCTGCTGTTGCAAGAAGGAAAAGTTATCGCATATGCTTCACGTTAACTTCGGCCGCATGAGCAAAACTATCCTACTCTTAATCTAGAGTTAGTAGTCGTTGTTCACGCTCTGAAAATCTGGAGATATTATTATCTTATTGGCAATCGATGTGAAATATATACAGATCATAAATGGGACAAACTTGCAGAACTATACATGGATAATATTGTGCGTCTGCACGGTGTTCCAAAAACTATTGTATCTAATCGGGGCTCCCTATTTACTTCTCGTTTCTGGGGAAGTTTGTACAATCTGCTAGAAACTAAGCTAAACTTTAGTACAACTTATCATCCTTAGACAGATGGGCAAACAGAAAGAATAAGTCACATACTGGAAGGCATGCTTAGAGCCTGTGTGCTATCATATAGCACTAATTGGGAGAGGAGTCTTGCATTCACTGAATTCCCCTATAAAATCAGCTTCCAAGCCGGTCTTCAAATGTCGCCACTTGAAGCACTTTATGAAAGGAAATGTAGAACTCTTTTTTGGTCTGAGGTTGGTGAAAGAAAATTTTTCGGCCCAAATCTTATCCAAGAAGCCCAAGAGCAAGTAGATATGATTAGAAGCTGATTGAAGGAAGCCCAGTCTCGTCAAAAGAGTTACGCCAATAATCATCGACGTGAACTCAGCTTCGAAGTTGGTGATCATGTATATCTAAAAGTCTCACCACTCCGCGGAGTTCATTGCTTTCAAATCCATGGAAAGCTAGCTCCTCGATACATTAGACATTATCGAATTTTGGAAAAGATGGGTGAGATGACGTATAAGTTAGAGTTGCCACCACAACTATCCAAAGTTCACGATGTCTTCCATGTATCGCAACTTAAGAAGTGCCTTTGTGTTCCTTCTGAGCTCACCAATCTGCAAGATATTAATCTACAGCCTGATATATCCTATCGGGAATGTCCAATCTGCATTCTCGATGAAGTAGAATGCCACACAAGGAAAAAGTCTCACAAAATGCTAAAAATCGAATGGAGCAACCGCATAGAAGACGAAGCCACTTGGAAGCATGAAGATCATCTGCAGAAAGAATTCCCTGACTTCTTCTAACCCTTGCCAAATCTCAAGGACGAGATTTCTATAAGGGGATAGATTTGTAACTTTCTGAAAATTAAAATAAAGTAAGAAATTAAATTTTAGAATTTAATTATATTTATTGATGCTATTTCTGCTTTTTTTTGAACTTTTCTGGATTTTATTGATTTTTGCTCTAACGGAGAATTCCTTTTAATATAAACCTAAATAATAGAGAAAAGAAAAGACTAAAAGTTTATGATAAAAAATAAATAAAAATTCTATTTAACTCAAGAAAACTCTAGAAACCCAATTCTGAATTTTAAAAGTCATATCAATATAAATAAATTTGAAGTGAAAGGCAAATTAATGTTTTTTAACTAACAATAATAATATTGTGAGAATTTAATAAAAATATTCCCACATTATATTGAACTAAAAATTTTCAATATAAGTTGCGATACATGGAAGACATCGTGAACTTCGGATTAATATCTTGCAGATTGGTGAACTTAGAAGGAACACGAAGGCACTTCTTAAGTTGCGATACATGGAAGACATCGTGAACTTCGGATAGTTATGGTGGCAACTCTAACTTATACGCCATCTCACCCATCTATTCCAAAATTCGATACGGTCTAATGTATCGAGGAGCTAGCTTTCCATGGATTTGAAAGCGATGAACTTCACGGAGTGATGAGACTTTTAGATATAAATGATCACCAACTTCGAAGCTAAGTTCACGTTGATGATTATCGGTGTAACTCTTTTGACGAGACTGGGCTTCCTTCAATCAGCTTCTGATCATATCTACTTGCTCTTGGGATTCTTGGATAAGATTTGGTCCAAAAATTTTTCTTTCACCAACCTCGCACGTAAAAGAGGAGTTCGTGATTTCCTTTCATAAAGTGCTTTAAATGGCAACATTTGAAGACCGGCTTGGAAGCTGATTTTATAGGAGAATTCAACGAATGCAAGACTCCTCTCCCAATTAGTGTTATATGATAGCTAGGGGTGAAAACGGGTCGGATACGGGCGGTTATTGCTCTTCCCGTATCATAACCCATATTTTTTTTCCGAATTCGGAACCAGATACGGGCTAACCGGATACGGATTCGGGTTATTCGAGATACAGATACGGGACGGATATGTGACGGATTCGGGTCGAAAATGGATAAAAATATACGAATAATGCACGCATATATAGAGTAATATATATTGAATTAAAACCATATGAGTACATGACTATAGTAACAGATTATATATCAATTAAATTCAACAAATATTGTAGAAAATATAGCCCTTGCATTCTTCTTGGAGATGAGGATATCCGAACCATACGAGTACATGACCAACTAATTGTTAATATAAATGGGCTGATATGGAAAAAAAATGATGAAAATGGGCTGGGCCTTGTTGATATCCGAATAGCAAAATCCGAATATCCGATCCGATATCCGAATAGGAAAAATCCGAATATCCGAATAGAAAAAATTCGAATATCCGGATCTCGTCCCGTATTTACCGGATATTGGATGCTCCGGATCCGATCCTGAATCCGGATTCAAGTATCCGGATCTGGTCCCGGATCCGACCGGATAGTAAAATCCGGTCCCGGATCGGGCGAGAGATATCTGACCCGTTTTCATCCCTAATGATAGCACACAGGCTCTGAGCATGCCTTCCAGTATTCGATTTATTCTTTCCGCTTGCTCATCCGTCTCGAGGATGATAAGTCAGATCAAGTTTAGCTTAGTTTCTAGCATACTGTGCAAACTTTCCCAGAAACGAGAAGTAAATAGTGAGCCTCGATCATATACAATAGTTTTTAGAACACCGTGCAGACGCACAATATTATCCATGTATAGTTCTGCAAGTTTGTCCCCTTTGTATGTGGTTTTGACTGGTATGAAATGAGCCACTTTTGTTAACTGATCAATAATGACCCATATAGAATCATTTCCTTTCCGGGTCTTTGGCAAGCCAGTAATGAAATCCATACAGATGTCTTCCCATTTCCACTCGGGAATTTATAGGGGTTGAAGGAGACCAGCAAGACGTTAATGTTCGGCTTTGACTCGCTGGCATATGTCATATTCTGCGACATATGCCACAATTTCCTTTTTCATACCGGGCCACCAATATTCCTTTTTGAGGTCTTGGTACATCTTTGTGCTCCCAGGGTGGATAGAAAGAGGTGATTCATGAGCCTCTTTTAAAATCAGCTTCTTGAGTTCAGAATCATCTGGAACATATATATGATTTCCTCGCATAATTACTTCATCTGAGCTTTTAGAGAATTCAGATTCAATGCCTTCTTTCAATTGTTTCCTGATTCCGACAATGGCTTCATCCTTGAGTTGAGCGGCTTTTATATGAGTTTCGAAAGTTGGTTGCAATTCAAGACCAACAACATGGCCTTCCTCAACTAAACCCAAATTGAGTTTCTAGAATTCATTTTGCAAATCGAATTGGTCGGAGATGCAAAGACAATGGAGTTTTCGGTTGAGAACATCGGCTACAACATTAGCCTTACCAGTATAGTAATGAATGCCAATATTATAGTTTTTAATTAACTCTAGCCATCTCCTTTGCCTGAGATTTAGATCTGGTTGGGTGAAGAAATATTTCAGGATTTTATGATCTGTATAGATTTCACATCGATTGCTAATAAGATAATAATATCTCCAGATTTTCAGAGCGTGAACAACGGCTGCTAACTCCAGATCAAGAGTAGGATAGTTTTGCTCATGCGGCTGAAGGATCGAGATGGCCTAGAGGGGGGTGAATAGGCAATTTTAACAAGTTCTAACTGTTTTAAACAACTTACTAATTTTAACAGAGAGCAACTCACAGCAAAGTATAAAACAGAGTTAAAGCAAATAATGATAACAACGAAAGCAATAAACGAAATGACACAAGAGAGACAAAGATTTATCCCGTGGTTCAGAGCTGCACTCCTAATCCACGTTGAAGCACTTCTTTCGAAGTTCAGCTTCTCCAAAGCTAGTCGCAGTAGCTCTGGCGATCACTCAGGTAACTCTTTCACTATTCCAGTGAGGTGAGTTCCAAACCTCTCACAAATACAATTGCTTTCCACAAACACCTTTGGACAGGTCACACTGTTCACTTCCTCCAAGCTATCTAGGACCACGAAGATCCAAGAGTAATAAACTTTGCACAAGTTCTGTCTCTTCGTTCACTTGGCAATTCACACAACTAGACACTGACTTGGAGCTAACACACTCGGGGATTTTTGAGAAAATTGAATGTGAAGTTGAAGCACAGACTCCTTTTATGAATGAGAGCTAATTTCAATACCAAATTGTAAGGGGTTCATCTATGTCACGGTAGATGGCTCAGGAAATGCTTATATAGCCATTTGGAGAGAAAGTAGCCGTTACACCTGCTACAGTAGCCGTTGGACGTGTCAGATGTCAGAAACAACAAAAATATACACGCATAACGGACTAAGCAACAAATGCCTAGCGATTACTGGACATGTGTATGACGGACCATTTTGAGCATGCACGATGCACCAAAAATTTGGTCCACAGTATGGGATTTTCATGGAGATCGGTTCGGCATACAACTGAGAGATGTACATGTGTGTCGGACCAAATATTTGGTCCGTCATACATGGATAAATCAGAAGTTTTGTCAGGTATAGAGACACATGTACATCGGACCAAATTTTTGGTCAGTCATAAATGGACTTTTCAGAAGATTGGTCTGGCATAGAGACACATGTACGTCGTACCAAATTTTTGATCCGTCATACAAGAACTTTTCAGAAGATTGGTCTGGCATAGAGACACATGTACGTCGGACCAAATTTTTGGTCCGTCATACATGGACTTTTCAGAAGATTGATGCCAAAAGTCCTTTTTTACCAAAGATAATTTTTTATCCAAGCTTTTTATTTTAGCGAAGGACTGAAATATTTAAGCACGAATGTTTGGTCCGATTCCTAAGTAAAATTCTTTTGAAGTTAGAGAATATTTATTTTAGGTTTCAATAAAAAGGACATCAAAGATTTAGTCCGGCCAAAAGCTTACAAACTAAAGAGGCTTGGACCAAATATTTGGTCTCTTTGTAGATGGGAAACCAAGACATTTTGGTCAAATCACGTAGGAGTGATTTTTGCATGTATGCTCGACTAAATATATTTGGTCCGTCATACATAGGCAAACCTTTGGCTATCGATGATTTTCAAAGGAGGTTTTATCAAGGATATGTGAATATGAAAACAAATATATTTTAGTCCAATGATCAGATATTCAAATGGAGTTTTGACGCAGAATAGTTTCAAGGTATGCAACGAACTGAAGAAATGGATAGCTAAAATTTGGTCCATTGTACTAAGAGATATAATTTCGAAAAAGATATTGACTAAGTGTCTTTTGCTCCGAGAGATCTAGTTTTGTTTTTGCTTTACAAACCAAACTATTTCCTTGTGCAAAGTCCCTCTTTTAGACAACCAAAAAAGAAAAGAACCTAGCTATTTGTCTTGAACCACCTCCTAAGCCAAGAACCGGAAAAACAACACCTTATTCTTGCTTGTTCAACCTGCTTCATCTTTGAATCTAGCATATGTTCTTTAAAGCTTTGAGAATTATTAACTTAGTCATCAATACCAAAACTATAAAAATATAATAATAAGATTGAGGGGGGGGGGGGGCTAGATGCTATCAATCTCCCCCTTTTTGGTAATTGATGACAACATACCTTTATAGTTAATAATATCTCATTTATTCTGATAATGTTAGTTAATTATGTTTTATATATTTGATTTCTTTTTATTTAATCTTATTCTTGCATGTGAACTTACGTATATTTATTTTTGTAGTGAGTTGTGCGATCTAGTTGAGGATCTTCATCGAAACAAAATAGTCATTGAAGGGGGGATTACAATGGACAATTTGTATGTAAAAGAATCAATTGATGGTATTCCCAAGATTATGCTTTTATTGACTAAAGGTATATAACTCTAGATTGTCTTGTTTTATAATTTTTCATGATTATGTTTTTTTAGATCTTTAGGTCTATTTTGAGGTAATATTCATTAAGTACATGATACAATCTTGTTTTTCTCTACTGCAGTTAAATCTTCTAAGAATCCAAAATTTGATGGAAAAGACAATTGGTTATCGATTAAAAATGTTATTGATTTGTGCTGCATCGAATGCGAAATTGAGTTGGATACACTTGGAAACTGTTTTTCCGACTGTATAAGAAGAGGTGATGTTAAGATGCTACAGGACTACCCAGATAACTGGGACTACCAAAAAAAGGGGGAGTATTTGATGATATTGAAATCAGCACAGCAACATACCATCAGACAGAAGCTTAAGTTAACAAGTATTATTTGGCCATCCGATGGTGGGAATTTACCATCTTTGCTGAGTCAAATCAAACAACACTCTGAACAACATCGCTCCTGTTACAACGAAAAAGATTCCTTTGATTATTTGGCAATTTTATGGAACTCATACAAACATTTTAGAAAACTGCCACATAATGTTAAGGTAATTGTCATGTGAAAGTTATTTTAGATGTAATGATGGATACAATGTTGACGCCCCTTTTCTTTTTTACAGGTGAACATTGTCAATCAAGAAGGCTTTATTAAGTTGATTGAATCCTGGACGCCAAGAATTTGGATAGAGCTGTATGAGTCGATAGGTATGTATGCTTGTTTGTCTTATACTGTCTTTTGAATAAATTGAGTCCATTGGTATGTATTTTAGCAGTTTTGTCATTTTTTTCAGATAAATTCTTCAATGTTTTGTTCTTATAATTTATAAGTTGGCCTTTCTTTAATGGTTTGTTCTTATAATTTATAGGTTGGCCTTGAAATTGTCATCAATTCAATCATCAGATTCAGATGTCTATGAATTCATGGTATGTTAATGAAACACTCCCTCTAATAATCCTAACTTCACTTAAATGGGAAGTGTATACTTAGTACAGTTTTCGATCTTTCTTTTAACTGTATACATGGAAGTACAACAGACAAAATGGGAAGTGTATACTTCTTCGACAACAGCTGTGAAAGGGTCTTCCATATCCCGTCGAAAAATATAATTTCTCCGCCCGTCTCGATCATCCCGGATTGCAAAGAAACCACATATATATATCAACTTTGCAGGAATGGAGAGAATCAGGTGCAATAACCTCTAGGGTGTAAACTTGTAGCATGTTATGTGGGGTACAGCCACACCATTCCAAGCAACCGGACGTGGGATACAAGAACACATTTGATTGTATGTTTGCTGAATAAATGAAATTGGTCAGTCATCAGCAATGAACATAATTAACAACAAATAGACATGGAAAACTCAATTATGCAAACAAAAAAGTTATAATTATGTCTATTTGTTGAATGTGGATAAATGCAGATTGTATTTTTAGATTCGCTCACTGTCTATTATTTCTACCTCATAACCTTACCTAAAAGGAAACAACAAGAAATTCCTGCCTATATGCAAGTACTTGAATAATGTGTGAAAATAAGAGGAAAGAAGTTTACATTCTATCTTGTCTGACAACCTCCAAAAGTAGTATAGCCCATAGAAGTCATCATACTCTGGAACCCAATTATCCAGATTTAGCTGAGTGTATGGCTTGTCCATAGAATACACCCACCCCTTGCTTGGTTCACACTTTTGGTCTGGCATACATGTGCAAATTTGGTCTGGTGCAATAAGGTTCGAGTTGAATACAACTCAAGTGATCTGAGGTTGTTTGGGGTATTTCAAAAGTCGAAAAATTGATTTTAGCTTCCGCGCAATCATTCACCCCCCCCTCTGTGTCGACTTTTGTAGTCGGCAATGAATTTATGGGGTAGGCGCTTGATCTCAAACTCGAAGGTCGCACAAGACGAGGGTTTTAGACAGGTTCAGGCCCTCAGCGGTGGAGGTAATACCCTAATCCTGTGTGTTGGGATTATATTGACCCCTTGGATCTGAGGATGCTCAAAGCGTAACGTGCTCCAAGCGATATGAGGTATGCTATGCTCTATGGCTTTTGGATCGGATCCCTATGTTGTTGCCCACCCTCTCCCTTATATAGCGGGGGTGGGGCGGCTTACAGAATCCAGATCAGTTAAGAAATTCCGATCGGTTACAAGATTCTAGTCGGTTACAGGATAGAGTTTACATCTTTATCTACCCTATTAACGGCTCGGATTACAACTGTATCTATCATACCTAGATATAAGTTCAACATCCTTTAGGATATGTCCTCTTGTGTATGGTAGCAGGGCCTGACGCGAGGAGTATCTTCTAGGCCTCCCTCTTGGGCCTGTCATAAGGGTACCCGGGTTCTTATATTCCACAGTAGCCCCCGAGTGCTTCATGATCCGACTGCATTACTTCAGACTTCCTGCCTGAAAATCCCGACTGATTTCCTTGTCCAATTGAAAAAATACAAACCTTCCTTTCACAACAGGCGAATTATGAAGAACTCGATCGTAAATTCCACCTTTTGCTTTTTTCAAGCGCAGATCTTTTCTCACAGACATCATATTATGTCTTAAACGTGGATTGGATACTTTTCCTGCCTAAAGTCTTTAACTTTTGGCAATCATCGGGCAGTCTTCGAGGTTGCCTTGTTTTCCCGCGCCAACACGATTTTCTGAAGGAAACCCTTCGTCTTCTGGAATCACATTAATCCTTAAGTCCCCTCAACTCCCAACGCATTGAAACTTGGCGCTTATTCCAATTTCATCAAATTGCCTATAAAAGGCATGCCAACGTTTCAGAACATATTCCTTCGCCTTTTACTTTCCACTTTTTACTTCTAGCTTCTATCTCCTCCATGCCTCGGTGGTATCATCACGCAGAGGTGGATCCTAGGCTGGTCAAACAATGGGAAGAGTTTGACCGGGCTTTCGACGAGCTGCTGGAGGAATCAGCGAAGAGGCACGACGGCGAGGCTGTTAACGCGCTCATCAGGGCCGTCCCCGCCCTTAGCAGGGCTAGGATTCCTCTTGTTGAAGCACTTGGTTAGGCGCGCCGCAGGGAAGTGTAGTTTCTTTTCTACATACAGTTTCTCAGGCATAATGCCTGGAAGATTATTGTACATAACAAAGAAGTACCTTTTGTAGAAAAATCTCCCCACTGCCGTCTGGCTATATTTTAATTCTGTTCTTGAGTGATTCTAAACCTTGCGCACAGCTTCTTCTTCAAAAAAGACGTCCTCCCTTCGCCGATGTAGTAATAGTTTTGACTCTGAGTACTTCGTGAACCTCGGTCAGCCGATTCGCTATCTGGTTGTTGCGAAAAATGGCTTTCGATTAGATGCGGCCCGGTTTTACCTGACGCGTTGTATTCACGTGGTCTTTAGCCGAATGATATCCCTTTCCGACTGATGTCTGTCACGGCTTAGGGTTCTCACAGAACGTATCACTTACGCGACTCTTGGCCGAGTGATACCTTTTCCCGACTGATGTCGGATATGGCTTAAGGCTCTCTTGGAGTATGTTACTTTCGTGGCTCTTGGCCGAGTGATACCCTTTCCCGACTGAAGTCAGATATGGCCTAGGGCTCTCATGGAGCGTACCACTTACGTGGCTCTTGGCCGAGTGATACCCTTTCCCGACTGAAGTCAGATATGGCCTAGGGCTCTCATGGAGCGTACCACTTACGTGGCTCTTGGCCGAGTGATACCCTTTCCCGACTGAAGTCAGATATGGCCTAGGGCTCTCATGGAGCGTACCACTTACGTGGCTCTTGGCCGAGTGATACCCTTTCTCGACTGAAGTCAGATATGGCCTAGGGCTCTCATGGAGCGTACCACTTACGTGGCTCTTGGCCGAGTGATACCCTTTCCCGACTGAAGTCAGATATGGCTTAGGGCTCTCATGGAGCGTACCACTTTTAGATCCTATGGACCCGTTTAAAATCGTTGCACAGTGTCCTTGGTCTTCGTGGGGACACACCCTTGAAGCTGCGCCCGTTTGGATCTAACCCCACAGTACGCAATTCCACTGTGGGTTTAACACCCAAAGGCCCATCGTGGGGCACGTCGCAAGAAAATACAACTTTTATCTAAATTGGAAACCATCCGCATTCTGCTTAACAGGGGAAGCGGGGAAAACACTTATCTTAGAGGTCGACGTGGCTTGCTCATGATCTGGTCAAACCCTGTCAAATCCCGCAAGTCGAGGCGTCAGGTCTGCAAATCATTTATGAAAGACCTGAATGGGCGAGACGTTTCACAATCTTTTCCCGTCGACTCTTTAGTGACCCTATTTTTTTCCCTTTTTTTTAAAGAAGCCGAGCCGCATAACACTCGTCGTTTCATCTTTTGACTACTTCTTCTCCTCTCTCACTTTCTCGTCTCCCTGAAATCTCCGTCTCCAAATCTAACTTTCGCTGTTCTGGCCTTCTCGCTTCGTCGCTCAGTCCTTTTGGTGAGAATGTCTTCCTCTACTCCTTCTCCACCTTCACCGCAGGATTGGACGATCTCGATAACAACCGAAGAGAGGCTGAGGTCCATGGTAGATGATGGGGTTTTGCCAGATTTAACTCTAATCTCCGCTCGTCCTGCCGCCGGTGAATCTGTCCCGACCCCTCGCTCCGAGGAGGCGGTAATCTTCGAATCCTTTTTCTATCGCGGTCTTGGTCTTCCGATTAGCCCTTTCCTCCGTGGCCTTCTTTTCTTTTACGAAATCGAATTGGCGAATTTAAACCCCAACTCTATTCTTCAAATTTCTCTCTTTGTCCATTTTTGTGAAGCCTTTTTGGGCATTAGCCCTCATTTCGACCTCTTCCGCCATTTATATCTTTTGAAGCCTTATCCCTCCAAAAGCGACCCAAAGGTCGTGGGCGGTGCTGGGTTTCAATTACGGGAAGGGCTAAAGAAGAGTTACTTCTCCATCCCCTTCAAAACCTCCAATAAGGGCTGGCATCGCGAGTGGTTCTATTGTTCCAACCTTGGCGCGGCCCTACCTCCTTTCGCCGGGCTCCGGCCTAAAGCTTCTCTTTCTTGGATATCCACTCCCAACTCCGCCGATATGGACCAGGTGAACGATCTTCTGGGGCTGATCGTGCAACTGAAGGAAAATGGTCTCACCGGGGTAGGCCTGGCCCTCCATTTTGTTGCTCGACGAACCCAACCGTTGAAGGAAAGGGTTCATTTGGGGTTTGCCTATGAAGGTAAAAACGACCCGACGCGTGAGCGGCCAGACGAATTGACGAAGGAGGAAATCTATGCTCGGGTTGCAGAACTCTTCATCCCGAGTGTCGAGGTTTCCTCCGTCAGGTGTCCAAGATCCTTCACCGCTCTGCGGCCTCCTCCTGAGGTAAGTGTGTTTTATCCGTGTAATTCTGTTCTACTTATCCTGTGAATATCTTCTTCCTCTTGGACTTATTTCCAGGACCGTATTGCGTTCTTCAGTGTTGCTCCTCTTCCGGAGATGCCTCCTCGCGTAGGTTGTTCCCCGAAGCGACGAGCAAGATTTCCTGCGGGTGATCCTGCCGCGAAGAAGGGGAAAACGATTTATCCGAGGCTCCAGTGTCACCCCGACGTCCGGCGGGTGCCTTCGAAATTCGGGACCCTCCGACGCGGGCTCCAGCGTCTTCAACTTCTCCTCTCGACGATCCGACGGTGGGGCCACGTCTTGAGGAAAAGGACTTGGGTTCCCGAGAGGAACCCCGGGCGCCGACTGGTAGCGCCCCGAGTGGTTCTTCCAGCGGTGGTCCGACTACTCGAAAGAGGCCGCCAATGAGGATGAAGAAATCTGGCAGGTTTGTTCCCTTGTCAAATCTTTATCTGTGTCTTGTTTCCGGCTCGGTGACAATCTCCATTCGCAGGGATCCTTCGATCGAAGTTCCTGTCGAAACCTCATCCGTAACCCCTTCGGGGTTTGAGCTCTCGGAAGCTCCCGAAATAGCGACGGGGGCTGCCGTCGAGGATGCCGAGATTCCCCCCGGCCCTGTATCTCCGTCCCTGACCCTTCCTCCAATGTCGGACCCTGCCGCTCCGGGATCGGCTTCCGACCCGTTCCCCGAGGTTGAAGAGATCGGCCAAGTCCCTCCAGCCCCTGCTCGTCCCCGGCTTATAACGGAGACCGCATGGATTGATGAGGATGAAGGCTTGAAACTCGTGGATGACCCGGAGGAGGAGGAGAAGGAAAGGAACGAGTTCTATACTCATGCTGCGGCTTGTGCACGTGCAGCCCGGGTGAGTATTTTTCCTCCAGCCCCTATATACCTGGCCTCATGGCTTGTGGCGTAAATGTTCTTTTCTTTTCTCCGTGATGGTCGCAGAAAATAGGGGAGCGCTTTGAGCTAAAATCCGAGTACTTTAAGAGAATGCTCCCCGAAATCCGAATGCGCCAGGAGTACTTGGCTGACTTGGAACGCATCAAGGCTGAGTACACTGCCGAACTGCGAATCCTTCGGTCCGAGGTCCAGGCGTTGCGGGTGGAGCAGGGCGTCTTGCGCCAGGAGAAGCTGGATGTAGTCGGTTCCCTCCGAGGTAACCACTTGTTGGGCTTATGCCGTGTTTTGGTTTTTTGGCAACCCTTTTCATAATCCTTCTTGTCTTCTTTAACAGCTCGGGATTCTGCTTTCGCAAAGCTCCAGGAGCGACTTAAAATCGCGGAGGAATCTAAGACGAAGTTGGAGAAGCTGGAGGAGGAATTTGAAGGTACAACCGACGTCTTGGCCTTATCGAGCTTCTGTCGCTTTTCCTGATGCTTTGCTTTGCAGGTTATAAGCTCAAGACTCGGGCGCAATATGCCGTATTCAGCGAGAAGTTGGAAGCCGTCGAGGCGTCTTGCACCAAATTCCAGGAGGTTTCTGTTCCACTACTGAGTTCGCTTCAACCCATGGGTGAGAGGCCACTCAACAGGGATCAAGTCATCTCTCGGCTCGAGGAAGCTCCTGTGGCGCTCAAGAGCCTTCTGAAGGAGTCGGCGGCCAATGGTGATAGCCAAGCTTTGGCGATTACTAAGTCCCTGTATCCCCGAGTGGATCTTGAGGCCATCAAGGAAGGCTATGCCCGCAATGTAGATGAAGACCGGGCCGCTGAGCTCTGGGAGGAGGTCAGGGACACCACAGTTTCTATCGTAGAGACTCTGGAACTATGAACTGAACGTATAAAAAGTGTTCCCTGTACCTGCGTCTTTTGGACATAAGATGCATATGAATCGGCAACTTATAATTTTATTTTTGGTTTTAACTGGAAACCTTGTCCGACTGACTCAGCCCCCAGGTTCTGGGACATGGTCTGGGACGCATGTCCCTGAGCCTTACCATGGGAGCGAAGCGCTCGTGTCTATATTTACAAGGGAATTTTGTATATAAGTAATGGTCAAATCTGTCTTTTATTCATAGAGGAACAAAATAAGACATGAAATTTAAGTGAAGAAGCGACGTAGCTGTTCTATATTCCACGTATTGCTGACTGCCGTGCCGTCTTCGCGCTTGAGTCTGTAAGCTCCGGGACAAACTATTTCATCAATGATGTAAGGGCCCTCCCAGCTTGGGGAAAGTTTATGTTCGCTTTTTTGATTCCTCCTCAGGACTAGGTCCCCTTTGGAGAACGCTCGGCTTCTTATGTTGCGCCCGTGGTAACGTCGTAATCCTTGGAGGTATTTCGCCGATCGAATTGTTGCGATGTCCCTGGCTTCTTCCAGTCTGTCGAGGTCTTCAAGCCGGCTGTCTTCTGAGGCGATCTCTTCATAACTCCGAACCCGCGGGGATCCGAATTCTAGCTCAGTTGGCAAGACTGCTTCTGTGCCATATACCAGGAAGAAAGGTGACTGCCCGGTTGCTCTGCTAGGAGTGGTTCGTAGCCCCCAGAGTACCGAAGGCAATTCTTTGACCGATCGAGTGGCATATGGTTGGAGTCGATCGAAGATTCTCGCTTTTATGCCTTGGAGCACCATGCCATTAGCTCGCTCAACCTGTCCGTTACTTCGGGGGTGCGCGACAGACGCGAAGCAGATCTTTATGCCCAGCTCCTCACACCAATCTTGAAACACTTCGCCTCTGAACTGGGTGCCATTATCGGTGATGATCCGGTTGGGTACGCCAAATCTTACCACGATCTCTTGAAAGAATTCTTTGGCTTTTGCCGCGGTGATGGTGGCGACTGGTTTGGCTTCAATCCATTTGGTGAATTTATCAATGGCAACGAAGAGATGTGTATATCCTCCCTGTGCCTTCTTCAAAGGTCCCACCATGTCAAGCCCCCAGATGGCAAATGGCCACGTAATCGGGATAGTCTGTAACTCCTGTGCTGGCTTGTTCATCTGTCGTGCAAAGAATTGGCATCCCTCGCATGTCCGGACGATATCCTCTGCATCCGTGACTGCAGTCGGCCAAAAGAACCCTTGGCAGTAAGCTTTTCCGACCAGGGTTGATGACGCCGCATGGTTCCCGCAAATTCCCGAGTGAATTTCTTTGAGTAGATCTTTCCCTTCTTGTTCCGATATGCATCGTCGCAGTATGCCTGAAGAGCTTTTTCGGTAGAGTTCCTTCCTTACGACTACATAACTCTTGCTTCGTCTCATGATCCGCTCGGCTTGGACACGATCCTCGGGTAACTTATCTTGCGTCAGGTAGTCTAGGTATGGAGCTGTCCAATCTGGGGTGAGAACCAAGACTTCTGCCCCTTCTTTCTTTTCTATCAGACCGTCTGACTTTGGCCGTGCGCTAATCGTGGGCTTATGAATTTCTTCTACAAAGATTCCTGCTGGTACGTTGGTCTGGCAAGATCCCATTTTCGCTAATTCGTCGGATGCTTCATTATCTCGTCGAAGCACATGAACGAGCTCGAGTCCGTCGAAGTTGCCCTCGAGCTTGCGCACTTCTTGGCAATACGCTGCCATGTTGTCCTCGATACAAGACCATTCCTTCTGCACTTGATTAACTACGAGCATTGAATCTCCGCGAACCGCCAGTCGCCGAATTCCGAGAGATATGGCGATGCAGAGTCCGTGGATGAGTGCCTCATACTCGGCGGCGTTGTTGGAAGCGGGAAAAAATATTTGTAAGACATACCTCAACCTTTCCCCGCTTGGTGATATGAGTACTATACCAGCCCCCGCGCCGCTGAGCATGAGGGAACCGTCGAAATACATCGTCCAATACTCGAGTTCTTCAGTAATCGCCGGGTGCTGCAATTCCGTCCACTCGGCTGTAAAGTCAGCGAGTGCTTGAGACTTGATAGCCGTGCGAGGTTTGAATTGAATGTCAAAAGCTCCGAGTTCAACTGCCCATTTGGCAATTCTTCCGGTGGCCTCCTGGTTGTGAAGTATGTCTCCGATTGGGAAGGAGGTGGCCATCGAAACGACATGTTCTTGAAAGTAATGTTTAAGCTTGCGAGATGTAAGGAGTACGGCATATAACAACTTCTGTACTTGTGGATACCGTACCTTGGATTCACTTAAGACTTCGCTGATAAAATATACCGGGTGTTGGATTTTATGCACGTGAGCCGCTTCTTCTCTTTCCACAACAATCGCAGCACTGACTACGTGAGTTGTTGCCGTGATATAGAGTAATAGGGGTTCTTCTGGCATCGGTGGGACTAATACAGGAGGTGTCGTCAGGAAGTTCTTCAGATCTTCGAATGCTTGTTGCGCCTCTGATGTCCACTGGAATTTTTCTTGTTTCTTGAGTAGTTTAAAGAAAGGCATACCTCGCATACCCAATCTGGAGATGAACCTGCTTAGAGCGGCCATACACCCTGTAAGCTTCTGGACGTCTTTTTGGCAAGTCGGTGGTTCCATATTTGATATGGCCTTGACCTTCTCCGGGTTGGCTTCAATGCCTCGTTGTGATACGATGAACCCGAGCAATTTTCCCGAAGAAACTCCGAAAACACACTTCTCAGGATTCAGCTTCATATTGAAAGTTCTTAGGCTTTCGAAGTTTTCAGTTAGGTCGACGATAAGATCTTTCTTCTCCCGAGTTTTCACGACAACATCATCTACATATGCCTCCACGTTGCGTCCGAGCTGGGCGTGAAAACACCGTTGTATCGCGCGCTGATAAGTTGCGCCAGCGTTCTTTAGCCCGAACGCCCTCGTGGTGTAGCAGTAAGCTCCGAAAGGCGTGATGAACAAAGTTTTGATGTGATCTTCTTCTTTGAGGCGAATCTGATGATAGCCCGAATATGCGTCGAGAAAGCTCAAAATTTCGCTACCCGCAGTCGAGTCAACCACCTGATCGATTCGGGGCAGCCCAAAGGGGTCCTTCGGGCACGCCTTGTTGAGATCGGTATAATCAACGCACATGCGCCAAGTTTTATTCTTCTTTTGAACTAATACAGGATTCGCTAACCAGTCGGGATGATACACTTCTTTGATAAAGCCTGCGGCTAGGAGTTTCGTGATTTCCTGTTTTATGGCGTTCCGACGATCTGGAGCAAACCGCCGAAGCCTCTGCTTGACTGGTTTTGACTTCTCGTCAACGTGGAGAGAGTGCTCGATCACCTCCCTTGGTACGCCTGGCATATCCGATGGCCTCCAGGCAAAAATATCCTTGTTAGCTCGGAGGAAGGTGACGAGCGCGCTTTCCTATTTGCCCTCGAGCCCTGTCCCGATCATGGTCGTTTTAGACGTGTCGGACGAGTCAAGAACGATCCTTTTGGTTTCTTCACCAGGCTTGATTCCTGAGGTGGCCTGCTTCTTCGATGGAACTTCTCCTTCGTCTTGGAGTATGGCGGCCTCAGATTGGATATTCTTGGCCTGGAGATTCGCTTCATGTAACTCAGCCAGTTCGTGATTTTCCCGGTCACACTGCGAGGATTGCTTGATGTCGCCTCGAAGCGAGATGACCCCGTTGGGTCCCGGCATCTTCAGTACCGAGTAGGTGTAATGAGGTATGGCCATGAATCTGGCTAATCCTGGCCTTCCCAGGATGGCATGATATGCCGTCTCGAAATTAGCTATCTCGAAATTGATGTATTCAGTCCGGAAATTATCCTTGGTTCCGAACGTAACAGGCAGAGAAATCTATCCGAGGGGAAATGAGGAAGCCCCGGGGATCACTCCGTGGAAGGGCTGAATGCTTGGCCTCAGCTCCGAGCGGAGGATGTTCATATCGTCGAAAGTTCTGGCGAAGAGGACATTGAGCCCACTTCCGCCGTCGATCAGGACTCTCTTGAGCTTCACGCTGCGTACGACCAGGTCTAGTACAAGAGGAAACTTACCCGGATATGGGACCCGACTGGGATTATCCCTTCGGTCAAAGGTGATCGGGACCTCTGACCATCTTAGATATTGAGGTGTCGCTGGTTCCACTGCGTTGATCTCCCGAGCGGTAAGTTTTTGCTTCCGCTTGGACTCGTATCCAGTTGAACCTCCGTAGATGTAGTTCAGCTCCTACTCAGGCTCCTGGAAATCTTCTTCATCCGGGAGTTCCTTCTTCTTTGCTGGAGCAACTTCGCCCTTGGTTGGGATTGGTTGTCGTTGACATTCGCGCGCAAAACGTTTCAGAGTGAAACAGTCTTTGGCGGCATGCTCTCCCTTGGGGTGGAAAGGACAGATCGCTTCCATGACGGTGCTATAGTCGGGTGCCTCTCTCCGAGGGGCTCGGGGCCGATTGTGTTCGGCTGCCACGACCAGCTCGTCGCCCTTGCGCTTTTTGTCCTTGTGCTTAGAGGATTCAGGCTTTTCGCCCCTGCTTTTTTGTGGGGGCTGATCTTCTCGTCGCTCCGCCAGAGCATCTGAAGCCATGGCGTATCGGTCGGCTAGCGCGAACATTTCTTTCACGGAGGCCGGGGGTTTCCTGGACATTTTTTTAATGAGGTTAGGATCACTTACCCCTTTCTGGAAGGCGCCACTACCACCGCCTCTGACACGTCTCTGACGGTGTTCTTCTTTTGCATGAAGCGCCGGATGAAATCTCTCGGCGTTTCATCCTTCTTCTGGTGTAGTTGGTAGAGGTCCCATGGGGTACCGGGCCTCTCATAGGTTCCCTGAAAGTTAGCGATGAACTGATCGCACAGGTCACTCCAGGAGTCTACCGAATTAGCAGGGAGGCCCTTGACCCATGTTTGCGTCGAGGGGCTGAGGTTGACCAGCAAGTAATTTGCCATGACGGTCTGATTTCCTCCCGCGGCTTTGACTGCCAAAGCATAGACCTACAGCTAAGCCTCCGGGTCTCGCTCTCCATCGAACTTTACAATGCCTTTAGGATTGAAACCCTCGGGCCAAATCACTCGGCGGAGTCGGGGGGTGAATGCTCGGATCCGATCGATAGATCTTTCATCTGGCTGGGGGGGACTCCGGTGCGGCGATCTTCTAACTCGGCGGTGGCCGCTGACATGTCGGGGTGAAGTTCGGCGCGGCGGATTGCTGACTTGGCGCTCATCTTCACTCCCTCCTCGGTGATGATGAATTCTGCGATCGTCGTGGTCGTCATGCCTTCGGTCGTTCCGTCGATCGTAGCTGACGTCGAAACGCTCGTAGTCGTCGTGGTGTCCACGTCTTTCTTCCTCTTTCCGTTCCCGTCGCCTAGCCGTGATATCCTGGCGAAGGTCGCGGTCAAGGATCTGTCGAGCGTCTTCAGTAGGCGGTGCATGGCGCCGACTGCCAACGCTCCGACTGGTTGCAGTCCGACTGCTGGCGACACGAGTGGCCGCGTGAGGGCGCGAATGCGCTTCTCCAATCGGCTTCTCCTGATTTTGCTGTATTGCTGCCGCCGTCACCATGGCCTTGATCTGTGCCACAATCGGGGCCGCCGGACTATCCGATGCGATCATTGGGTCCAGCGTGTCGAGGAGTGCTTTCGAGGCGACGACGTTTTGCATCGGCGTACGGAAGAAGGACTGATCCCCGAACTTGGATTGCAGGATGTCCTCACGGACATTGCGCCGCAAAGATCGGAGAGACTGCGTTTGGATCTCCTTACCCTTATGCCGGCGATCTTCTCCCGCGTCATCTCGATCCTCTCGATGGAGATCGGTCTTCTGTCCTTCAATTGAGAAGATGCCGTGAAAGTCGCAGCCGTTTCCAATGGAGCCGACTGGTTTTTCAAGTAAATCGGGGTGATGTACCTGAGATGGTTTGTCCTGGGTTCCGTCAGATTGAATTAGGTCCCCATCCCGATGGACAAGTTCTCCGCGCATATTTGCGACGAAATCCAGGCTGCCGAAGCTGAAGGCCTGGCCGGGGACGAAGGTGGCGATGAATCCGCCGATTGCTGCCATCGAGTCTGCAAGAAAAGATTGAAGCGCTTGCCCCTACCAGGCGCGCCAACTGTCGACTTTTGTAGTCGGCAATGAATTTATGGGGTAGGCGCTTGATCTCAAACTCGAAGGTCACACAAGACGAGGGTTTTAGACAGGTTCAGGCCCTCAGCGGTGGAGGTAATACCCTAATCCTGTGTGCTGGGATTATATTGACCCCTTGGATCTGAGGATGCTCAAAGCGTAACGTGCTCCAAGCGATATGAGGTATGCTATGCTCTATGGCTTTTGGATCGGATCCCTATGTTGTTGCCCACCCTCTCCCTTATATAGCGGGGGTGGGGCGGCTTACAGAATCCCGATCGGTTAAGAAATTCCGATCGGTTATAAGATTCTAGTCGGTTACAGGATAGAGTTTACATCTTTATCTACCCTATTAACGGCTCGGATTACAACTGTATCTATCATACCTAAATATAAGTTCAACATCCTTTAGGATATGTCCTCTTGCGTATGGTAGCAGGGCCTGACGCGAGGAGTATCTTCTAGGCCTCCCTCTTGGGCCTGTCATAAGGGTACCCGGGTTCTTATATTCCACACTCTGTTTGCTAGATTTGTACATTTCGATCCTACACTTTATCTATCACTTGTCTCTTTATAATCTACAAGATCTTGATACATGCAGGGGGATGATATAATCATTGGAGATATAAGAGAAGTAAAAGAAGAGATAGGGGTATGTATTAGTGTAGAGAGAAGTAATAATTGATTTCTATGAACTGATGCTGACAAAATTTGCTCATATTCTTCCTGGATCATATCTCAGATTGGTACAGAATTTGTCGAAGTACTCGCGTTCATGGGGAGATAGCTCATATTCTTCCTGGATCATATCTCAAATTCTTCCTGGATCATATCTTCTATAGTGTATACTATATGTGGAGATTGCTTTAATTTTTTGTTGAGTTGAAATGGTAGAGACAAGATGTAAAGTTACAAACTGCTTAGTCTCTTGTGTTTTTTTGAAGACTCGATTATCTCTTGATTTTATCGGGATTGTGCGGCGATCCGGGATTGCACATTAGGATATTGAGGATGGGATTTGCTCAGCTTGCTACGATTCTGTTGGTTGTATGAGGTATGCTCACTTATCGAGAGCTTCTATGGAAAGCTAAAATCATATGATTTTTGACATAATGTAATCAGAATCGATTACCATCGAGCTTGGGCATAGCGCATTGTTTGGAATTCGACATAAGAGCATTAAGGATTGATGATATGGATCATGATGGTACAGTGACCAGGAATGTGCCCGAGTTCAATGCTTGAGGAATGAGTTTTCTTCCTACCTCGCACGCTTCACATGGTTGTTGTAGTTTGCATGCTCTAATCGCATTCAATACCATATGTTTGTATTGATGCATGCTCTAGACTTGTATAATTAAGTGTTTCTATTGTCCATGAGCTCCTTTCGCTTTCATTCCGTCTGTCGATCTTTGGCGAAGCGCCAAGATCGACTAAACACGTCGCACGCATCTTAAGTCGGCGTGTGCGATCGCTTGCTTAGCCTAGCATTTCTTTCCACTTAATTTCATGGGACAGACCATGTATGCCAAGATTCAATCTCATGGACAATATATTTCTCGCCATTTATCGTTAGTTTTCCCGACATTCGTAGCTATTGTTTGGATATTATGCCTTGAACCCAAATTGAGTTGCCAAAGCAAATGCACTCTTGAGTTTTTTAAGGAGTACACTGACCATTTTCTTTAACCTGCTTTTAAACAGAGTTTTCTTGAGGTCGGTACTAGTTAGGGATGTAATCGGATCGGATATCACTCATCCAGATTCAGATCCGTATTTTTATCGACACGGACTCAAATATGGATAGTACCGGATACGAATCGAATATTAATAATCTTGGATAATATCGATTACAAATCTGAAGCAAATCTGAGATCAAATTCAGACGAATATGAATATTTTTAGTCTTTTAGTCGGATGATGCATGAAGCCGTAGATAATATAGAGAACATATATAATGAATCGACTGTAGATTATCAACCAATGTTTGATGAGCAAAATGAAGGGAATAAATGAGTATATACTATTAAGTGCATTTTAGATAATAATAAACACACTAGAGATGATATAAGCTAAACATAAAGTCCTAAACTTATAGTAAAATTATCAAATGCATACACTAGCTAGTAGATCAAGTCACAAACCAATAAGTTAACATAATAGAGTATCACACAAAGCAGTAGTCATACACTACAAGTAGTCTCTAGTCTCTACTACACTAATAAGGTGTGCAACCATGTAAGGAACATTGAGCTCCTTTTCTTTTCAGATAGTATCCATATTTCACATTCGGATATTATTCCATTAAAAGCATGAATATTCCCGTATCCGACGGATATCGCTATCAGATCAGTATCCCTATCCGAAACCAACTATCCAGATCCGTATCTCAAAAACCCTTCGGATATCCAGAAAAACTATCTAAATCACGATTTTTGGATTTGGTCGGTCGATCGATCGGAAACTATATATCCGCTCCATTTACGCCCTACTAGTACGTAAATATGGCACGCTTATAACAATGTACTATATTTTTTTATTGTGCATATTAGAGTCTTTGCTCAAGAAGCGTGGTAGCACATCCGAGACCAACAAGGCAACAACATGATGTAGAAGAATCTGGATATGGATGCACCAGACAGTGCATGTGTCCTTGCTAGGCACGTAAATGGGTGGGCATTTGGGAACAGATCGCACATCTGTGCATCTTTGCTGCAAAGATAAAAGAGAGACACTATAGCAACAAGCTGAAAATATGCATGCCAGAGCAAACAAAGGTTGATCGGCTCTCGCATCAAAGCAATCGCTCATTGGCTATCAAGCGCTACATGTTTTAATCCTAAAATTTGGATATTCGATTCGATTATCTGCCGATGTAAAGTGGATATTCTGATTCGATTATTTGGATGTAAAGTGGATAGAAAAAGCACCTCGGGTGGTTGTCAACTATTAGGTAGGTCTTTAGTTTCATGGTCTTCCAAGAAACAAAATTCCGTGTCCCTTTCAACCGCCGAAGCCAAATATATATCTGCCGGAAGTTGTTGTGCACAATTGTTCTGGATAAGGCAAACATTGTTGGATTATGGAATTGAATAAAAAAGTATGCCTCTTTTGTGTGATAATGAAAGTGCAGTCTGTAATGACCCCCATTTTCACATAAATGCAAAAATGGAAATCTCATGTGCATACAGTACTAGTCCCATGATCAGTAGCTAGTACGCACATTTACAACAATTGGAATCATAACCATACATCATATTATTAAAGCGGAAGCTAATTTACACAATAATCTTACAACTCAGAGTTTATTGCAGCAAAGAAGCAAAGTCTTGTAGTGTGCCCATCCAATCCCTCAGGCAACTGACAAGGCATAATCCCTAGAAAAGCTTCATCATCAATATCCCGAGTCCTGCGATAAATATGTTGCATCGGACTAATCTGATTCTTCACCTAAAAACAACAATTAGGCAAGGGTGAGTACTTTCGTACTCCGCAAGACTTTTGCAAAACCTGTGGTATATGCAAGCCACTTCAAAGGAAAGGCTAGTATGGTTAGTTTGCATAAAGCCAATTTGAAATGTAAATACATAATAGTAGATTGCAAAATGGAATTTAAATAAAAGCAATTTAATACATAAATAACAGTATGTAAAGTACGAGTAAGTGAAATCACGAACACAGGTATCCCGACCATATCCACAAACCATTCCCATCGATACGTGAGGAATTACCGACACACAGTAGAAATCGATTTTATGAAAATAAAAACATCTAACTATGTGATGACTTTGCAAGTTCCCATAACCGCTGGTACGGCTAATCGATTAGTTTTACACTGCAGAGGTGTACATCTTTACCCACAAGTCATGACCTTTTCCTTTTGCCGCATAGTTCACGCACCTTTGGCGAGTGGCGAATGTTCATGACAAAACCTTTACATTACCTAGGTTAACTTTGCACCACTCCGGACGTTAAACCCATACTATGGTAGAAGAACTCAGAGCATAGAAATGATGGAACTTCCCCAGTACGGCGTACACGGTGTATCGGCAAACGCTTAATCCATGATCACCTCGGCGTGGACGCCCTTCGAGCAATTCATTAAGAAACAACTGTCTCGCCAAACCTTCCAAGTGCAGAGTTAAACTAGATAACTTAATTGGTTTAAGGCTGTCCCATACCAAGACTTGTGGTTGTACGGTAATTCTTGGCCCGAAACAACCCATAGTTCGGTCCTTAATCCGACACGGGCAATAATCTCCACCCTACACTACGCAAAGACATGCACTCCGGCTATTGCCAATAATTGCCCGCATCTAAACCATAGTTTTATTTTTATTTTCCAACCAAAATACCAACCATAAAAATGGTCATACCCAATGAATATCATATCCAACATTTTTAATCATATCCAAGTTTTATGTTCATTTGAGCATGGCTAAGCATGACACTAGGTGTGAGTAACCCAATTGACATCAAATAATGTCTACGCTATTCTAGGGTTATCAAGGTTCACAATTTCATATTTATCAAGGAAGTTCCATACGTCTACAGGTACAACTACCAATACCCACAATATAGCAGACTTTAGTAAAATAGAGTATGCAGTAAAACGTTTAATGAAAACATTTATAAAACTGGGATCAATATGATCAAAGGGGGTGCTTGCCTTGCTTATTTATTGCTTACGATGAAGACGAAGCCACGGCTGACGGAAGCGATGATGGAAATAGCGACGTCGGATTCTACACGTCGTTCAATCGGAAATATAGCAAATATTCAACTTTAATAAAGGCTAAAAGAAGACAGACAGAAAATCAAATGAAGATTCATTAAAGAAAACAGGAATACTTTAGGTTTAGAATTATGATTCCAAGATCTCATGGTTTAGTTAAATATACATTCATATTGTTATTGACTTTTGTGATGAATAAACATGGTTTCTTTCATAGATTATCTTTTCTAGAATTACGAATTCCAGAGGCTAAAATTATGAATTCTTGTATATATAACTTCGAATTATAGATGCTAAAATTATTTGGATTAATAGAATTAACATATTAGACAATTGAGCTGGAAACTATAAATGAATAACACTTAATCCTTTTTAATTGATTTTGCATAATAAGTGGTTTCGAACATATTAGGTCTGATAAGTTAAATTATCAATTATACATTAGTGGTTTTTGAGAAGGTTCTGGTGATACAAATATATTAGCTACAATTTCTTTAATACAAGGTTCATTTATTCCTATTGTGAAGTTCATAAAGCATAATACTTAGGGTTATTTGGCTACTAGGATTTATATGCAAAACAATATGAAATAAGATTATTTCTTCGGAATATGATAGTCTATACTTTGAAGAACATTCCTATGCTGATTTCATACATTTTAGTGTTTAGACGATACATTATATTCTTCGTTGAAAAAGCTTATATGATATTAAGGGTTATGACAACTATATTACTTAAGGGTATTGGGTTAGCCGGATTTAGATACAAAGCAAGTTGTAATAAGAATATTTTTCCATATTATGGTAGCATAAACATTATAGGATGCTACTGAGCTATTATCTCATTATTTTTCATTTATACTAGATATTTTATGGGTTGCCGAAAAGCTTATATAATTATGCCGATTGCACGGTTTCGGTCCAGATTTCATTCTTCGATTACGGCTACACCTTACGGGATAATCTAACCATTTTTTTGACATTAGTAGGGGATATCCCTAAAAGTATTTTAAAGTTGGTTTCACAATATTTCGCATTCATTTGTGATGTTTTTCACCTACATGATCTTTAGGGCTAAATATGGCCTAACCCAAAATTGTTCAAAATGTTTTCATTTCTGTACAGCAAGTTATTATATGTTATTTTAAGGTCATAGCATTTGATTTTATTAGATTTGAGGTTCGTTTGCGAGAGTTATGAACATTTGATCATTTTACCGATTGAAGGTTTGAGCATTTAGTAAATTGATTAAACTAAAGCAAAGTCTAAATATTTTTTACTATTCATATCCTATGCAATCCTAGGAATGCATCCAAACTTGTTTCATCTAATTTTGACCTCATATGAACATTATTCTAACCACTTGAAACTTGAATGTTATTAAGGAGTTAAACCAACAATGTTTGATTCAAAATACATTAAAATTTAAATGTTTTTACAGAAATGGATTGCATACTGTTGCAGTAACTTATGGTATTTATTTCGTGATTTATGGATTAATACAAAACATACATCCTTCATAACACCTATTTAGGGCCTAATATTCAAACCCTAATAAAAATATTTTCCTGCAATAAACATATGACTTTTTATTTCAGATTCTAATTCATTATTTCAAAACTTAAATTTAGAAACTAATTTTACTTCATTTGGACATTCTAGCAAAAAGATATGGAAGTTTGAATGCAAGAGGTGAAAATAAAAATTTATATTGCAGAAGCTAGGATTCGAACTCAAACCTCTCGGCTGAACTTAGAGCGCTCAACCATTGAGACAAGTTGTTGCTTGTGACTGAAAGGAGAGGAATATTACTTGAGCTTATCTCTTCTAACCCTAGAAGGCTAGAACTTCAAAGCTTTTCTGGACAGTAACAATGGCGATGCTCGGCTGGGGAAAGATACCTGGAGAAGGAAGTGGACCGCGGTGGCTCGGCTGGGGCGGTGCTTGGCGACGGCGACGACCACCGGAACTGGCGCCGGCGCTGGCGAGGAGTTGCTTAGCTCGCTGGAAGCTTGCGCCGAGGAGGACAGGGGCATGGCGCCATGGGAGCGGCTCTAGCGAACTTGGCCGGCGGCTAGGGTAGCTGCAAGGAGGAAGATGCGATAGCAAAAATGGGTACCCGGGGCTCTACTGAGGCCATAGAAGGCAACGGCCGGTGCTACGACAGCCCCTAGCGACGGCTCCACGGCGGCGAGCGACGGTGGAAGCAGGGCTCACGGTGGTGGAATATCACGGTGATGGATTCATCCAATTGACCTGAGGCTTTTGTTCAGTGGAGGATGGAGAAGCTCCTGGCGGGTTTAATTGGAAAACGGCGCAACGAGTATGAAATTGGGCAGTGGAGGAGAGCTTCGGCCATGGCGGAAATTGGAGGTGGCTCAGGTAGAATTGAGGCTTTATTGCGGGGAAGAAGCTACTGAGGACCATGTGGAGACGATTTGGGTGCTCGGCCGGCTTTTATAGCCATGGAAATGGCGGTGCAACAGTGGCATCATGAGTGAGCTCAACAGGAAAATGGCGGTAGCACAGAGCATGGGAAGGTCGGTTGCACGATTTTCGAGGCTGCGGCGTGGCATAGCAGGGTATATATGGCGGGGCTTGAAGTCGGTTGTGAATTATATTTGATTTTTGCTTTGATTTTTGATAAGAACAGAAAGATAGAGAGAGAGTTCTTGGCTGCTTGCTGTACTGGTTGGCTTGACATCGTGGGGAAGAAGGGCCTGGAGAGGGTGCTACTGACGTGAGGGCCCAGGTGCAAAGAGAAGACAATTTCCAGTTTGTTTCCTCAGGACAGCACCGATCCTTCCATTAATTAAGCTAGCAAACCGACTTACTATTTTATGAGGATTTTTTCAGAGGTCGGAAATTAAGTGAGAGAACACTTGTTCTTGTTCTTGAGCTGTCTGTGGTGCAGGAGGAGGTGACACCCTTCTCAAACTTCTGAGTTCATTTTTCGTTTTTGCAATCATGTTGTACTTTATTGGAAAAGTTCTGAACTCATTTTGGAACCCTTCTTCAGAAATGATATTCAGTGCAAGGAAGAGCTTGGTGATGGCCTGAGCAAATGGAAGTGGACTTGACATTTTTTCAGTAAATGGCTTCTTCCATCTCACCAATGATGAAGTCAACCAAATCAAAGGGTGTGTGAGAAAGGATGAGATGCAGTAGCCATGCTAGAACTGGAGTGACTCCTTCCTTGTATCCACTCTTGGGATATACTGTGTGTCTCAAAATCATCAACAGAATCCTCTGGGGTACCGCCGGCAGGAGATTCGACCTCTGGGGCTGGCGTTCACTTATACTTCAAATACTCCCCCTCACGTATAGGTTCTCTCGGGCCTAGAACGTGGAATAGAAGTGGACTGCAATTTTTTTTTAATTGCGTCAACCGGGTCTTGAACTCGAGACCTCTTGGCTCTGATACCATATTGAGTTGCATGCACCAACCAGTTCACCCAAAAGCTTAAGCTGATGAGGAAAGGAGGGCAATTCACTTATACTTCAATACTCCCCCTCACGTATAGGTTCTCTCGGGCCTAGAACGTGGAATAGAAGTGGACTGCAATTTTTTTTTAATTGCGTCAACCGGGTCTTGAACTCGAGACCTCTTGGCTCTGATACCATATTTGAGTTGCATGCACCAACCAGTTCACCCAAAAGCTTAAGCTGATGAGGAAAGGAGGGCAATTCACTTATACTTCAATACTGAACTCATTTTGGAACTCTTCTTCAGAAATGATATTCAATGCAAGGAAGAGCTTGGTGATGGCCTGAGCAAATGGAGGTGGACTTGACATTTTTCTGTAAATGGCTTCTTCCATCTCACCAATGATGAAGTTGATATGGCACAGCCTAATCGTGTGTATTTTAGGAAACATAGAGGTTTGGAAAGCTGATTTGGCTGTGGCTGTTTTGGTTGAAAAGAATCCTCTTGTTATCTCTATTATTAGTTACCTTATCTAGCATTTTACTATTTTAGTAGTTTCCATGTTTAGGTTAACTGAATGAATAAAAAGAAGAAGAGACAGGAGAAAAGGTAGCATTTTTGTTACCACCAAATCCAGTCTCAGGCGTCGCCGATGATAAACGGCCGGTGGTTCCGTACAACCAATAACATAGGTCGCCGGCGCGCTTCAACGGCAGCGACTCAACCTTCGCGATCTGGGCTGCGGCCTGGAACACGTGCCTATAGTCAAGAACATCCATATCAATTGGTATCAGAGCCAGTCGAGTCCCTTCCCATGGCTTCCGTTGATGATCGTATGGGAAACTTGGAGGCTACTATCGGAAGACTAGCGATTGCTGTGGAAGAAATGCAGTCCACCATGGCCAGCCTAGCAAGGGCTGTCACAGAAGTGGTACCGCCGGCAGGAGATTCGACCTCTAGGGCGGGCGTTCGGCAGCGTCCTCCACATCGGGGTCGCATGGAAGGCAGAGGAGCGGACGATGGCGGTGGTGAGCGGGGCGGCCGTCGCTGGTTGCCGCACGCTCCACGTTATGAGTTGCCGCTGTTCGATGGATCGGAGGACCCGCTGCTGTGGTTACGCCAGTGTGAGCGTTTTGGGCGGCTACATGAAATTCCAAGGGAGGAATGGGTGGAGATGGCAGGCATGCATCTGCGAGGAGAGGCTCAGGAGGTTTTGGATAATTGGGAGGAGGAAGATCAACAAATCACTTGGAATGAGTTTCATGAAACGTTCTTGCAACGCTTCACGAGACATTCAACAACTGGGCCACTAGGAGACTTATCTAATTTGAAACAGGGCAACAGCCGGGCGGAAGATTACGCGAGGGAGTTTCAACGACTTCTCGCGCGTAAGCTAGGGGTGTCTAAGCAGGATCAGATTGAGCTCTTTATAGCCGGATTATCTCCCACCCTCTCCGCCGATGTCCGTCGGGATCGTCCACGTGACTTGGCTGATGCCATGGGTTTGGCTCGTGAGGCAGAGCGACGGGAAGACATGTTGCTTGCAAAGGTTGTTAGTCAAGATAATCCTGTTTGCATGGTGTGCTTTTAGGAGGCTATAATTAGGATGTTTAATCCAGCCATTTAGGAGTTTCTAATTTGCTTTATGGTGTTCATAAAACAGCCGTTTGAGGAGGTCCTAATACTATCTGATGTAATCAACATGTAGGAATTAGGAGGCCATAAATTCGCATGTAGGAGTTTCTAGTGTAGCTGATGCATGTTTTTTAATTAGCGTGTGTTTGTTTTCCTATAAATACCATTGAAGTAAAGCGAGTAAAAGTAGAAGAATTTGCTCAAGACAAAATTCCTCTTCGCTGGCATTTCTTTCGTGTCTAACATTTGGTATCGAGCCATGTCGGCTCCTTTGGCCCGTGGTTCTAGGACTCCTCCGAGGAGGCACCGGTGCGCCGCCATCACCACCTCTACCGATCGCGCAGACCGTGATGCCGGTGGTCGCGAGGTCGCTGTGCGACTGCTGTGAGGGAAATTGGCGACGCTGGTCGCACCGACGCTGACGAAACCAACTACTCCGATTGGCGGCGCCATGCGCATCATGCTACGTGCACGGGCCCGTGGGTGGCGAAGAGCGACGGCACCGACGACTACGCCGAGGATCTGATGGTCTCGAGGCCATCGCGAAGCCGCTTCGACGAAGATGGTGGGCACCATCGTGAGCAAGGAGACGGCTAAGAGCGCATGGGATGCGATTAAGATGATGAACATCGGCGCCGAGCGAAGTTCGCAAGTTTAAAGCGAACACGCCCGTCAGAATTCGACGCGCTCAAGTTCCGCGACGGTGAGACGATGGACGACTCCGGCCCGTGATCACCGGATCGCGAGTCGACTTGCGGTGCTTGGAGACGATCGCAACGAAGAAAAAATTGTGCGCAAATTTTTGCAGGTAGTACCGCCAAGGTATGCGCAGATCGCCATGGAAATTGAGACGTTGATGGACGCTGACGGCTCTCCGCTGAGCTCATCGGGCGCCTCAAGGCGCGAGGAGCGCCATGAACTGGCGGAGGCAGCAGTTCGATGGCGGCTCAATCGCCGGCCAACCTCACCGAGGACGAGCCGTTAGCATGCATCACCGCGGCCGCAGCCTCCGCGAGGAGTCATCGTAAAGGCTCTCGCCAACGGCGAGTCGGGCGCGCCGCGGCAAGGACGGGCGGCGATGTGGCAACTTCAAGACGCCCAAGGCCGGGCAAAGAACGGTGAGAATGGCACGGCCGCTAGAGACCAAGCGCCGATATCGCAAGCAAATGGGCCATTGACCCGTGAGTGTCGCAAGAAGAAGCGCGACGAGCAGCGACGTGGCCCAAGCGAAGAGGATCAGAGCCTACTTTGTTGATGGCCACCGCAACGGCGAATCGGTGGAGCTCGAGGAGGATCGCCTCTTCGCCCACCGGGAGAAGGGCGATGGCGATCGCACTAGGTGGGTCTCGACACGGGCGCCACCAACCACATGACCGGGCGCTAAGTCCGCTTTCTCCGAGCTCGACACCGCGCGGCGCGTCTGGCCAAGTTCGGCGACGGGTCGCTGGTCGTGCATCGAAGGGTGCGGTACCGCGGTTTTTCACGCGCAAGAACGGAGAGCACCAAGCTCACCGTGTACCACATCCCGCGCCACTACGTAACATTGTCACTGGGATACCGACGAGGACGGCTTCAACATCCGTGATCGGTGGTGGTGTGCTCGATTCGGATGAACGCCATCGACCATCGGGCGAAGGTGCACCGACGCCAACCGCCTACGTGCTCAAGGTGGATATCGCCACCAGCAGTTCGCGGCAAAGGGAACCAAGCGCTGCATGGCGGTGGCACGCGTGGTTTGACACCTTAATTTTCGCGCTCCGTGAACTAGCACAGTATGAGATGGTGCGAGGACCGCCACGGATCGACCACGCTGACTCAGTTCGCGACATACCGCTGCTGAAGCGCCAAGTCTTGCGCTTCAAGCAAGCGCGCACCGCCACGCAACGACTTGAGCTCGCCCACGGTGACATCTGCGGCCCTCGACGCCGCAACACCAAGTGGCAACCGGTATTTCTCCTCCTCGCCGACGACCGAGCCGCTACATGTGGCCTGCGCCGTTGGGCTCAAAGATCGCATCGCCGGGCGCTCGCTTGGTTCCGTGCAGAGCCAAGGTAAGGTGAAGAAAGGTGGAACGCCGCAAGACCGATCGCAGTGGCGAAGTTCACACACGCATGCGCTCATCGACCATCGCGACCGAAGCAGGCATCAACAGCACTTCACCGCGCCGCACACGCCACGCCAGAACCGGCGTGGTGGAACGGGCGCAACCAGACCGTGATGGGCATGGCGAGAAGCATGATGAAGGCGATGGCTATGCCAGTCGGTTTTGGGGGAGGCGATGACCACGGCAGTTGTTCGTGTTGAATCGCCGCCCGACCCAAAGTGTTGATGGGAAGACACCGCAGGTATGGCATGGCTCCCGATCACTGTGCATTTCTTTCGCACATTTGGTTGTGTTGCACATGTGAAGGCGGCCGCAAGCACCTCTCCAAGCTCGACGATAGAGTACGCCCATGGTGTTTGTGGGCTACGAACCAAGGACCAAGGCGATCGATTCTACAACCCGCTCGCTGCGGTCCACGCTTTCACGTGAAGCGTGTTTGAGGAAGAGCGAGTTGGGATTGGGGAGGACAAAGGAGTCGGGCCAAGTGATGATGCTGAACCATTCAGCGTTGAATACATCTTGGTGACTGCGGAACGGAGTGACACCGACACGCCGGCAACGTCTACACCGCCAATGACTCGCCAAGCGGTATGCCCACGCGCGGTCTCGAGCCCGCACACCGCTAACATCAATCGCGTTGAGTTCGTGTCGCCACCAAGTGGGGAACTTGATCCGATAATGATCATGATGAAGCGCCACTGATTTCGCACTCTAGACAAAGTCATTGCGCGCGACGCCCGGTATGCTAACCGTGAGCTTGCCAAGAGCTCATGGTGGCGATCGGCAACTAACCTCGCATCCGTGGAGGATGCAAAGAAGAGTGGTGAATGGCGCAAGGCGATGTTGGAGGAGATGGCGTCCATTGAGCAAAACGAGACGTGGTCGTTGGTAAGCTTGCCTCCTGGGCAGCGATCCATCGGCTTGAAATGGGTGTTCAAGCTCAAACGCAATGAACACGGCGAGGTGGTGAAGCACAAGGCGTGCCTCGTCGCAAAAGGGTACGTGCAGCGCCAGGATCGACACGCAGGAGGTGTTCGCCCCTGTTGCAAGGATGGAGTCGGTGCGCGTGGTGCTAGCCGTGGCCACGATTCGTGGCTGGCTCGTGCACCACATGGACGTTAGATCCGCATTTCTTAATGGTGAGCTGGCAGAGGAGGCCTACGTCGCGCAACCGCTTGGGTTTGTCGCCGCCGGACACGAGATCAAGGTGTTGAAGCTGCACAAGGCCCTCAGACGGGTTGCGACAGCTCCACGGGCATGGAACGCCAACCGACGCTGAGCCCGCACACGCCGGTTCGCCAGAGTGTGTGTGAGCATGGGCTATACACGCTACATCGGCGTTCGCGCTTTGTTGTAGGCAGCCACGCCGACAATCTCATTATTGCAGGGGAGCTTGCCGACTAAATCGACTCATTCAAGGCGTAGATGATGAAGATGTTCCCGATGAGTGATCCGGGAACCTCTTATTATCTCGTGATCGAGGTAAACAGGAGGCGCGGATCGAATCGTGTCCGTTACCTACGCCAAGAAATTGCTCGAGAAAGGAGGCATGGTTAGGTGCAATCCGCGGTGCGACACCGATGGAGACTCGCCTCGCCGCCGCAAGCGCTTCATCGCGCCAGCTTGACGCGACAGCAGTATCGCAGCCTCATCGGCAGCATTACGGTGATTTAAAGCACACTCGCCCGATCTCGCTCGCTGTGGGATACTTGAGCCGATTCATGGAGGACCCGGCAGAGCACATGGCGGCAATGAAGCACTTGTTCGATGTCGCAGCACGATCGACCACGGTTTGGTACACACGAGGCGATGCCGAGCTCGATCTTGTGGGCTACAATGACAAAGAACATGGCAGGAGACGATGACCTAAGAGCACATCCGCATCATCTTCTTCCTCGGCGTAACCCGTGACTTGGCGTCACGTAATAGCGTAGTCGCTTGTCATCGGCGAGGCAGAGTATATTGCAAGTGCAATGCGGCTTGTCAAGGTGTTTGGCTTAGATGGCTACTCAACATGTGATAGGCGCCGAGTCGCCTCACGAAATTGAAGATGGACAACATGTCCGCAATCGCTTCTCAAGAAGAACCCCATTCTACACGATCGGAGTAAGCATATCGACACCAAATTCCACTACATCCGTGAGTGTGTTGACAACGGGCAATTGACTTGGAGTTCGCGAGTATCAGTGCAACTCGCGGACATTTTGACAAACCGCTCGAAGGGTCAAGTTCTGTGAACTCCGCGAGCGGATCGGGCGCTACCAAGCTCACATAAACAAGGCCGTGATTAGGGAGATTGTTAGTCGTGATAATCTCGCTTGCATGGTGTGCTTTAGGAGGCTATAATTAGGATGTTTAATCCAGCCGCTTAGGAGTTTCTAATTTGCTTTATGGTGTTCATAGAACAGCCGTTTGAGGAGGTCCTAATACTACTGCATGTAACTGAACATGTAGGAATTAGGAGGCCATAAATTCTGCATGTAGGAGTTTCTAGTGTAGCTGATGCATGTTATTTTAATTAGCGTGTGTTTGTTTTCCTATAAATACCATTGAAGTAAACGTAAAAGTAGAAGAATTTGCTCAGACAAAATTCCTCTTCGCTGGCATTTCTTCGTGTTCAACAAAGGTTGCACAGCGTCGCGATCTCGTCCCAGCCGCAGTACGCCGTGGTCATCTCGCTACAGCGCATCGGCTAGCAATGGGGCGACGGCCCCGCCCTCAAGTGCTCCAAATTCGGCGACTTTGATGCCCAAGCCAGGTGGAGGTCGGGCGATGCCGGCTATTTCGCAAACTTCGGCATACAGGCTGCCGTGAATCACACGGAATCACATAAAGGATTTTTGTGCAGCCGAATCGCCACTTTTCTCGCTTCTTTATTCAACTTAAATAGCAAGGAAACAACAACTAGTAACTCACCCACTAAGTACTAGAAACCGCTTCTAAGTAAAAGCAAATTAGAAACCGCCCACTAAGTGCTAGAAACTCGCCCCACTAAGTAAAAAAAAGAAACAAATGAATGATGCCTTGATTATGTAACAATCTCCCTAATACTAGCATCGCTCATCTAAGCTTGGTGATGCCGATCCCGCGGGTTCCCGGAACTTAACCCTTCCGAGCGGCTGGTCAAAATGTCCGCGAAGTTGCTCTCGACACCCGCGAACCCAAGCCAATTGCCCTCACGTCAACACACTCACGGATGTAGTGAAATTTGGTGTCGATATGCTTATCCGATCGTAGAACGGGTTCTTGCCGAGCGATTGCGACATGTTGTCCATCTTCAATTTTACGGAGACGACTCGACGCCGATCACATCACGAGTAGCCGCTCGAGTCAAACACCTTGACAAGCCGCCACAGACCTGCAATATACTCGCCGCACGATGACAAGGCGACTACCCGCCGCTTCGTGGATCGCTAAGTCACCGTGTCGGCGCCGAGCACCGCAAGTAAATTTGTAAGTCTAAGGGCCGCGTTCGCCTCGAATGGTTAGACCCAGAGTCCAAGGTGTATAATGTTCGGGCCAAGGTCCCTACCCAGCCGTGGTGGTATTGTATTGCCTTTGGTGCAGTGGATCGCATTGCAGTTTACAAACGAGAGATGGGAGCCTGAGCGCTAGAATGATCTAGGGCTTCGCTTGAAGGAGAAGGAGAAGAAAAAGAAGAAGAAGAAGAAGAAGAAGAAGAAGAAGAAGAAGAAGTCCTCTGTAGCTATTACCGCCTCTCCACCTTTATGAAAGTTCCTGCCTCCTTTTATATAGTACAAGGGGCAGGTTACATCGAGAGTTGGGGGAAGGCGAGGTGATCTATGCTAGAAGCTTCAGTCCCTTGTCTTGGCCGACCGGGTCGCTGCTCGCCGGACCGTCACGCTCTCTTTGAGCCCATGCTGGGTCGGTGGTCTGGCTGGTCAGAGTGGTTAGGTAGCCCACCGGGAAATGGCGCACCTGCTCTCTGTGAACCTTACAGTGCCGACGCTGCCGCGCATGACGCTGGTGTTGCCTCGAGAGAGCGATCTTCGCGACGTCGGGTGACAAACGATGGGATCGAAGCGTGGCTTCGGGCGCCACCAAACCGCCTTGGGAAGGGGCAACCCGCTCCCGCATAGTCACTTCGCTGACCGCCGTGGGGCACGTACACAGTCGCATGAGGGCTCGACACGTGGTCTTTGGCGAGATTACCTGGCTCTGGCCGACTGAATCCCGCCCCGCCGCGGGGTTCGGAACCTGCTTGGTCGGGTCGGGACCCTGGCCCCGCTCTAGAGGTCGGGAGCCCGATCGGCGGGATTGACTCCTGTGGTCTTGTAGGCGCTGGGCCGGCAAAGAAACTGTGGATGGTCCGCTGGGCTTGAACGGTGTTTGAGGCCGCCGGCCAAGCTTTGGCCGTTGGGCCACCTTTTTTATAAGTATTCGTCAGTAGCCCCCGAACCCCTAATCGAGTTCGGCAGATTCGGTTGGGGGTTGAGCTTGATCATGGACGGGGACTAGACTTGACCAGTTGGACGGGCCGACTGGGCCAGCCAGTCTTTGCCGGATGTACTCTTACGCGTCCAACGGCTGCCCGGGATCATGGCCTGGGGGCATTCGAACAGCCGGAAGCCTTCAATTGCTTTGTTCGCGCAGACGCGCGCGCTTGGCGCGCTTACCTGCTCGCTTCCTTGACCGCTTCGTTCGCGGGGCGCCATTTTCTTGTGCGGCATTTATTCGGGAGACGCTTGAGCTCCTTTCGTCTGGGTATATAAGGGCGCTACCGCTTGCTTTGAGCGATTGACCCATAGATGACAATCCTTTTCTTTACCCCTTGAAATGGCTTCGAGGCATCCTCTAGTCTTTGGCTTTGTGATGACGCAGAAGTGGAAGAAGAAGATCCTTGGCCGAAGCTTTTAATGAGTACGACCGGGCGATAATTGAGTTCGGAGGAGAGGCCAGAGTCCGTGACGCTGCCGCCGGCGCGCTTGATCGGTATCGCGCCGAGGCTCGTGGTAGCAAGGGGGGCCCTTCTGGAGGCGATGGCTCGTGGGCGCCGATGGTAGATAGCACGACCGCGTCGATATCGCCGAACGGCAGCAGCGGCATGCCATTCCGTGGCGGCTGCCTAGTCGACCAGGCAAGGGCCTACCAGCAGGTCATCTCCAACGACTCAGTCCGCGACCCTGGTCCGCCTCGCCGACCTGTGCGAGGACCTACCGGAAGTTTTAGGAGTCTTAGGATAGATAGAGTCCTGTCGTGTATCTTATGTAACACTTTGTAAAGGTGTGAGCCTGCCGGCATTATAATGAAATCTCCTTTTCTCTTTTATGAATGTCTTCACGAAGAGAGGTTCGGGGGTCCGAGTGCCTTGGTCGACAGGGACGACCGGATGCCTCAGCGAGGTTCTGGTGTTCGAGTGCTCGTTTAACGTCGTAGCTAGACGTGGCTGGTTTTACGTCGTAGTCGACGGGCGCCTGGCCGGCAGGACGACCGATGCCTCGCCGAGGTTCTCGTGTCCGAGCGCCTGGTCAAAGACGGATGACCGGATGCCTGCCGAGGTTCGTGGTGCCCGAAGGCTTGGTCTGCGACGGACGACCGGATGCCCTCAGCGAGGTTCCGTGTCCGAGCGCTTGGTCGGCAAGGACGACCGATGCCTCGCCGAGGCTCGTGTCCGAGCGCTTGGTCAAGCACGACGACCGGATGCCTCGGGCCGAGGCTCGTGTCCGAGCGCCTTGGTCGGCAAGCGACGATCGGATGCCTCGGCCGAGGCTCGTGTCCGAGCGCCTGGTCGGCAAGGACGACCGGATGCCTCGGGCCGAGGTTCCGTGTCCGAGTGCCTTGGCCGGCAAGGACGACCGATGCCCGGGAGGTTCGTGTCCGAGTGCCTTGGTCGATAAGGACGACCGGATGCCTCAAACGAGGCTCGTGTCCGAGCGCCTTGGTCGGCATGGACGACGGATGCCTCGGCCGAGGCTCGTGTTCGAGCTTTGGTCGGCAAGGACGCACCGGATGCCTCGCCAGGCTCGTGTCCGAGCGCTTTGGTCGCAAGGACGACCGATGCCTCGCGGAGGTTCTCGTGTCCGAGTGCCTTGGTCGCAAGGACGATCGATGCCTCGCGAGGTTCGGTGTCCGAGTGCCTTGGCCCAAGACGACGACCGGATGCCTCCGGGAGGTTCTTGTGTCCGAGTGCCTTGGTCGGGCAAGGACGACCGGATGCCTCGGCCGAGGCTCGTGTCCGAGCACTTGGTCAAGACGGACGATCGGATGCCTCGCTGGGGCTCGTGTCCGAGCGCTTGGTCGGCAAGGACGACCGATGCCTCGGGCGAGGCTCGTGTCCGAGCGCTTTGGTCGGGCAAGGACGACCGGATGCCTCGCGGAGGTTCTCGTGTCCGAGTACCCTGGCCGCAAGGACGACCGATGCTTCGGGAGGTTCGGTGTCCGAGTGCCTTGGCCGGCAAGGACGACCGGATGCCTCGGGCCGAGGTTTCGTGTCCGAGTGCCTTGGTCGGCAAGGACGACCGATGCCTCGCCGAGGTCTCGTGTCCGAGTGCTCGCTTAACGCCGAGCTAGACACGGCTCGCTTTACATCGTAGCCGACTGGCGCCGGCCGCGCCAGGACGACCGGATGCCTCGGGTGAGGTTTGTGTGTCCGAGTGTCTTGGTCGGCAAGGACGACCGGATGCCTCGGCCGAGGTTCTCGTGCCCGAGTGCCTTGGTGCCAGGACGACCGGATGCCTCTGTGAGGTTCGGTGTCCGAAAGTGCCTTGGTCGGCAAGGACGACCGGATGCCTCTCGTGAGGTTCGGGTGTCCGAGTGCTCGCTTAACGCCGTGAGCTAGACACGGCTCGCTTTACGTCGTAGCCGATTCGGCGCCGGTCGGGCAGGACGACCGGATGCCTTCGCGGAGGTTCGGGTGTCCGAGTGCTCGCTTAACGCCGTAGCTAGACACCGCTCGCTTTACGTCGTAGTCGACGGCGCCTCTACCGGCAGGACGACGGGTGCCTCTCTGGAGGTTCGGGTGTCCGAGTGCCTTGGCCTGGCAGGACGACCGGATGCCTCAACGAGGTTCTAGTGCTCGAGTGCCTTGGTCGGCAGTGGACGCACGGATGCCTCGTGAGGTTCGGTGTCCGAGTGCCTTGGTCGGCAGTGGACGACCGGATGCCTCGCCGAGGTTCGGTGTCCGAGTGCTCGCTTAACGCCGTAGCTAGACACGCTCATTTTACGTCAGTAGTGGACGGCGCCGGCCGGCAGGACGACCGATGCCTCTGTGAGGTTCGGGTATCCGAAAGTGCTCGCTTAACGCCGAGCTAGACACCGCCGCTTTACGCCGTAGCCGGACGGGCGCCGGTCGGCAGTGGACGACCGGATGCCTCGCGGAGGTTCGGTGTCCGAGTGCTCGCTTAACGCCCGAGCTAGACACGGCTCGCTTTACGCCGTGAGTCGGACGCGGGCTCGCTTTACGTCCGAGTCGGACGCGGGGCATCCATCCCAGTCCTCGCCTCGCGAGGGTAGCCGCGAGTGGAGTGGCCGCCGTCTCGTCCCACAAGTTTACCCCATCCGCAGTGTGGACCGGAGGGGTGAGCGACGCCGCTTACTCGCTGGTTTGAACGCCGTGCTCATGGAGCTAGTAACGGTAGTCCGAGTGGGTCCTGAGGTCCCGCCAAGGGGAACCCTTCCGAGTGGACGATCCTGCAGTAGGTGTCCCGCCCCGCTGTGGGGCGACCCATAAAACCTTTACTCTATCCCGATGGACTCGGTCGCCCCCACACCTGTAGCACACCGGCCGCCGCCATCGATGAGCTCCTGTGAGAGTGTGGTATGGTCTCGACGCGAGTAGAGGTGATTGGGTCGTCACCGACTAACCGGGGCCCACCGTGGCTCACTCAGACTTGCCCTCGCTGTCTTCTCCTGGGCGGCCCTATGCCCATCCGTGGGTTAGGCCTCAACCCATAGCCGAAGCCGGCCTCGCGCAATGCCACAAAGCTTTTGTTGCTTTGGGACCGCAGCTGCCCGGGCCGGCCTTCGCGGCGCCGAGCAACCGGCCCGCCCAAAAGGCGGAGACCGAAGGTTACGGACACGCTATTCGGGGCGGCGCTTTATGACTCGCAACCCGACGCGACAGATTAAATGCGAGAGGAATTGGAAACCGAGTTACTGTGCCGCTGACAGACGAGGGCGACGCGACGCTCGCCGAGGGGGCGCTCTCTCGGCCGAGTCCGCTTATCTCCTATAAGTAAGTTGTTGGGGTGGTTTCGTAGTCACGCTCTCGCTTTCTTCATCTCCGCCCCTAAAGCCGAAAAACGCCAGAGAGCCAAGAAAAGAAACCCCACCCTCTACTTCACCTTCTCATCGCTTCTCGCGAGGATGTCGTGGGTCGAGTGCCCGCCTCGAGAGCGCGCGCTTGGCTTGGTGAAGAAGGGCTTCTCCCTGCGCAGACATCTCCGCGCCGAGAGTGCCGACTGGGCCATCACTCCTGCCGCCGGGAATAACGAGGTCGTGGTCCCCGCTCGCTTTTGAGCGCGGCTTCGCCTCGCTTCCACCCGCTCGTCCGGGGTTGTTTCTTCCACTACAAGGTGGAGGTGCACCACCAACCCTAACGGCGCCCTACACATCGCCATCTTCATCACCCCAGGCGAGGCCTTCCCGGGATCGAGCCACACCGGGCGCTCGTGGAGGCATTTCTTCCGTGTGAGGCTCGAAGGACAGCCGCTTGACGCCACGGGCGCCATGGTGGCCTCGCCCTCCACCTCGGACCGGCCGGAGCTCGAGTATCCGACATCAAGCTGCCATCCTCTAACAAGGGGTGGCGCTTGAGTGGATGTATGTTCAAAACTCAAGACAAGACTCGCGACTTCACCGCGAGCCCTCGCATGGGGACCAATGGAACCGGGCGCCGAAGAGGGAGAAGAACAAAGTGGCCCCGATCGTGGAGCGATCAGTGGCTCGAGACGGCAGGCTCACCGGGACGCTGCAGCGCGCTTTTATGGGGATGCGCTGCAACCCTCGCGCACGTGCCGCACTTCGCTCCGCATGAGGGGCCGTCCGACCGGGCAAGGATGGCCGTGCCTGAGTTGGCCGCGTCCGAGGTGGAGGCCCGTGTGGCGGCTGTCCTTGGAGGGAGTGCCATGGTGGCTACGGGCGGCCGTCCGGAGCCATTCTCGGCGGCTCACCCCCCAAATCTGGTAAGTCGGTCGAATTTTTTCTTTGCCTTGGGCGTTTTGGTCTAACAAGTGTCCTCCCATCCTCCAGGGGCTCTTGAACATGCTCTCCCGGGCGCCGCTCCCGGGGGAAAAGGAGGCCAAGGCGGCTGTCCGAGCGGAGACCGCTCAGCGCGACTCCTCCCGCAAGAAGCAGAAGGAGGAAAGGAGGAGGAAGAAAAAGAAGGAGCGCTTGGCGAGGTCGGCGCGTGGGGAGAGCGTGTCGGAGACCACCGCCGCGGGGGCGACTTCCACCGACAGCAGCGGAAGCGCCTTTGGCCAGTCATACTGCGGGTTCCCCCCTGACCTGCCGACCGGTGGTGCCCCGGGCACGGAGGGTGTCACCGCAGCCCCCGAGGCTAGGGGGGCCCGGGCAGAGGGTGACCGCAGCCGCTGCCGCCGCCGCCGACCTTCAAGAGAGGCGCTCGGGAAACGGCCGGCCGATCTACCCCTCGGAGGGGGACCGGCGAAGAGGGCGCGCTTGCCGCGCCCCCGCTCGGCTCAGTGAGTACCCCCTTCCTATTTGTTAAAACATTTTTTTTTGCAGTAAAGCAGCTTAAAATGACTTCTGAGTTTTGCCAACATGCAGCGCTTACACGGGCGTGATCGTGGCGCGTCCTATGGCGGCTCCGCGAGAGACCGCTGGGGTCGCGACGGCGTGGACGCCGCAGCGGCGCGTGGCGGCGCCGCGCTAAGTCGGGAGCGCCGAGGGCGCCGCTGGCTGCGGAGGAGACGGAGCCCCACTCGAGGCCGAGGTCCGCGAGGAGTTTCCGCCGCCTCCGGCGGGGCTCGCCGGCCGGGCGATCGCCCTGCGCGCAGAGGATCTGGCGGCGCTGGCCGCGACAGCCGGCAGAGACGGCGCCGACGCTGGAGGCGCCCGTGTCCTCATCTCAAGAGGAGGCATCCACCGAAGCCTCGCGGGCGCAGGTCGCTGAGGGGATTCCCGAAGGGTCGGCCCCATCACCCATGCCCTTGGCGGCCTGGTCGGGCGACGTCCCCCCGAGCAGATGTCCGGGGACCCTTTGCCGGGGGTGGTCTATGAGTCGAGGACCATAGACGAAGCGGAAAAGAGCGAGTGGGCCGCTCTTCAGCAAGGCGCTCTGGACGCCGAAACCGAGGTGGATCAGATTCGAAAGGGTCTGACCCTTGCCCTCGACTCTTCCAGAAGGGCGCTGGACGCGATGACCGGGGGAGTCCGACCGGCCAGTTTGGTAAGCCGACCGGAAAAACCCCTGTTTTGTCGTAACTCTTGGTAAGCTTTGCGAGATTGACGGCGTTCGCGGCAAGACGCGGGCCCGCTCGATGGCAAGGCCAAGCTCGCACGCTTGGATAATCACGGCGGCCGCAGTAGATGAGCGCCGATCGGCCGCGCTTGAGCTACGCCGCTCGAGAGGCTCGCCATCGGGCGGTCGGAGGCGGCGGAGGTCCGCCAAGGGCCGAGGAGGCCGTGAAGACCTCTATGACTAACGCCAGGCCAAGGCCTTGAGGGCAAGAGTGGTTGAACTTGAGTCCTCCCTGGCGGAGGCCAATGAGGCCAAGGATGCCGCCGTTACTATGGAGGGGCCGCAGCGGCGGCGACTCCGCCTGAGGTCCGACGACCGTGCTCGGGAGGATGTTGACCGAGTCCGCTCCGAGCGGAAGACCGCTCAGAAGGACTTGGCTTCCCTGAAGACCTCCTATGAAAAGCTCAGGGGGGAGGTCGGCGACCTGATCAACTCTGCTGCCGGTAAGTGTTCTCAACTCCTTGATTGATTCGGGGGGCGACCCTTAGAGTGTGCTTATCTGGAGAAGTCGAGATCTGCAGAGGCGCAGAGGAACCTGAGCGTGGCCGTGGAGGCACGGAAAGCGGCGGTGGACGACCGCGACGTGGCGATCGTGGCCCGGGACGAGGCACAGGCGGCGCTGAAGGTCGCGGAGGATGGTCGGGCCGAGATGGGCGCCGAGCTGGAGGCCCTTCAAAAGGCCGGTCGGGAAGTCTGCGACCGCATTTTTGGAACGGGGGCAGGCCCGAGTGCCCTGGCCCCCGCGCTGGCGCGGGTGCCAGAGCGCGTTGAGGAGGTGATAATCATCGGCGCTGCGCTTGGGGCTTCCTCGGCATTGGTCAACACCATCTCACACTACGATGGTATCGACCGCGTGGTGAGCGTGGCGGCGCTGGTGGAATCCGAACCGACGACGAGGTCGACAGGTTTGAGCTCCTAGTAGAGCCGCACGCTCGGGAGATCGCCAGCCACGTCTTGCCGCAGGTCGCCCTCGAAGAAGAACAAAGTAGTTAGATTTCATTCTTCTTTCATTGTAAAGACTATTTTGTTGTAAATAATCTTAAGATTCAGCTGGTTCCAGTACGCCTCTTGCCCACTTTTATGTTTTTTGGCGGGCGCTTGATCGATCCTAGCCTAAGGACCGCCGGGGTCACCTAGGCTTAGGTCGGGTTGCTTTGAGAGGGGCAAAGAGGGTAGGAACCTTAGCTACGCAGCGGTTACACGCACTTGTGATGGATAGGAGTGTTCTCAACCTGTCGAGGGCTTTTCCACTCGGGCACTTCCTTCTTCCGTGAAGCGATAGAACCATAGCCGCTGGGGCGTAGGCCGTAACACTTGGGTTGAGAGGGTTACCGCTCGGGACGAACCTCATGACTGGTCGGGTCACCGACCCGCATAAGCGCGCGTGTTAGCCGAGTTTGAGCGGAGGAGTGTCCCGGCCGACCGGAAGTCGCTCCACTCGGGTACTTCCTTCTTCCGCGAAGTGCTACGACCATATCCGCTGGGGCGTAGGAAGCAGCACTCGGGTTGAGAGGGTTGCCGCTTGGGATAGACCTCACGATTGGTCGGGTCACCGACCCGCATAAGCGCCGACCAGAGGCAGCCTGAACGGGGGCGCCAAAGGGCAGCCCCCGAGTGTCGCACGGCGACCAGGTGCTTGGAAGGGTAAAAGATAAAGACCGTGCTTAGGAAGAAGAAAAGAGTTTAAGGATAGAATCGCCTTAACTTTTCTATATTCCAAGCATTCGGAAGGATGCGGCCGTCGGCGTCCTTGAGTCGAAAGGTGCCAGGTCGGAGGACCTCCACGACGGTGAAGGGGCCTTCCCAGGGGGCGATAGCTTGTGCTTATCCTTGCTGGTCTGGACTCGGCGCAGGACCAAATCACGTGCAAATAATAACGCGCCTCGAACTTGGCGGTGTGATAACGCCGCAAGGCTTGGCCGATACTTGGCCGATCCCAGGACGGCCACGTCTCGCGCCTCGTCGAGCTGGTCGATGGCGTCTTGTTGCGAGGCGAGCCCCCGAGCCTCATCGAAGGCTTGTAATCTTGGGGCGCCATACTCAGTGTGGGCGGGGATGGCTTCAGCCACAACACCATAAAGAATGGTGTGAACCCGGCCGCCGGTCGGCGTGGTCGCGCAGACCAGAGGATCAAGGTAGCTCTGGCTACCCAGCGCCTGCGAAATGCTTGAGCCGACTGAAGATCCGCGGCTTGAGTCCTTGAAGGATCATGCCATTAGCGCGTTCGACCTGGCCGTTGGTCCGCGGATGGGCTACGGCTGCCCAATCGACACGGATGTTGAAGTCGTCACAGAACTCGAGGAACTCCTTCCCCGTGAACTGTGTTCCGTTGTCGGTGATGATGGAGTTTGGGACTCCAAACCGGAAAACGATGTCGCGGAAGAAGATGGCCGCTTGCACCGAAGTGACGCTCACGACCGGCTTGGCCTCTATCCATTTGGTGAACTTGTCTACCGCGACGAGCAGGTGGGTGAAGCCCCCGGGCGCTTTTCTGAAAGGCCCGACCAAATCGAGTCCCCAAACGGCAAAAGGCCATGTGATGGGGATCATCTGCAAAGCCTGAGCTGGCAGGTGCGTCTGCCGGGCAAAGAACTGTCATCCTTCGCAGGTACGCACGATATGCTCGGCATCGGATACAGCGGTCGGCCAATAGAAACCTTGTCGAAAGGCCTTTCCCACAAGAGATCGGGGTGCAGCATAGTGACCGCAGATTCTGCTATGTATGTCGTCCAGCAGCTGTTTTCCTTGGTCGGCCAAGATGCATTTTTGGAGGACCCCGGAGGGACTCCTTTTGTAAAGGTCTGGGCCAACCAGGACAAAAGACTTTGCCCGCCGAGCGAGGCGCCGGGCCTCGGTCGGGTCGGAGGGAAGCGATCCGTCCGTCAATCGGTCGGTGAAGGGCTTCCTCCAGTCGGACTCAGTAGCTAGCACGCTGCGGCTCGACCCGGCCAAATCTACGCCGACCGCCCGGATGGTCGGGGGTGACCATCTTTGTGCCTGGGCAACCGCGCTTCGGCCGCGAATCCATCTGGATGGAGGGCTACTGGAGGTCGCAGACGAAGATCCCGGGCGGGACTGGTCCTCTGCTGGAGGCAAGATTGGCTAGGTAGTCGGCCTCACCGTTGTAGCGTCTATAGCTATGGTGAAGCTCGAAACCCTTGAACCGCTCTTCGAGCCTGCGTACTTCTCGACAGTACGCGGTCATGCGGGCATCTCGGGGCTCCGCTGCCTTCATGACTTGGTCGACGACGAGCTTGGAGTCCCCGTGGACGTAGAGGCGGCGAGCGCCGAGGTCGGCAGCGATCCGGAGACCGTTGACGAGAGCTTCGTACTCGGCTATGTTGTTGGTCGCGTCGAAGAGTAGTCTGATGGCGTACTGAAGCTTGTTCCCGAGCGGGGAGACGATGACGACTCCCGCGCCCGCGCCGCTCTTGGTGTAGGACCCATCGAAGTACATCATCCAAGACGGGGTCTTCACCACCGGTGGGGCTTGGGCGGTCCACTCGGCTACGAAGTCGACAAGGGCCTGCGACTTGATCGCCGTCCGAGGGACGTATGTTATGCCGTGGCCGCTGAGCTCGAGCGCCCACTTGGCTATCCTTCCCGAGGCGTCGCGATTGTGGACGATCTCGCCGAGCGGGGACGTGGTCACCACAGTGATAGCGTGCTGGTCGAAGTAGTGGACGAGTTTCCTCTTCGCGATGAGCACCGCGTAGAGCAACTTCTACACCTGCGGGTACCGAGCCTTGGACTCGAAGAGAACCTCGCTGATGAAGTAAACCGGCCGCTGTACCTTGAGTTCACGGCCTTCTTCCGCTCGCTCCACCACGAGGGCCGCGCTGACGACTTGTGCGGTGGCGGCGATGTAGAGGAGCAATGGTTCGCTTGGTGCCGGGGCGACCAGGACTGGAGGTGAGGACAGGAAGGCCTTCAACCGGGTGAGAGCCTCCTGAGCCTCTGGAGTCCAGCTGAAGCGGTCGGATTTTTTGAGCAGCTTATAGAGTGGCATTCCGCGCTCGCCGAGGCGAGAAACGAAGCGGCTCAAGGCTGCTAGGCATCCGGTTAGCCTCTGGACTCCCTTGAGGTTGCTGATCGGGCCCATCCTTGCGATTGCCAAGATCTTCTCCTGATTGGCCTCGATGCCTCGCTCGGAGACGATGAAGCCAAGGAGCTTCCCTTTGGGGACCCCGAAGACGCATTTCTCGGGGTTGAGCTTTATACGGAACCGTCGAAGGTTCACGAAAGTCTCTTCTAGGTCGGATATAAGATCGCCGGCCTTCTTGGTCTTCACGACAATATCGTCGACGTACGCCTCAACGTTGCGGCCGATCTGGTCACTGAAGCATGTTTGCATACATCGCTGGTATGTAGCGCCCGCGTTCTTTAGGCCGAATGGCATTGTGACGTAGCAAAATGAGCCGAACGGAGTGATGAAGGAAGTCGCGAGCTGGTCGGACTCCTTTAGCGCAATCTGGTGATAGCCCGAGTAGGCATCCAGAAAGGAAAGGGACTCACACCCAGCGGTGGAGTCGATGACTTGATCGATGCGAGGCAAGGGGAATGGGTCCTTGGGACAAGCTTTGTTGAGGCTCGTATAATTAACACACATTCTCCATTGCCCATTTTTCTTTTTTACATGTACAGGGTTGGCTAGCCACTCGGGGTGGCGCACCTCTTTTACAAACCCTGCAGCCAAAAGCTTGGCGATCTCCTCCCCAATGATCCTGCGCCTCCGCCGTCCGGCGGCGCGGCGTTGGGCGACCGGCTTTGAGCCTGGTCGGATGCTCAAGGAGTGCTCGGCGACCTCCTTTGGAATGCCCGGCATGTCGGAGGACCTCCATGCGAAGACGTCATTATTAGCGCGGAGGAAGTCGACGAGTGCGCTTTCCTATTTGGCGGGTAGCGTGGCTCCGACCCGCACGGTCTTGGTCGGATCAGAGGGATCGACCGCGGCCTTTTTGGTGTCCTCGGCGGACTTGAAGGATCCTGCCCCCGACTTGCTGGACTCGGGGGCGGACTCGGAGGCTTCCCTCCGGAGGTTGGTGAGCTCGGCGGACGCAACGATCGGCCGATCACGAGTTCACAACCGTCGCGCCGCAGTTGTAGGCGTATTTGGAAAGATGACGCCACGGTGATAACTCCTCGCGGCCCAGGCATCTTCAGCTTGAGGTAGGCGTAGTTGGGGACCTCCATGAACTTGGCGTAGCATGGCCTCCCCAGGATGGCGTGGTAAGAGCCGGGGAAGTCCACAACCTCAAAGGTGAGGGTCTCAGTGCGGAAGTTTCCCGGTTCCCCGAAGGTGACGGGCAGGTCGACCTGCCCAAGCGGGTGGGCCTGCTGGCCAGGGATGACGCCATGGAAAGGCGCCTTGCTTGGTCGGAGGCTTGAGCGTGGGACTCCCATTGCGTCGAGCGTCTCGACGTTGAGGATGTTGAGGCCGCTGCCTCCGTCCATCAGCACCTTCGTGAGGCGCTTTGTTCCCACGACGGGGCTGACCACCAACGGGTACCTCCCCAGCTGCGGGACGTGATCGGGGTGATCGGTCCGATCAAAGGTGATCGGGAATTCCGACCACCGGAGATATTGGGGGACGCCCAGCGCGACGGTGTGGACCTCGCGGTAAGCGAGCTTGAGCCGACGCTTGTCGGCGTAGCACGCCGGCCCGCCAAAGATCATGAGGCAGCCATTGGGTTCTGGGAACTCGTCGTCTGCCTTCTTCTCCATGGCCCGTGGGGCCGCTGCAGGCTTCTTCCCTTTGCCACGCGGCGTCGTGGGGACGCTGGAGAGAAAGCGCCTCAGGACTTCGCAGTCCCGGTACTTGTGCTTGACGGAGAACCCGTGGTTTGGGCACGGGCCGTCCATCAATTTCTCGAAGTGGTCGGGCGCGGCGGTCGGCGTACCTCGCTAAGCGAGGCGGTCGACGGTGGCGACCACGCAGGTCTCGCGGATCTGCTTCTCGTGCCGCTTAGTTTGTCGGCGGTCGGAAGGACCGGCTCGGCGCCGAGCTCTGTTGAGCCTTCGCTCTTCGAAGATGGCCCACCTCCTCGCCGGGCGTGGTTGAATGGCGATGTCGAGGAGCTCCTTGGTGGTCCTGGGCTTGAGGCAGCCTAGCTTGTGCACCAAGGCCTTGCAGGAGGTGCCATAGATGAAGGCTCCCACGACATCTGCGTCGGAGATGTCGGGGAGCTCGTTGCACTGGCGGGAAAACCGCCGGATGTAGTCCCGAAGAGTTTCCCCTGGCTGCTGCTTGCAGCCCTTCAGATCCCAGGAATTACCAGGGCGCTTGTAAGTGCCCTGGAAGTTGCCGACGAAGAGATTCTTCAAGTCAGCCCAGTTTCTGATAGTTTTGGCGGGCAAGTACTCGAGCCAGGCTCGAGCCGAGTCCACGAGGTAGATGGGGAGGTATTGGATGATGAAGAGATCATCCGTCGCTCCCCCCGCCCAGCATGCGAGCCGGTAATCCTCGAGCCAGACACCTGGGTTCGTGGCCCCGGTGTATTTGGCAATGTTGGTGGGTGCTCGGAACCGGGCAGGGAAATCCGCCTGGCGGATCCCTTGGCAAAAAGCCCGTGGTCCGTGACCATCGGGGCTCGGGCTGCGGCGGTGGCGTTCGCCGTCCGCAACACGTGAGTGGGCGGCCTCCTCCGCCATCTTTCTCCGCGCCTCGAGGGTGGCACGGACGTCGTAGGCATCGCCGAGGCGCTGGCGCACCGGGGTGCGCGAGGCCTGGGGCGGTTCGTGGTATGGCGCCGCTTTGGCGGCCCACCCGGCCCGCCGCGGCGGTTGAACTCGGGCGACGAAGTGGCACCGAGCGGTAGGGCGGAGGCTGCAGATCTGCCGTGACGTCGCGCTCCACAGCCCCAAAGGTTACGGTAGGTAGCCACGCCTCGGGTTGGCGAGCTCGGGAAGGCCTCGAGCAAGATTGCCGCCGCAGCCACGTTTTGGCTCGCGTGAGGGAAAAACTGGGGGCGCCGGATTCTACCCCCGACTTGCGGTGTTCCTGACGTGCGCGCGCCGTCGCGCGCCGCCAAGCACTTGCGAGCTCGGGCTCGTCCGCTCGGGTTGGCTCGAGCTGGTCGAGCTTCGCACTCGCTCCTCCAGCTCTTGGCGGCTGTCGGCCGGAGCTCGGCTGGCGAGCTTGAAGCGCGTTCAGGCCTTCGCGTTGATACTCCTCCTCCTGCGCCTTAGTGCGCGGGATGGGGACCATCGTAGCCGCGGTGGCTACGGCCAAGTCGACTGTGCCCGTCATGTGGCACTCGCGAGAGTGCCGCCTGCGGGCAGGGTACTCCGTGTCAGAGCTGGAGTCATGGCTGGAAGAATCTTCCAGCAATTCGTGGACGGAGGTCGGCATGTAACCGGCCATGGCCACAAGTCGTGAGCCGGCAGGGGGTGACAGGGTCACCTGCCCAAACCCACGGGAGCTTTCGCCAAAAGGGGCGGAGCGCTCCTCGGGTTCCGGCTTCGGGGCCTGCAGGGGCGCTCCAAGCCGGAGTGAAGTGGAGTCGCCGGAGGTGGCGTGCAGGCTTTCCGCGAGCGCCCGCCCTCCGGTGGTGGCGGGGGCGAGCATGAGCCCTCCCGCTGGGGTGACGGTGAAGCTGAGGGAGCCGAAGCGGATCTGGCTCCCGGGTGCAGTCAAGCCGTCGTTGGAGAAGGATGCCATCAAGGAGGCGAATGGGAATCCAGAGATGCTGATGAAGACGCGCGAAGGCCCCTACCTGGCGCGCCAACTGTCGACGTTTCGAGCACCGGTAAGTAAATTTGTAAGTCTAAGGGGCTGCGCGTTCCCGCTCCCTGAATGGTTAGACCCAGGAGTCCAAGGTGTATACTGGTTCGGGCCGAAGGTCCCTACTCCAGTTCGTGTGGTGGAATTGTATTGCCTTTGGTGCAGGTGACTGCACAGAGTTTACAAACGAGAGATGGGAGCCTGAGAGCTAGAATGATCTAGGGCTTCGCTTGAAGGAGAAGGAGAAGAAAAAGAAGAAGAAGAAGAAGAAGAAGAAGAAGTCCTCTGTAGCTATTACCGCCTCTCCCCCTTTATGAAAGTTCCTGCCTCCTTTTATATAGTACAAGGGGCAGGTTACATCGAGAGTTGGGGGAAGGCGAGGTGATCTATGCTAGAAGCTTCAGTCCCTTGTCTTGGCCGGTCGTCGTTGCTCGCCGACCGGCACGCCCTTTGAGCCCATGCTGGGTCGGTGGTCTGGCTGGTCAGAGTGGTTAGGTAGCCCACCGGGAAATGGCGCACCTGCTCTCTGTGAACCTTACAGGTGCTGACGTCGTCGCGCATGACGTTGGTGTTGCCTCGGGAGAGAGCGTATCTTCGCACTGTGGGTGACAATCTGATGGGACTAGAAGCGTGGCTTCGGCAGCCACCAAACCGTCTTGGGAAGGGGCAACCCGCTCCCGCATAGTCACTTCGGTTGACCGCTCGTGGGGCACGTGGCCACAGGCTGGCATGAGGGCTCTGACACGTGGTCTTTGGCGGAGATTACCTTGGCTCGGTCGGAGTCGGGAATCCCATCCCGCCGCGGGGGTCGGGAACCTTGCTTGGTCGGGGTCGGGGACCCCGTCCTGCTCTGGAGGTCGGGAGCCCTTATCGGTCGGGATTGGACTCCCCGTGTGGTCTTGTAGGCGCTTGGGCCGGCAGCAAACCAGGGATGGTCTGTTGGGCTTGAACGGTGTTTGAGGCCGCTTGCCGGCTGTTTCGGGCCGTTGGGCCACCTTTTTTATAAGTATTCGTCAACCGGGTTACCGCCGAGGAAGAAGATGATGCCGGATGTGCTCTTCCGGTCATCTACGTCTCCTGCCATGTCGCTGTCGCTGTAGCCCACAAGATCGAGCTCGGCATCGCCTCGTGTGTACACCAAGCCGTAGTCGATCGTGCCTGCGACATACCGGAGCAAGTGCTTCATTGCCGCCATGTGCTCCTGCTTCGGGTCCTCCATGAATCGGCTCAAGTATCCCACGGCGAACGCGAGATCAGGCCGAGTGTGCATTAAGTACCGTAGGCTGCCGATGAGACTGCGATACTCTGTCGCGTCAACTGCTGGCGATGAAGACTGCTTGGACAGCTTTAGGCGAGTCTCCATCGGTGTCGCAGACGGATTGCACCTGCCCGTGCCTCCTTTCTCGAGCAATTTCTTGGCGTAGGTAGCTTGACACAGTTCGATCCCGCGCCTCCCCTGTTTTACCTCAATACCGAGATAATAAGAGAGGGTTCCCAGATCACTCATCTGGAACATCTTCATCATCTCTGCCTTGAATGATTCGATTTCGTCGGCAAGCTCCCCTGCAATAATGAGATCGTCGACGTAGATGCCCACAACAAGGCGAGATCGCTCGATGCCGCGCGTGTATAGCCCATGCTCACACACGCTCCTGGCGAACCCGAGCGTGTGCAGGCTCGTGTCCAGTTTGGCGTTCCATGCCCGTGGAGCCTGTCGCAACCCGTACAGGGCCTTGTGCAGCTTCAACACCTTGATCTCGTGTCCGGCGGTGACTGAAGGACCGAGATGGCGAACAGAGGGGGGGTGAATGGTCGCAAATAAAAATTCCCCCAAAATACTCCAACAAAAACCTCGACAAGATCGCTCAAAAGGAATTGTGAAAAACCCGAAAAACTAGACAACTATGTGTACCCCAATCTTGCATGGATAAGAACCATAAAATATGTGGGGATTTTTGAGTCACAATCCTGGTTGTCTAGTGTCCAAGATAAAGAGGAATCAATTCAAACTCTTGCTTTTAGAAAGGACATCAATTCAAATCACAAAAGTCACTTTGGAAAAGCAAAAGCAGGATTTCCAGAACTTGTCCTCAATTTGCACAGGAGGTTGGTGGGTTTCTGTAGCTCACAAAATTTTGAGACTTTTTCTCCCTGTGAGCATTAGAGTCATGAAGAACTCCACCAATTTCTCCTCAAAAAGCCTTACAGAAAAAACAGGAAAAATCGAAGAACACAGTCTGGTCAAGAACTTCGAGCAGAAAGTTTGGGGCCCGGTTTTCACCTCATTGCGCCCAAACGGTGCAACAAGTGAACTCCAAAATTTTTCTGCAAGCGGATATCAGAGTCCCGCACCTCCTCCAACAAGAATCACTCAAAAAGGATTTTTCTAGATTTTTAAAAAAATCAAACACTGACTGCTGCGCGAAGAACAAGTTCAGAACAAAGTTGGAACTTGAAAGAAAAGATGTTCTCTACTCAATCCAAGAGTGCAAAAGAGATGTAAAACCATATGAACACACTCAAGACATCCAAGAACAGCAGCATTTAGAAGGAGGGAAGGCAAATCCAAATTACTTGAAAGTAAATTGCGGGAATGTAATTGCGGGAAAGTAAATGCTGAATTTAAATTGCGTAAAGTAAAGACATAATGTAAATGCGCAAAATAAATTCAGATGTGGATGAATAAAACTTTCATTTCTGGAAGGGGAGGTTACAAAGCCTCACATTCATGTGGGCAAAGCTCAAATGAGCATCAAAAACCTCAACACCTTCAAGGGAAGGAGGCTACCCCTCCACCCCTATTTATACTACTCTTGGGCCACCTACCACCCTTGGATGAGTCTCTCAACCCTAGAGCACTCATCTAAGGGCTAGGATTAACCCATACACACAGCCATGCAAGGGCTAACCCAAAACCCACACACATACCGGGTTTTCTTGCACGGTTTTCAAAGCATACTACCTAGACCCGCTAACCTATCAACTAGACCTCAATCCGACGGTCCTCATTGATCCACGCGGCATCTAGCTAGCATCAACTCCTTTCCTTGTCTTCTTGACTTGCCCGAACTCCGTCTCCGATCATCTTCCGCGATCTCCCAACCGTCACGGACCTCCGACGCTCCTCGCCTAGTCCCGGTCATCCTTCGCCTCACCATGACCTAGCACCGTCGTCCTGCAACCATCAAAAACAAGGAAACTCCTCACATAGCAATGCCCACAAAGATGTGCAATAAACCATCCAACTCATCACTACAGCGCTCATACGATCAGTCTCGCCACTCCTAGCGAGAGACAACTCAAATTGCTTCATTTTGAAAATCAATCCAAATCAAACTCAAACTTGAGCACACCTTGCTCAAATAAAGTCAAATACTCATCACAAATATGAATGGACCTCCACATGGTCCTTCAATCTCCCCCTTGATGAGTATATTGACAAACCACACAAAAGGCATAAATTTGAGTTTGAAGAAAATGAAGAAGAAAGCAATTTTTAGTTGCAAAGTCAAACTTGGTCAAAAGATAGAAATTAGAACCATGACCAAGTTGACGAAGAGGAATTCAGATTTTAGAGTTAAATTGTAAGGACCCGAATCCACTGATTCGAACCCACTGTGTTTACTGCACTATTCCCAGGATCAACGCTAGTGCACACAGCTTAACATTGGTACATATTACATCATACACAACGATAATAAAATAATAGTTCATTTATTGATATAGCTAAATGTATGATCTTATGACCAACTTACATTATTAAGCCACGCAGGGCAAGACTGAGAATATAAACTAATTATTAAGCAGCGGAAAGTAGAAACGTAAATAGCTCATCAGTTCACCACAGGCAACCGACAAGGCTCGGACCCTAATGACTCGTGTCTTCTTGGACTTCATCTTCCAACACAGGTGTAGATTCTTCAACTGTTGATTATTGTTGTTTGGCAAGGGTGAGTACTTAAAGCACTCAACAAGTTGTGCACAGAATGCAATTCTATTTATCTACATGTAAGGCTTATTCCAAAGGGTAGGCTATCATGGCTATTTTGCAATAAGCAGCATTTACGAACAAATACAGTAATTAGATTGTAAAGAATGTAAAACAAATAGCAATAATAAATAAATTCAGTATTTCTCAAGTAAACCAAGTTCCCAATCCTAAATCAAGTTCCAATCTTCCATATGGCAATCCTGCCATCCCAACCAAGTTGTCCAATTAATTAAGCTAACCCTTAACTGTAATTCCCGAGCATTGCTCAATACATGAGCACGGCTATCCGAATAGTTTCACACTCTGCAGAGGTTATGCACTTTACCCACGTGATACAACCAAACACCACAAAGGCGAGAGATCATAACAAAGCCTTTACAATGCTCTATCTTAACCTGATACTACCCGCTAAGGTTTCAACACTGGCGGTCTCAGAAACCACATCCAGGGCCCCTCTTGCGCCATGTGAATTACACTCGACCCGAACTCACACCGACCACGATAGTATCAAAATTAAGACTTTGCAAATTACTCACCTAAGGTGGCCCATACGGATATGTGGTTGCATGATTGACTCAGTCAAAGGCTTGCAAGGTTAAGTCCTTAGTGTGATCAAGGCAAGACTTCCACATACCATCTGCCCATCGGGCCCACCTTGGCCTCCTCGCCCCTTGCCACTTGCCCCAATCTAAGTTATCATCACCCAGTTGATTACCAAGCACCACGTGCCATCAACAATTCAACATCGTTGCGTGACATGACTCGCCACAACAACTCAATCTCATCGTGTGATCCCACATGACACACAAGTTCATAATATTGTTCCATATTCCATTAATCAAGATTAATTATCAATGATTCTGACACATGTGATGACGTGGCATGACTAAGCAATCTACAACGGTCTAAACCTCCAATGTTGATCATAATTATTAATCAACTATATCAAACCAATCTAGGGTGACAATGGATCATGGCATACAATGACAAGGTAGGGTATAGATCAATCTGGTATTTTAGCTAAACCCAATCTAATTTGAAACAGTTGTGTATTTGAAATATATGCAATAGCGTAAATCAAACATAGCAATTTTATAAACATGGGTTCAACATGATCAAAGCACAACTTGCCTTGGAATAGGTCCTGATCTTGATCTGAAGCTTGCTCTTGGGTTGCTTGATCTTCCTCCGAAGCGTCGCACAATTCAACGTCTACGCGTACCGAAGAAGAAAAGCAAATAAATACCAAAACAGAGAGCAATTGAACTCCAAAAATCAAATAAAATTCACCATTAAATAGATCTCAATTTTACAAATTTTTAGAAACTGGAATCACTCAAATCCGAGTTACGATGCAAAAGATATAGCCTTTTGAAGTTTGAAATAAATACTGAAATCAGAAAATCAGAAAATACGAATTTAACAGATTTATTTTTATTCTGAAAACAAATTATTGCGTCAGCATGACGTCACGCTGACGTCAGCGCTGGACTGAGCCAATCGGAAGCTGACGCGTGTCCTCGGTTCATGGACTAAGTCCACAGCGTGGCTCTGGACCACGGTGAACCCGGTGCACGACGCTTCGGACCCTGCGCTTGACACGCGGCACGATCCGGTTGGTCACCCCCACGGTTCAATCTGATTCGCAGAGACACGATCGAACGGCCCTAATTATTCGCGACGTGGCGGAACCTCAACCCTCCGCTACAGATCGGACGGCTCACGGTTCACCCGTCGGCAATGGCGACGCCGCCACGAGTCTCTTACCGGACTTGGAGAAGACGACGTTCCCGACGGCGATCCAACGACGTTCCGGCGATGACACCTTACCGGTTTGACGCGCAGCTTCACGGCGAACCCAGATCCGGGACCAACGCGGCGAAGAACGGCTCGATGGCGACGTTCGCGGTCAAAACTCACGGCGGCGCTCCCACGAACTGCGACGAGGTTCGGGCCGCGCTACGGGCTCCACGGCCGCGCGCTTTAGAGAAATGTTGCGGCGGACGACGACGAGTCTACGACCTCCGGCGGCGACTTATATAGCACTCGCCGACGCGCAGAACAGCGATCCAAGTCGGCACGGCGACGAACTCGGATTCCGCGACGAACGGAGGCGAACTCCTATTGCCCGTCCGATCTCAAATCAACGGATGAGATCTCCCCGAGACGTGGCACAATCCCGCTCGGATACGACATCCAACGGCTGCGGCTAGATCCTTTCCTTTTCGATCCATTAATCGAGCCGTCCAACGCAAAACCAGCGGACGACGATCCTAGGGTTTGAGTTAACCGCGATGGCTCTCGACCGTCCGATGCGAGATCAGCGCCACAGTGCGACCTCCACACATGGGCCAACTGGGCCGCACCGACGCGGGTTTACCACGCACAGTGTTGGGCTTGGTCCAACACTGTTCACAAGGTTATTAAAAGATTTTGAATTAAAATAATTCCAGAAATTCATTTTATTTGTTTTAGGCAATAAAACAATCAGGAAAAATCCAAGAAAAATCTCAAAAATACTTTGAGACATTCTGGACTCAAATAAAATATTTTTGGCAAAACTTTATTTTGACTTTGCACAGATTTAAATAGATTTGAATAAAAGGCAATAAACTTGATTTGAATTTAATTCCAATAAATCCAGAAAAATCCAAATAAATTCCATAAAATCACAAATGCACTTTTAAGCAATAAAAACTTAATTAAGCTGAATTTTGGGATGTTACAAACCTCCCCCCCTTAACAGAATCTCGACCCGAGATTCAGGGCTAACTAGAGAATAGGTTCGGGAATTCTGACTTCAATTCTTCTTCTCGCTCCCAAGTGGCTTCACTTTCGAATGATTGCTCCATTGAACTCGCAAAGCGAATAGACTTGTTTACGGTCTTGCGCTCCACAACATCCAAAATTACATTGGTTGCTCTTTATAAGTCAAATCTTCTTGCAGCTCTATTGCATCCAACGGGTTTGCTCTGTGGGCACTCGAGACATTTTTAGCTGCGACACATGGAATACATCATGCACTCCTGCCAAGGACTGAGGCAACTCTAACTGATAAGCTACCTCTCCTCGACGGCTCAGAATCTTGAACGGGCCAACATATCTTGGTGCAAGCTTCCCTTTAACGTGAAATCTTTTAACGCCCTTAAGAGGGTAACCACGAGATACACATGATCTTCGGTTCAAAACTCAAATCTCGACGACGATTATCTGCGTAGCTTTTCTCGTCTTGGTGTGCTATCTTCAACCTCTCTCTGATCATTGCGACTTGACTTTCGGCTTCCTCGAGAATGTCTGGCCCAAACACCAAACGCTCTCCCGTTTCATTCCAATTCAACGGAGTACGACAAGCACGTCCATACAATGCCTCGAATGGTGACATCTGCAGCTAGCTTGATAACTATTATTATAAGCGAATTCGTGATATGGTAAACATTTATCCCATGTCGTAGCATAAGCTAAGGCACAAGCTCTCAACATATCCTCTAAGATCGATTTACTCTTTCGGTCGACCATGCATCTGCGGGTGATATGTGTACTAAAATTGAGACGGTTCCCATTGCTTCATGCAACTTATTCCAAAACCTCGAGGTAAATTGGGTACCTGCTCGACACAATCTTCTTTGGCACTCCATGCAAGCATACAATCCTTGACATGTACAGATTCGCCAAACGATCTCCGGCGTAAGTGGTCTTTACTGGGATGAAATGAGCGACCTTGGTTAGACGATCCACGATAACCCAAATGGAATCGTAACCTTTCTGAGTCTTAGGTAAACCGGTGATAAAATCCATTCCGATTTCCTCCCACTTCCATTCCGAATTTTAACTACCGCAATGCATCAATGGTCTTTGATGCATGGCTTTTACCCTTTGACATACGTCACATAAAGCAACATGTTCAGCTACTTCACGCTTCATATTTGGCCACCAGAATCTCTCTTTCAAATCTTGGTACATTTTAGCACTTCCTGGATGAATTGAGTACTTTGAATCATGCGCTTCCTCAAGAATCAATTGTTTTAATTCCTTTTTATCCGGCACACAAATTCGGCCTTTGAAGAACATAGTTCCTTGTTCGTCCAGAGTGAAATCTATGGCTAGGCCTTCTTCCTTTTTAGCCTTGATTTTTGAAATTTTATCGTCATCTTGTTGACCTTCTCTAATCTGATCCTCTAGTGTTGGCTTCACTTCTAGCGCAGCTATCATTCCTTGCGGAACGACTTCCAATCTTAGCTTCTGAAATTCCTTGCATAATTCCGGTTGATCCTCCATTGACAATGCATTTGCGCTATGGCTTTTTCGACTCAGGGCATCTGCCACCACATTGGCTTTTCCAGGATGATAATGGATTCCCACATTATAATCCTTAATTAGCTCAAGCCATCTTCGTTGTCTCATATTCAGGTCAGATTGAGTGAATATGTATTTCAGACTCTTATGGTCCGTATATATCTCACATCTATTTCCTATGAGATAATGACGCCATATCTTTAAAGCATGCACTACGGCAGCTAGCTCCAAATCATGCGTTGGGTAATTCACTTCATGCGGTCTTAACTGTCTTGACGCATAGGCAACGACTTTGCCTTCTTGCATTAACACGCATCCCAAACCTTGCTTCGAAGCATCGCAGTAAATGTCAAATCCATTCTGCACATCTGGCAACACTAATACGGGGGCTGTTGTTAAACGCTTCTTTAATTCCATGAAACTTTTCTCGCACTCTGGCGTCCATGCAAACTTCTTTTCTTTCTTCAACAACTGCGTCAGGGGTTTAGCAATTGTCGAGAATCCTTCTATGAACCGACGGTAATATCCCGCCATTCCCAGAAAACTACGGATCGGTAATGCACTTCGGTGGCTCCGGTGCAACATCAAGGTCCACTTTGTTTGGGTCGATCATGCGACTCCTTTGGTAGTCATTACATGACCCAAGAATTCGACTTTCTCCTTCCAGAATTCACACTTGCTAAACTTTGCATATAGTCGATGCTCGCACTGCCTAAAACCATCCTTAGATGTTCGCATGCTCTTCTTCGGTCTTTGAGTAAACCAAAATATCGTCTATGAAGACCACAACGAACTTATCCAAGTAATCCATGAAAACCTTATTCATCATGTTCATGAAATACGCTGGGGCATTAGTCAATCCAAATGACATGACTGTGAACTCATAATGTCCATACCGCGTAGAAAACGCAGTCTTAGGCACATCCTCTGCTCGGATTTTCAACTGATGGTATCCTGAACGAAGATCTATTTTGGAGAAAACTCCAGCTCCTCTTAACTGATCAAATAAGTCGTCGATCCTGGGCAACGGATACTTATTCTTGATCGTTACTTCATTAAGTGCACGGTAGTCGATGCACATTCTAAGACTTCCATCCTTCTTGCGAACAAACAAAACCGGGGCTCCCCACGGCGATGAACTAGGTCTAATGAAACCTTTCTCTTGCAGCTCCTCAATCTGCTTCTTCATTTCCACTAACTCATCGGTAGGCATCCGATATGGTCTTTTTGATATCGGTGCTGTACCTGGTGCTAACTCGATGACAAACTCGATATCACGATCTGGTGGCAATCCTGGCAAATCTTCCGAAATACATCCGGTATTCTCGCTCTTGGCACATCTTCCATGCTTGATGGCTTTCACTGCTGTTGACCGTTAAGCGCCCTTCCGAATGCGGTCGCTTGAAACTCCACTTTCTTGCCACTAGGGCCTTCCAAGGTCACGATCCTTCGCCACAATCTAAAACGAGCCTTATGCTTGGACAGCCAATCCATTCCAAGGATGACGTCTAGGATTGCGCATCTATCAAGATAAGATTCGCGAGAAATTTATCCCATCCATAAGCAACTTAGCTCCCAAACACCCAAGGCTAGATCTAAGCTCGGATCACCGGGCTTGGACTAAGAGCACACACTTAAGATTCACCACTTTAAATCCATTCTTGGTTGCAAAACTTTGAGAAACAAACGAATGCGAAGCTCGTAATCAAACAAAGCAGAAAGGTGTAATCGAGTTGACCAGAACTTACCCAAGACGACGCCTCGTAGCTTCCCGAGCTCCATCGTGATGTGGTTGATTCTTCCACGACCGTTGATCGCGGGCGTTGCTCGGCTTGGCTTGGTGCACGATTTCCTCGATGTTGGTGCTTTAGCGGTGTTGTTCCCAGGTTGAAACGAATCGGCGTGATGCCTCCCTTCTGTGGACACCTATTAGAGAAGTGCCCTGGTTCATTGCATGTGTAGCATCTCTTCACTGCAGACTGCTGATTTCCTCCTGGTGCATTGTTGCCTTGCGCTGGGGTCTGGAAATTCTGATTAGCAGGGCGAGGTGCAGGGGTTGATGTCCTGTTCACAGCTGGTGGTTGGAATCTAGCAAATTGCTGTGGTGACATCCTCAAACGTAGATGGTTTGGGCGTCCACCCTGATTGTTCATCAAGCGCTTACGGTTTTCACCTAGCTCTTTGCGCTTATCCTCTAGGATCAAAGCCTTATTTACCAGCTCCTGAAAATCTGGGAAATTGTGGGTAATCAGTCCCACCTGTAGTCCTGAGTTCAGTCCCTTCATGAAACGAGACTGTCTGGCTTTATCTGTCGCTACGTCTTCAGGGGCATAGCGAGCTAACTGAGTAAATTTGTTCAAGTATTCGGCCACTGGTTGGCCTCCTTGCTTCAAAGCTCTGAACTCCTCCTTCTTAAGATCCATCATTCCCTCGGGACATGATATTGGTGAAAGCATTAGTAAACTCCTCCTGTGTTATCTCTGTGGGGCTCCATGAGCGGCACAAGAGTTCTCCCACCACTGCGGCGGTCCTTCCAGGTTGATGAGAGGCGTAAAGCACCTTCTCATTTCCTTCACACTGAGTGATGTGCAGCTTCTTCTCTATTGTCCTAAGCCAGTCATCGGCTTCCAAAGGATTCACATTTCCCGAAAAAGTTGGTGGCCTAGTCCTCATAAAATCTGATAGCTTTGACATAGGTCGAGGTCCACCATGATTGTTCTGAGTTGCAGGGTTGTTGTGATTTACTGCTGCATTGGTCATCTGCATCTCGCCGTGCATCATTATCCGCATCGTTGAGTCCGAGCCGCAAGGAATGCTCCCAGATTCTCGCATGTCCATCGGCGGTGGTTGAGGTCGCCTCCATCATTGGGATTGTCATTCGACGCAGATCCACTTCTCAAGCACCGTTGTTTCCTCGAGTATTCACCATCTGATGATTGCCTCTTAGGTTAGGAAAGGTAGATGTAGCATAGATGAGAAGTAAGAATTTCTAAAGCGGGGAGATATGTTATACCCAAACTGAACAATTCTTTATTTAACTTGGTATGGCTGCTTATTTAAGCCTACAAGCTTTGCAACACATACTGCACACTCAGCAATACAAAGAAGCCAACTAAACACGAAACCTTAACGTCAACTAGAAAGGTAAAGACTAACTTAAAGACGCGACTCACACTCGAGTCTCAACACAGCTCCAAGGCTGACACTCACTCATCCACCACCCGGTGAGGCGATCCGCGCATACACACCGGTGGGTGCGGCATCGGAGCAAACCTATCCGATGACCTAATCTGGGTCCTCTGCAGCAACGGGTCTGCACTCCCCTCGCTCCCACTCTCGCTCCTCTGGATCCTCCTCGGACTCCTCGGTGGCTCTGAACTCCCCGAGTCACGCGCCCGGCTCGTCCTCAATCGCCTCGTGGCCTCTCCCGGCTCGGTGATCATCCCGATGGTCAAGCACGGTCACCTCGAGTTCTCGCTCGCTACTCGAGTGCCTCGCATACGCCTCCAGCTCTGGGTAGTCTCTCTCATATGATCCTCCCGGCAAGGGCGAACTCGCAAGGTGCGTCGCAGAGCACACTCGCTTCCTCGATCCGTCGTCTTGGCATGCTTGAACGTCTGGGTGAAGGCGGAACACCGAGTCGTGAAGCTCGTCGGCGTAAGTCGCGCGGACACGCGAAGAGCAAGTCGAGCGACCTCTGAATTGCAACCTCGCACGAGAATCTTCTCGCGGAGATGTTGATTGGCCTGCTAGCTTCCTCGTTCTCCCGGCGTAGATGATCAACTTGCAAATAAATCCTCGGTGTACACCATTCAGCGACCACCGCCTCCTCGGTAAAGTGGACGATAAAAACCTCCAAGCTGCTCAAGTACTCTCCACGGCTCCATGGCGTAGCCGCCAATTTGCCTCCTCAAAGGTCGAACGATCGGCATCCGCTTCACAAGAACTTGAATAAGTTCTCCACCAAACGGCAAGTAAAGCGGGTAAATTTAGCAAAGGCGAGAAGTAGAGAATGAGATGAGTCGAGAGGGTTTTATTAGTCAAGTTTAGATTTTCTTTTAGAAAATAATTTTGGACACACTCAAGACACCTCCAAACTATCTAGGGCCAAGACCTACGGTCAAGATGCTCGATACCACCTCTCAGAAGGACCCGAATCCATCGATTCGAACCCACCGTGTTTCTTGCACTATTCCTGTGATCAACGCTAGTGCACACAAACTTAACATTGGTACATATTACATCATACACAACGATAATAAAATAATAGTTCATTTATTGATATAGCTAAATGTATGATCTTATGACCAACTTACATTATTAAGCCACGCAGGGCAAGACTGAGAATATAAACTAATTATTAAGCAGCGGAAAGTAGAAACGTAAATAGCTCATCAGTTCACCACAGGCAACCGACAAGGCTCGGACCCTAATGACTCGTGTCTTCTTGGACTTCATCTTCCAACACAGGTGTAGATTCTTCAACTGTTGATTATTGTTGTTTGGCAAGGGTGAGTACTTAAAGCACTCAACAAGTTGTGCACAGAATGCAATTCTATTTATCTACATGTAAGGCTTATTCCAAAGGGTAGGCTATCATGGCTATTTTGCAATAAGCAGCATTTACGAACAAATACAGTAATTAGATTGTAAAGAATGTAAAACAAATAGCAATAATAAATAAATTCAGTATTTCTCAAGTAAACCAAGTTCCCAATCCTAAATCAAGTTCCAATCTTCCATATGGCAATCCTGCCATCCCAACCAAGTTGTCCAATTAATTAAGCTAACCCTTAACGTAATTCCGAGCATTGCTCAATACCATGAGCACGGCTATCCGAATAGTTTCACACTCTGCAGAGGTTATGCACTTTACCCACGTGATACAACCAAACACCACAAAGGCGAGAGATCATAACAAAGCCTTTACAATGCTCTATCTTAACCGATACTACCCGCTAAGGTTTCAACACCATGGTCTGTAAACCACATCCAGGACCCCTCTTGCGCCATGTGAATTACACTCGACCGGGAACTCACACCGACCACGATAGTATCAAAATTAAGACTTTGCAAATTACTCACTAGGTGGCCCATACTGCACATGTGGTTGCATGATTGACTCAGTCAAAGGCTTGCAAGGTTAAGTCCTTAGTGTGATCAAGGCAAGACTTCCACATACCATCGCCCATCGGGCCCACCTTGGCCTCCTCGCCCCTTGCCACTTGCCCCAATCTAAGTTATCATCACCCGATTGATTACCAAGCACCACGTGCCATCAACAATTCAACATCGCTATGCGTGACATGACTCGCCACAACAACTCAATCTCATCGTGTGATCCCACATGACACACAAGTTCATAATATTGTTCCATATTCCATTAATCAAGATTAATTATCAATGATTCGACACATGTGATGACGTGGCATGACTAAGCAATCTACAACGGTCTAAACCTCCAATGTTGATCATAATTATTAATCAACTATATCAAACCAATCTAGGTGACAATGGATCATGGCATACAATGACAAGGTAGGGTATAGATCAATCGGTATTTTAGCTAAACCCAATCTAATTTGAAACAATTGTGTATTTGAAATATATGCAATAGCGTAAATCAAACATAGCAATTTTATAAACATGGGTTCAACATGATCAAAGCACAACTTGCCTTGGAATAGGTCCTGATCTTGATCTGAAGCTTGCTCTTGGGTTGCTTGATCTTCCTCCAAGCGTCGCACAATTCAACGCCTCGCTGCATCAAGAAGAAAAGCAAATAAATACCAAAACAGAGAGCAATTGAACTCCAAAATCAAATAAAATTCACCATTAAATAGATCTCAATTTTACAAATTTTTAGAAACTGGAATCACTCAAATCCGAGTTACGATGCAAAAGATATAGCCTTTTGAAGTTTGAAATAAACATCAAATCGAAAATCAGAAAATACGAATTTAACAGATTTATTTTATTCGAAAACAAATTATTGCGTCAGCATGACGTCACGCTGACGTCAGCGCTGGACTGAGCCAATCGGAAGCTGACGCGTGTCCTCGGTTCATGGACTAAGTCCACGGCGCGGGCTCGACCACGGTGAACCCGGCACGACGCCGGACCGCGCTTGACACGCAAGACGATCCGGTTGGTCACCCCACGGTTCAATCTGATTCGCAGAGACACGATCGAACGGCCCTAATTATTCGCGACGTGGCGGAACCTCAACCCTCCGCAACAGATCGGACGGCTCACGGTTCACCCGTCGGCAATGGCGACGCCGCCACGAGTCTCTTACCGGACTTGGAGAAGACGACGTTCCCGACGGCGATCCAACGACGTTCCGGCGATGACACCTTACCGGTTTGACGCGCAGCTTCACGGCGAACCCAGATCCGGGACCAACGCGGCGAAGAACGGCTCGATGGCGACGTTCGCGGTCAAAACTCACGGCGGCGCTCCCACGAACTGCGACGAGGTTCAGCGGCTGCTACGGGGCTCCACGGGCTGCGGCGCTTTAGAGAAATGTTGCGGCGGACGACGACGAGTCTACGGCCTCCGGGCAGCGACTTATATAGCACTCGCCGACGCGCAAACAGCGATCCAAGTCGGCACGGCGACGAACTCGGATTCCGGCGACGCAACGGAGACGAACTCCTATTGCCCGTCCGATCTCAAATCAACGGATGAGATCTCCCCGAGACGTGGCACAATCCCGCTCGGATACGACATCCAACGGCTGCGGCTAGATCCTTTCCTTTTCTGATCCATTAATCTGAGCCGTCCAACGCAAAACCAACGGACGCTGATCCTAGGGTTTGAGTTAACCGGCGATGGCTCCTGACCGTCCGATGCGAGATCAACGGCCACGGCTGCGCACCTCCACACATGGGCCAACTGGGCCGCACCGACGCGGGTTTACCACGCACAGTGTTGGGCTTGGTCCAACACTGTTCACAAGGTTATTAAAAGATTTTGAATTAAAATAATTCCAGAAATTCATTTTATTTGTTTTAGGCAATAAAACAATCAGGAAAAATCCAAGAAAAATCTCAAAAATACTTTGAGACATTCTGGACTCAAATAAAATATTTTTGGCAAAACTTTATTTTGACTTTGCACAGATTTAAATAGATTTGAATAAAAGGCAATAAACTTGATTTGAATTTAATTCCAATAAATCCAGAAAAATCCAAATAAATTCCATAAAATCACAAATGCACTTTTAAGCAATAAAAACTTAATTAAGCTGAATTTTGGGATGTTACATAAATTTAAGAAAGAGCAAGTTTTCAACAAAAACTCTAAAATCCAACTAAACATGTCAAATGTGATTATGAGATTATGATCCAACAGAAGTAGTAGCATAGTTTTACAAAGATCATAATAACCAAATAAGCATTCACATTTTTATCTTTTTAGTGATGCCTTTTCTACGTTTTCTCCCCCTTTTGGCAATATAGGCATCAATTTTTTTTATGTATGCATGAAATGCAATCGAAAGAGCTTTGAAGATTATCCAATTGATCAAAATGGAAGGATATTACACCAAGCTTGTCAATTTAGAAGATGACTAAACTAAGACATGTCCAAGTGCAAATACGAGCTTAGTTTTGAATATTTCATTTTAGCAAGATTTGACAAGTGCAACACTTAGCTTTAGTTTCAAAAATAGAAGAATAGCCACTCTAAGGATCAAAAGGAAAACCTAGAGTTCAACCTACTCAACACGTTGGGGAATCTAGAAGAGCATACAAGGTCCTTGGGCTCATTTATCACTTAATGCAAATTTTGATTTATCATCATACAAGACATAGCGGGTGCAAATGTTTGACATTATTTGCATTCTTTACCCACATATGTCTTTGTTTTTAATTTATTTGCATTTTCTTTTGACAACCAATTGACTCAAGCCGTATGCGACCATCTCAAGATGAGCTCTTAAGAGGATGGTCTAGGTCAAACACGATGTATTCCAAGTTCATCCCAAGTGCAATGGGAAGCGGTCTTGTGAATACAAGGTGTTGAGTCGTATGTGAACAAGAAGAGTCAATTTTGTTTAATTTTCATTTTTAGCACAACGATTCATGAGCAATTGAAGGACTCTGCATGGATCAAACTAGTTTCACCCAAGTTGCTATATGGACTCTAGAGGACTCCTAAATTTCTCAAATTATGGCACAAACCTCTAGAGAAGAAACCTAGCAAGTAAAAGCAACAAGTTTCATCAAGTTTTTCATTTAAGGCTTAATTCATTTTTAAGCTTAGCAAGTTAAATGAACTTGGACATACCTAAGCTAGTGATTTTCTTCAAATGATGTAGCATGGTGTATAGCATGAAGATGAAATCAATTGCATAATAGACAAAGCTCAATAAACAAGAAATGCAGTCTATATGCAATGCACGAACAGATTCCTAAACTCCCCCTCAACAAATGAATCAATTTTAAGCTCAAATCTGGTTAACAAATGAGTTATTATCAAGATTAGGCATAAAGAAGACCCAAATGAACTCAATAACAAACAGAAAAAACAGAATGAGGAGAAGAAGTCGAGAAACGCAAAACCGGATGGCTATTGAGTATAGATAAGATAGAAGAGACTCACTACGGCTCGGACTCGCTCTTATCTTCCCCAAATGATCGACATAGGAAGTCGACTCTAGATCCCAACTAAGGAGTGCACATGCACTCTGTCTACCCAGGAGGCCCAATACCTGCTAGACTTATAAGACTGTGAGGGAACTCAACCTAGAGAGAAGAGAGAACAGCTAATGACGCATGATAGCAACCTAAAGCACAAGATAAGAGGTCCATGCGAGGCATGCCAGAAGTCTAAGTGAGTGAACTCAACTCAAGAAAACAAGCCCAAAGTCACCGGAAGAAACACAAAGAAAAGAAAAGCTGGAAGAAAACATATAACACATAATATACAAACCGGCTCCCCTCACGAAAGGCCGTAAGGGCTCACGACTCCAAGCTCACTCCTCAAGGCAACAAACTGGAGCTATCCAAAGGCTTGGTGAAGATATCGCTAATCAAGGTCACTCTCACGAATCAAGCGCGATATCTCCCTTCTCCACATGGTCTCTAAGGAAGTGATATCTAATATCAATGTGCTTGGTCGGGAATGTTGTAATCGGGTTTTTAGCAATGCAAATAGCTGAAGTGTTGTCACGAGAAAAGTGGCACACTCTCTATCTCTAACCCATAGTCCCGTAAGGTCGATCTCATCCAGAGCACTGCTACAAAGAATCGGCTGCAAAGAACATACTCGGCCTCGGTGGATGGGTGTGCAACTCCGGATCGCTTCCTAGATGACCAAGAAACAAGAGAAGTGCCAACGAATTGGCAAGTGCCGTGCTCTTCCTATCTATCCTCTGACCAAAGAAAGTCGGCATCGGAAAAAGCTCTAAGAGATAGACAAGAAGATGAAGAGTACCAAATACCATAATCGGTGGTAGCGCGAAGGTACTGAAAATGCGCTTGATCTTTGGCGGTGAGGCGCGAGGAGAAGCTTGAAATCGAGCGCATGCACACACAAATGAAATGTATGTCGGCCTCAAGCGGTGAGGTACAAGAGGAGCCGATCATGCTCAAACTCCTTTTGATCAGCAGGCTCACCATCCTCATCGGGCTCGAGGACAGCAGTGGTGGCCATAGGAGTCATCACCGGCTTCCCATCGACATGTCGGCGCCTCAGAGGTCACGGGTATATTTGCCTTGATGCAAGAAAGTACCCTCCGAGTGCGCTTGATTTGAAGCCAAGAAAGTAGCTCAACTCGCCCATCATACTCATCTCAAACTCAGTGCTCATTACCTCGTAAAACCGAGACACAAGCGAATGAGACGAGCCACCAAAATGATATCGCCCACATAAACTGGACAAGAAGAAAATGAGACTCATGGTGTCGATGAATGAGTTTTGTCTACTATGCCCATTTTGAAGTCATGGTGAGAAGATAAGACTTGAGCATCTCATACCATGCTCTGGGGTCTGCTTGAGTCCATACAAAGCTTTGGAGAGCTTGTATACATGACTCTAAACTTGGGGTTCTCAAATCTCGGAGGTTGTTTGACATAAACCTCTTCCTCAATATAGCCATTGAGGAATGCACTCTTGACATCCATTTGATAGAGCTTGAAGCCCTGGGATGCAGCGAATGCAAGCAGGATCCTAATAGCCTCTAGTCTAGCTACGGGGCAAAGGTCTCCTCAAAGTCAAGACCTCAACCCGAGAAAACCCTGTGCAACTAGCCTAGCCTTGTTGCGAATGACAACCCCATCCTCACTTTGCTTGTTTTTGAACACCCACTTGGTCCCAATGACATTATGACCGGATGGGGCTCGACAAGCTGCCATACCTTGTTCCTCTCAAAGTTCTCAAGTTCTCATGCATAGCATTAATCCACGATTCATCGGATAATGCATGAGAAACATCTTCGGCTCAAAAGAGGCAACGAAGGCAGAGTGGAGGCAGAACCGGACAAACCCGATTTTGAGCGAGTGGCGTGCTCAAACAGATCACCAATGATCGATCGGTGGATGAGCTTTACGGATATGACGGGAGGACTGTAAGGTAGTGGCCTCTACCTCATGCACGTAAGAGGTAGGAGCAGAGCCACTCGCTGAAGGAGAGTCGGAAGGCAAGGGCTGATCTCCCTGAGGTGCAGAAATGGAAACAGGAGGCACCTCAGGTATAGAGGGAACTGGATCCGGTGGAACACCATCATCTCCATCATCCTCATCTTCTACAAAGATGGTCTTGGAGGATAAGAAGAGCTCGAAATATCGAGGTCTAGCTCACCGGCTAGCCTCATCAAAGGTCACATCACAGGTCTCTATGATCCTATGCGCATCAACACTGCACTTATAGCTACGAGAAGAAGTCGAGTAACCTAGAAAGATACCATCAGAAGAGCGAGACTCAAACTTATCTAGGTTACCAGACTTCAAGATAAAACACTTGCAACCGAAAACGCGAAAATGAGACACACTGGGCTTTCGCCCATACCTCAACTCATAAGAAGTGCGATGCAAATGTGCTCTCAAAATACGCGATTAGAAACATGGCAAGCAGAGCTATAGCCTCACCCAAAACTTCCTAGAGTATCAGACTGTCTAGCATCATCCGCCATCTCAACCAGTGGTCCTGTTCTTCCTTTCCACTACGCCATTCTCTGAGGAGCGTAAGGAGAAGAGAACGATGCTCTAAACCGGACTCCACACAAAAACTCTCAAAGTAGGAATTCTTGAACTCCGTGCCATTATCACTGCAGATAGCTCGTAATGCACACAGGAGCTCAATAGACAACCCATCTTGATCAAACCCCAAGTGAGAAAAGTCTCATCCTTCGAGGCCATGAAGAATACCCAAGAGAATCTAGAAAAATCATCAACGATGACAAGAACATACCACTTCCCTCCCTGCCGATCGCACTCTAGCCGACCAACAAAGGTCCATATGTAAAAGCTGTCACGGTGCATCACCATCACTACGGTGGATCGGAGGATGAGAAGCGAGAACCATCTTGCCATGTCGGCAAGGAGAGCAAACTAAGTCTTTGACCATCTTGAGTTTGGGCAAACCCGAATGAGATCGTGGCGCTAACTCGGGTCAAATGATCAAAACCAATGTGACCAAGTCTCCTATGCCGGAAGGAGAGATCACGGACTCGAAGCAATCAAACATCGAAGAGAGTCTCCGTAAGAAGCGAGAAAAATTAGCACGAAAGACTCTCCCAAATCTAGAAATCCCAAAACTAACCCTCCGATGAATCAAGGATTCTACAGGCATTACTCTTGAAGCTTACCTCGAAAGAGTCATCGATAAGTCGAGAAACAGAGAGCAGATTGTATTGCAGCTTACTTACTAAGGCAACATCTTTAAGAATGAAATTTTTGTTAATGTAGATGGTACCTTTAGCAATGACTCTACCTGAAGATGCATCCCCAAAAGTGATTAACTCATCACCGGGGGCTCGGACTAGGGAAGAGAACCAACGAGAATCTCCGGTCATATGACGAGAACAACCGAGTCAACAATCCAAACATCGCCCTTCCCATCCAAGCGAACCCGATCAAGACACAAGAGAGAAAGATGACTCAGTACTGGGATAGAGTGAAGACTTAGGAACCCAATACTGAACCATACGACACCTCAGAGTACCAGCCACAGAAGAAGACTGGACTCGAGTATCTCTCTGACGCTCAATTCTCACACGATCAGGAGCAACTCTGGTAGATAATCTAGGAGTCAAAACTGGGTTGGCACGCCGTGGTGCAAAAGCCGGACCATACCGAAGAAGGTCGCTGGATCTCCTACCGGAAAACACCTCACGCCGCTGATATCTACCTCGATGGGAAAAACGAGGAATATCAAGAGGACGGCGGAAAGACTGACTACGAACAGCTCCAGGACTAAAACTTGAAGAACTAGCATGAAAACCAAGTCCGGGACGCCGCCAAAAACAAAGCGACTCTCTAACTCGTCTAGAAGCGGTGTGTGTCTTAGGAGCACTCAAAGTCCGGGATGACCACAATACCCCTAAGAGCGACAACACGCCACGCCGAGTGATCTTGGCGCTCAAGCGTAAATCTACTAGGTGACCATCCTTCTTCTGGAAGGTGCATGTGTACTTCGCCTTGCTAGAGGCGTAGCAATAGGAGTAACACCTTACGGTCGAAGTCCTATGGACAACCCACAGACCTAAACACGGTGGTACTCACTCAGGAGCTACCACAATCTCACCACTCTTGGAGCCGCGCACAATGGTGGGAGGGTGCGCCCGAGCGTGCTCCAAGGGATCAAACCCTTGACCTTGATTGAATCTACTAATCTTGGATTGGTCTAGAATAAGATTGAGCTTCTTCTTGCCTTCAACAAACTTCTCGAGGGTGCTCATAAGATCTGGCAATCTCGGAAGAAAGAAGCACAAGAAGAACAGGGGAAGGAGAGGAAGAAGAACCGGAAAGATGAGCTCTCTCAAAGACGTGCATTTTTCTCCTCAAAGACGGCTGCCTCAATCTTGAGGGCCTCACAAGAAACGCAAGGAGCATCTCTAATTCTATGGGCTTGGTCTTCTAATTTCTTCCTAAGCTCAACATGGATTTTATCCAAGTCCCCACAATCTCAAGACATCGCAAGCAATATTTTTGTGACTTATCTAGTAAGTCCTTAGCAAGTTTAGCACACTTGACATTCTGTGGTTTCATTGTCAAGTTTTAATTGCTTCTGACCCTCACATGAGTATTGGGTCCTTAGAAGCATGTGATTCAAGTTCATTGTTTCTAGCGAAAGCTTCCTAAGGTGTTCGCCATGGCATCAATTTGGCAAGCAATTTAGGGCAATTAGAGCATGATGGAGTGGAGTGAGCATGAAGAAAACTAGCCTCAACAGAATAGCATCAATGTAACTAGTGCTAGCATTCTTCAACCTAAGACCATCAAGTTCAACAAGCACACTATCATGTATGGTCCTTAGGTTCTCCAACTCCACAAGAATAGCATCACACAAAGAGCAATCATCGGTGACTCGGGAGGAGAAGATCTAAGTGAAGCTAACTCCCGAGTCAAGGTACCTACTTCCTTCTCAAGCTCCGTACACCTAGCTCTAGCTCTAGCATGAAATTTTCCTAATTTGCGTAAAGCTTCGCTGAGCTGGTCATAGGAGGGTACCTCGTCCGAGTCATTTGAGAGCTCTGAGTCGCCGATGTCATTTGTGTCGGCCATGAAGCACATGCCGAGAAGTCGTCGCCGCCTTTCTTCTCTTGCGGATCATCCTCGCCTCGTCGCTCCATGTCTCCGTGTCGGAGAGGTTGATGTCGCAAGCGCGGCAAGGACGCGGTGGAAGAGCTTCTTGTTCTTGGAGAAGTTGCGGTACTTCTTCTCGTGCGCCGGTTCACGAACCGGAGGCTTCTTGTTGCGGTTCTTGTCGGTGTAGTCGTTCTTGCCCGAACCGCCAACGCATTCTTGCCCTTCTCCACTTGGGACGGTTTACCGAATGTGGTTGGGGCCACCACACTCAAGCGGTGATCATGCCACCTCTCTTCCTCTCTCTCACCCTATTGTATGCATGAGAAAACTTGCGGCGAGAAGAGCAAGCTCATTTTTCGAAATTTTTCCAGTTGGTCATCGCTAGCTCGCAAAGGGCGGAAAGAGAGAAACCAATAGAAGGATCAAGAAGAAGATCCAATGGGATCGGTGACCAAAGCCATCGATCGAGATTTCGTCTTTCGAGAGACGACATCGATCTCATGAGTCTTGAGGCGGAATAAAGCCCGTCAAGAGTCGAGTCGATAAGTCGGTGGTGTCCTTGATGGTGGTCACCTTCATCTCCCAAACCCGAAGGTCGAGTGCGGTCAAGAAATGCCGAGCATTGTCCGAGTCAGGTATATGCAACCAAGCGCCGGAGGTCGCCAAAATCTTTGTAAACCGACCAAAACACTCGTCGAGACTCTCACCGGTAGCGTTGATCAAACTTGTTGTACTCGCGCTTGAACTGAATCTCGCTCACGCCTTGATTTGAGTAGAGCCTCATGGTAAGCATCGAGGGTTACCCAAATCTCGTGAGCGGAGCGAAGGTGAGAAATCCTATCATACTCACCGCGGCTAAGACCCTGTATGAGAATGTTCCTTGCCTTAGCATTCGCCTCAACGTCAACCATATTGATGGCCGTGATATTTTCATCAGCAGGAACCTCATACGGGAGTTTCACCTTCTGCCATATCAGGTAGCCCTGGGCAGTGATGTTTGACTCCATCCGGGATTTCCAAAAAGGAAAATCAACTCCATTAAAGATGGGAGGCTTGGTGGAATATTTGTCCGTCGCCATGGCTCTTGAGACCGGTCAAGATCTAGAAAGAGCAGAACCGGCTCTGATACCAATTGAAGGACCGAGATGGCGAACAGAGGGGGGGTGAATGGTCGCAAATAAAAATTCCCCCAAAATACTCCAACAAAAACCTCGACAAGATCGCTCAAAAGGAATTGTGAAAAACCCAAAAAACTAGACAACTATGTGTACCCCAATCTTGCATGGATAAGAACCATAAAATATGTGGGGATTTTTGAGTCACAATCCTGGTTGTCTAGTGTCCAAGATAAAGAGGAATCAATTCAAACTCTTGCTTTTAGAAAGGACATCAATTCAAATCACAAAAGTCACTTTCAGAAAAGCAAAAGCAGGATTTCCAGAACTTGTCCTCAATATGCACAGGAGGTTGGTGGGTTTCTGTAGCTCACAAAATTTTGAGACTTTTTGTCCCCATGAGCATTACAGTCTTGAAGAACTCCACCAAATTTCTCCACAAAAATCCTTACAGAAAAAACTGGAAAAATCGAAGAACACAGTCTGGTCAAGAACTTCGAGCAGAAAGTTTGGGGCTCGGTTTTCACCTCATGGCGCCCAAACGGTGCAACAAGTGAACTCCAAAATTTTTCTACAAGCGGATATCAGAGTCCCGCACCTCCTCCAACAAGAATCACTCAAAAAGGATTTTTCTAGATTTTTACAAAAATCAAACACTGACTGCTGCGCGAAGAACAAGTTCAGAACAAAGTTGGAACTTGAAAGAAAAGATGTTCTCTACTCAATCCAAGAGTGCAAAAGAGATGTAAAACCATATGAACACACTCAAGACATCCAAGAACAGCAGCATTTAGAAGGAGGGAAGGCAAATCCAAATTACTTGAAAGTAAATTGCGGGAATGTAATTATGGAAAGTAAATGCTGAATTTAAATTGCGTAAAGTAAAGACATAATGTAAATGCATAAAATAAATTCAGATGTGGATGAATAAAACTTTCATTTCTGGAAGGGAGGTTACAAAGCCTCACATTCATGTGGGCAAAGCTCAAATGAGCATCAAAACCTCAACACCTTCAAGGGAAGGAGGCTACCCTCCACCCCTATTTATACTACTCTTGGGCCACCTACCACCCTTGGATGAGTCTCTCAACCCTAGAGCACTCATCTAAGGGCTAGGATTAACCCATACACACAGCCATGCAAGGGCTAACCCAAAACCCACACACATACCGGGTTTTCTTGCATGGTTTTCAAAGCATACTACCTAGACCCGCTAACCTATCAACTAGACCTCAATCCGACGGTCCTCATTGATCCACGCGGCATCTAGCTAGCATCAACTCCTTTCCTTGTCTTCTTGACTTGCCGGACTCCGCCTCCGATCATCTTCCGCGATCTCCCAACCGTCGGACCTCCGATGCTCCTCGCCTAGTCCCGGCCATCCTTCGCCTCACCATGACCTAGCACCGTCGTCCCGCAACCATCAAAAACAAGGAAACTCCTCACATAGCAATGCCCACAAAGATGTGCAATAAACCATCCAACTCATCACTACGCGCTCATACGACCCGCATCGCCACTCCTAGCAGAGACAACTCAAATTGCTTCATTTTGAAAATCAATCCAAATCAAACTCAAACTTGAGCACAGCTTGCTCAAATAAAGTCAAATACTCATCACAAATATGAATGGACCTCCACATGGTCCTTCAGCGACAAACCCAAGTGGTTGCGCGACGTAGACCTCCTCTGCCAGCTCACCATTAAGAAATGCGGATTTAACGTCCATGTGGTGCACGAGCCAGCCACGAATCGCGGCCACGGCTAGCACCACGCGCACCGACTCCATCCTTGCAACAAGGGCGAACACCTCCTCGTAATCGATCCCCTGGCGCTGCACGTACCCTTTTGCGATGAGGCGCGCCTTGTGATTCACCACCTCGCCGTGTTCATTGCGTTTGAGCTTGAACACCCATTTCAAGCCGATGGCGCGCTGCCCAGGAGGCAAGCTTACCAACGACCACGTCTCGTTTTGCTCAATGGACGCCATCTCCTCCAACATCGCCTTGCGCCATTCACCACTCTTCTTTGCATCCTCCATGGATGCAGGTTCGTCGCCGATCGCCACCATGAGCTCTTCGGCAAGCTCACGGTTGGCATACCCCGGAGGCATCGCCGCACCAATGACTTTGTCTAGAGTGCGAAATCGAAGTGGCGCATCATCATGATCATTATCCAGATCAAGTTCCCCACTTGGTGGCGACACGAACTCAACCGCAGGTGATGTTAGCGGTGTGCGGGGCTCAGACCCGCACGTGGGCATTGCCGCGCTGGCCGGAGTCACTGGCGGTGTAGACGTTGCCGGCGTGTCGGTGTCACTCCGTTCCGCAGTCACCAAGATGTATTCAACGCTGAATGGTTCAGCATCATCACTTGGCCCGACTCCTTTGTCCTCTCCCCAATCCCAACTACGCTCTTCCTCAAACACTGCGTCACGTGAAACGTGGACACGGCGCGAGAGCGGGTTGTAGAACCGATACGCCTTGGTCCCTGGTTCGTAGCCCACAAACACCATGGGCGTACTCCTATCGTCGAGCTTGGAGAGGTGCTTGCCGGCCGCCTTCACATGTGCAACACAACCAAATTGCGAAAGAAATGCACTGGTGGTCGGGAGCCATGCCATACCTCGTACGGTGTCTTCCCATCAACACTTTGGGTCGGAGCGCGATTCAACACAAACACTGTCATGGTCATCGCCTCCCCCCAAAACCAGCCTGGCATAGCCATCGCCTTCATCATGCTTCTCGCCATGCCCATCACAGTCTGGTTGCGCCGTTCCACCACGCCGTTCTGCTATGGCGTACGGGCGCGTGAAGTGCTCGTTGATGCCCGCCTCGCGCAGAGTCGATGAACGCATGCGCCGTGAACTCGCCACCGCGGTCGGTGCGCAGCGTTCCCACCTTTCTTCCTGCTTCTACTTCGGCTCCCGCCTGGAACCGAACGAACGCCGACGATGCCTGATCTTTCGAGCCCAACAGCATGAGCCACATGTAGCGGCTCAGGTCGTCGACGAGGAGGAGGAAATACCGGATGCCACTTGGTGTTACCGGCGTCAGGGGCCCACAGATGTCACCGTGGACGAGCTCAAGTCGTTGCGCGGGTCGCAGTGCCGCCTTGCTTGAAACGCAAGACTTCGCCGCTTCCAGCAAGGAGGTATCGCCGCAGACTGGTCAACGTGGTCGATCCGTGGCAGTCCTCGCACCATCTCCTTCTGTGCCAGTTCACGGAGGCCGCGAAAATTAAGGTGCCCGAACCGCGCGTGCCACCGCCACGCCGCGCTGGTTCCCTTTGCCGCCAGGCACACTGGCTGGGCGATATCCACCTTGAGCACGTAGAGGCGGTTGGGCGATCGGTGCACCTTCGCCAGTAGTCGATGGCGTTCGTCCCGAATCCGGAGCACACCACCACCGATCTGGATGTTGAAGCCGTCCTCGTCGAGCTGTCCCAAGCTGACAATGTTCGTAGTGAAGCGCGGGATGTGGTACACCCCGGTGAGAGCTTGGTGCTCTCCGTTCTTGCACATGAAAAGCACGGTACTGCACCCTTCGATGCTGACCACTGACCCGTCGCCGAACTTGACGGAGCCGCGCACGCCGGTGTCGATCTCAGAGAAGGCAGACTTGGCACCGGTCATGTGGTTGGTGGCGCCCGTGTCGAGGACCCACCTAGTGCAGTCGCCATCGCCCTTCTCCCCCAGCTGGACGAAGAGACAATCCTCCTCGAGCTCCACCGATTCCTTCGTTGCAGTGGCCATCAATAAAGTAGGCTCCTGATCCTCTTCCGCTTGGGCCACGTGCGCCTGCTCGTCGCGCTTCTTCTTGCGACACTCACGGGCCCAATGGCCCATTTTGCCGCAGTATCGGCACTGGTCTCTAGCGACAGTGCCATTCTCACCGTTGCTGCCAGCCTTGGACATCTTGAAGTTGCCACGCCCTCCGCCAGACAGCGCGCGGCGCTTACGACTCTTCGTTGGCGAGCCTTTACCGATGACTCCTCATCGGAGAGGAGAGCCGCGAGGTGATGCGTGCTAACGGCCGCCCTCGTGAGGTTGAGCCGCGATTGAGCCGCCATCGAATCGCTGCCTCGCCAGATTCATAGCTCCTCCGCCGCCTTGAGACACTGATGAGCTCCTCAACGGAGAGCCCGTCAACGCCCATCAACGCCTCAATTTCCATGGCGATCTACGATACCTTGGTGGTACCGCCGCAAAAATTTGCGCACAATTTTTTCTTCGCTGCGCCGTCTCCAAGCACCGCAAGTCGACTCGCGATCCGGTGATGCGGACGCCGAACTCGTCCACCGCCTCACCGTCGCGAACTTGAGCGCGTCGAATTCGACGGAGCGTGCTCGCGCCGCTTTGCGAACTCGCCGACGCCGATGTTCATCATCTTAATCGCATCCCATGCGCTCTTAGCCGTCTCCTTGCTCGCGATGGTGCCCACCATCTCCGTCGGCACGGCTTTCGCGATGGCCTCGAGAGCCATCCGATCCTCGACGTAGTCGTCGGTGCCGCCGCCATCGCCACCCACAGGCCCCGTGCCTGTAGCATGACGCGCATGAGCGCCGCCCAGCCGGAGTAGTTGGTTTTCGTCAACGTCGGTACGACCGCCGCGTAATTTCCCTCACAACGCACTGCACAACGACCTCGCGGCCACCGGCATCACGGTGCCGCGGTCGGCGCGGAGGTGGTGATGGCGAGCGCACCTGGTGCCTCCTCGGAGGAGTCCTAGAACCACGGGCCAAAGGAGCCGACATGGCTCTGATACCAAATGTCGTGAATCACACGTGAATCACATAAACGATTTTTGTGCAGCTGGAATCGCTACTTTTCTGCTCTTTTATTCAACTTAAATAGCAAGGAAACAACAACTAGTAACTCACCCACTAAGTACTAGAAACTGCTCTAAGTAAAAGCAAATTAGAAACTGCCCCACTAAGTGCTAGAAACTGCCCCACTAAGTAAAAAACAGCAAACAAATGAATGATGCCTTGATTATGTAACAGCGTCGACCGCAGTGACACAACCCTATCGACGTCGTCTCAGTTCAGAGGAAATGGCAGAACGAAGAGAGAAAGGTCTCTGTTATAATTGTGATGAGGTATACTCGCGGGGACATCGTTGTAAGCGCCTTTTCCATTTGGAGGTGATAAGCGATGATGAAGAGGATGAGTTTATTGAGGAGAAACCGACCCTGCCTGAAGGCTAGTAATACAATGCAGGTTGTCTTGGAGATGGGAGGACAACGTTTGGTGGGACTAGTGGATAGTGGCAGCACCCATAACTTTATTAGCAGCCATGCCGCTTCCATGGTGAAGGTCATACAGATGGCAGGAACAGGACAGCAGGTGCAGGTGGCCAGTGGAGCCCGATTACCATGCCTTGGGCGTATGACAGACGTCCAGTTCTGTATACAGGCACACTCATACGGAAGCCAATGTGGCCGATCCGTTGACAAAGCCACTGCCACAGCCTAAGCATGAGGCGCACATACGGATAGAGGTGACGTCAGAATATGCAAAGTACATACGGAAGCCAATGTGGCCGATCCGTTGACAAAGCCACTGCCACAGCCTAAGCATGAGGCGCACACAAGGTCTATTGGTATTAGATACTTAATTGATTGACTCAAGTGCAAGTGGGAGATTGTTAGTGTTATGCCCTTGAGGCAATCATTTAGATGATTGTAACATGACTATGTTTATGAATAATAATATGATTATTGGTCCAATGAATGTATATCATTGTATTGATCAACAAGTATGTGACTTGATTATGAAGCTCTTTACTTAATGATGTAATTCGATAAATATCTCTGATCGGATATCATCGTATAGGACTACGATGAATAGATCAGCACATGTAGTGATCGATGATCATGCTTCATAGATCATGGGATATGGAGATATCATCTCTACATTGTGGACCATGTTGAAGAACATGGGTTAGATAGACCCGCTATGGGACATCGCGAGAATGTTTCATTCTTATGTGTCATCAGTGTATCTCATACCTAGAAGATGTATGATCCTTAGACCTGAGATTGTCATATTCCCTACATGTGTAATAGTTTTCCTTGGGGCTATCAAACACTACTTCCTAACCGGATAGTTATAAAGGTAGCTTTCATGTTTACTATGAAACGTGCAGAGGGAAGTGAGCAGTCAAGATGGAATTTGCCACTCCAATGAAACGGAGATATATGACAAGGCCACTCGTGTGATATGATTAAGAAAGTGCATGGCCATGCCGTGATTGAGGAGTCAATCACAACTTATTAATATATCACGGATACGAGAGATGGATTGAATCATCAAAGGATGACATGCTTCTCGCCTTGAGATCAATCTTCATATACTTGGCAAAGGGATTATTACATGAGTTCTTTTGATAGGTTCTGCTCGATTTGATCACAGATGTTTGGGAGTTGGCATACTTTGCAAGAAGCCGCTACCAACTATTGGATTGAAAAGGAGTTTTCAATCCATGTCCAAACGTATGTGAACCTCGCAGGTCACACACTTAATGGTGGGACGCATTAATTTGGATTGATCCGTAATTAATGAACCTCGTGGGCTTAGCATGCCGTGGGCCCCTGGTTTAGGGTTTCATCTCGTGGCTATATAAGGAGGGAGGAGGAGGCGCAGAGTGTGCTTTCCACGGTTTAGGTTTGATTCACTTGAAACCCTAGCCTCCTCCTCTCTTGCCTCGCCGAGCGACTAGGTGCTTGCACACGACGCACGGCGTTCCATCTCGGACGTGTGGACTCATCGGTGACGCTGCGCGGCTGCGGCGTGGGAGGACGATCCACGGCGAGGCAAGGACGATCCACTACATCGACGCAACGATCGCGGCGAGGACGAACCACTACATCGACGCGAAGGATTCCGCAATCGCGCCTAGTGGTAATCTTATCTATGATCCCTTCTTGCAGTAGCTTTCGGTTGCGCGGTAGTTTTTTTTGTGCTAGCGTAGCATACCGCGCTTCCTTCAAATGGTATCGAGCCATCTCGTATAGTTTTGTGATCCGGATGTTGCACATATGATGTGTGAGGTTAGTAGATTGGATCTATTACATGTTCACCGGTTCATGTGATGAATTGGTGACGGCCGCCATCGATGAGATCGATCGATTTAGGGTTTGAGGAAAGTGCAAACCGACTCAATCTTGATTTGGGTGAGTCCGCTCATGGTACGACGTTACCCTTACCGGTCGGGTTACCGCCATCGTGGTTTCAAACGTATCCATATGGGACCAAGCCAATCGATCGAGTTGGATTGGGTCAATCTGTTGATCCATGGTAAGCGCAAACAGATTCAATATTGATTTGGGTGAGTCCGCTCATGGTACGACGCTGCCCTTACCGGTCGGGTTACCGCCATCGTGGTTTCAAACGTATCCATATGGGACCAAGCCAATTATATTAGATTGATTGATTTTGTTGGTACGCCCCTCGGACCCCTGAGTCGTAGGGTTGCTTTTGTTTAACTCGCTTTTGCAGGAATTATGTGAAATAGTATGGCCTATGTGTATGTGATGCATGTAATTTCCACATGGCTCTGCGTGCGTGTTAAGCCATAAGGCTATTTAAATTGTATAACGACCTGCGTGTCGACTTGTGATGCTTCAAACCTCATGTAAAATTCATTATCAAAAGTTGTAAGGAGTTGCATCCATAATGATGAAGACGATGGCTAGGTGAACAAATCAAGCAAGGTGGCTAGGTGAACAACCAAGCATGATGATGGAGATCTTAATGCTAAGGGCCATGCTATTTCACGACTTATTTTGATTTTACGTGGATGTGTTTTATCCTTGCTATTTTCTTTATGCTCATTGCATGTGATGCTATGTTCATAGTAATCTTTGTTCATCCTTATAGTTAAAAATCTTAAATCAAATTGTCCATCCAATTGTTGCACCTATCAAGAATTTAGATCGTTATTGATATGATTGCCAAAGTAGTATATCAATGGCTATCTCAATAGATGATAGGGATGTGTTGGACACATCACGCATAACAATGGCAGATTTAAACGAGCTATCAAAACGGTTTTGGGCTTGAGGACATAAGTGGTTGGGATTTGATTTCAGAATGAAGGAACCTATACAAGACAATTGGTGTCTAGGAAAACACACATGAGGCAGGTTTCTTAATTGGCACCGAATACGGAAGTGCTCCTCCTCATGTGAGCCCTTGGGGCAGAGTTGACTGGCCATGAGTCAAGTTGATGGAGGCATTCATTACTTGTTTTCATACTCAACAAACAAGAGTTACATATGATGTAATTAGCAAAGGTGTTGCTTACCTATGTCATTAAATTTCTAGCAGTGATGCCAAAGCTCACTAGTGTTTGATGAATATGGATCTTGAATACTCACTATGTGTCTATAAAAAGGACATAAAATAGGAGTGTCTTTAATTAAAAAGTTTAATAAAAGTTTTACATAAACATAGTGCTTAGAATCTTTGCATGTTTTTGTTGTAGTTCAATGGCACCTTCTCCTACTCCCGCTACACTGGTTTTGCTTTGAGATCGGTTTTGGAAAGGGAAAACTGAATGGAACTAATTTTGTTGATTGGTATCGCAACTTGAGAATTGTTCTCAAGCATGAAAAGAAGGACTATGTTCTAGAGAATCCAATTCTGATGAACAAACCAAAATGTCGCTCGCAATTTGAAGGTTGAATATGAAAAGCATGTTAATGCTTCAGAGGTCACTGTCTCATGCTAGTCACCATGGACTCGAGCTCCAAAAGCAATATGAGGACCAGGATGCTTACAATATGATTGTGGGCTTGAAGGGCATGTTTGGGAATCAAGCAAGAGCTGAGAGGTATGGTATCTCAAAGCTTTTATTTGCTTGTAAGTCGGTCAAGGCAATCCGGTCGATCCTCATGTGATCAAGATGATTGGTTACATTGGGAGATTGAAAACTTGAGTTTCCCTTAGCCTCGGTTTGGCCACGATGTTATTCTCCGTCTCGCCTCAGAGCTTTGAGCCATTCATTATGAATTTTCATATGAATAGCATGGAGAAGAGCCTAACCGAGCTACATGGGATGCTCAAGGTCATGGAGGAAAGCATTAAGAAAAACCCAATCATGTGATGATGGTTCAGAAAACAACCGCTTTCAAAAAGAGAAAGGCTAAGGATGGGGAACGGAAAGAGCAAGGGCAAGGGCAAGGGCAAGGCTCAAGATGAGATCGCGAGCCTCAAAACTAAGCTTGAAGCTTAAAGTTGGCCCTCAAACGATACCCAATGCTTCTATTGCAAGAAATCGGGGCATTGGAAACGGAATCGCGAAAAGTACTGCGCAGATAAGAAGAATGGAAATGTGGTTTCCACTTCTGTATTAATGTTATAGAAATTAATCTTGCTACTTCTTCACTCACTCATGGGTATATGATACCGGTTCGGTTGCTCACATTTGCAATTCGTTGGGTGATAAAGAGTAGAGACTTGGCAAAAGGAGAAGTGGATCTTCGCGTGGGGAATAAAGCAAGAGTTGTCTGGTCTTGCTGCTGGCACATACCCATTGCATTTGCCTTCGTGGATTAGTTTTAGAACTCAATAATTGTTATTTTGTTCCATCTTTGAGTAGAAACATTATTTCATCTTCTTGTTTGGAACATGAAGGTTATGATTTCGAATAAAGAACTTTGTTTGTTCAATATTTTTGAATGATATGTATTATGGTCGTTGCCCCATGGTGGATGGGTTGTACGCCCTGAACTCAAGAAAAACCTGTCTATAATATTAATGTAAAAAGGCACCGCCTAATGATTTGAACCCTACCTTTTGTGGCATTGTCGCTAGGTCATATAAATGAGAAGCGCATGAAGAAGCTCCATGGTGATGGACTTCTAACCTCATTTGATTTTGAATCATTTGAAACATGTGAATCTTGTTTACTTGGCAAGATGACAAAAGCCCCTTTCATGTGTTTTAGTGAGAGAGCAAGTGAATTATTGGCCCTAGTACATATGATGTATGTGGACCAATGAGCTCGATCGCTAGGGGTGGGTTTCAAGATTTTGTAACTTTTACCGATGACTTCAGAGATATGGATATATCTATTTAATGAGGCATAAATCAAACTTTTGAAAGGTTCAAAGAGTTTCGTAACGAAGTACAAAATCAACTTGGCAAAACAATAAAACACTTACGATCCGATCGTGGTGGCGAATACTTGAGCCAAGAGTTTGGTGATCATTTAAAGCAATGTGGAATCGTTCGCAACTTACTCCGCCAGAACGCCTCAATGGAATGGTGTGTCCGAACGACGAATCGGACTTTATTAGATATGGTTCGGTCAATGATCACCAAACAGATCCGCCATTATCCTTTGGGGTTTCGCTCTAGAGACAACTGCGCTCACTTTGAATAGGGTCCCATCAAAATCTGTTGAGAAGACGCCATATGAGATATGGACCGAGAAGACCCATGTTGTCATTTCTCAAGATATGGGGATGTGAGGCTTATGTAAAACGCTTACAATCGATAAACTCGCACCTAAATCAGAAAAATGCTTTTTGTGGGTATCCTAAAGAAACAAAAGGATATTACTTTTACAAAAGAAACGAGAACAAAGTTTTGTTGCTCAAATGGTGTCTTTTGGAGAAAGAGTTTCTTTCAAAAGAAATCAAGAGGAGTGATGTGTATCTTGATGAAGTTCGAGAATCACATGAATATGTTCAAGCTACCTCGAACCTTCACAAGATGTACAAAGTGTTGTACAACCTGTGGAAGAGACTCCACCCCACGTAGGTCGGGAGGCCACGCCATGTACCTATTAGATATGGGAATGACATATTATTGTTGGACAATGATGAGCCCACGACTTATGAAGAAGCAATGATGGACCCAAACTCCAAAAATGGCTTGAAGCCATGAGATCCAAATTCAATCCATGCATGACAATCAAGTTTGGAACTTGGTCGATTCACTGATGGTGTAAAACCATTGAGTGCAAATGGATTTTCAAGAAAAGATAGACGAGATGGAAATGTTCAGATCTATAAGGCACGGTTGGTGGCAAAGGGTTTCAAACAAGTTCAAGGAGTTGACTATGATGAAACTTTCTCACCGTAGCCATGCTCAAGTCTGTCGGATCATTTTAGCTATTCTTGCATATTTTGATTATGAAATATGGCGATGGATGTCAAAACAGCCTTCCTTAATGGGAATCTTTCCGAGGATGTATACATGATACAACTCAAGGCTTTGTTGATCCTAAATATGCTAAAAGGGTATGCAAGCTTCAAAGATCCATTTATGGGTTAAAGCAAGCATCTAGGAGTTGGAACATTCGTTTTGATGAAGTAGTCAAAGGTTTTGACTTTATCAAAATGAAGAAGAGCCTTTTGTTTACAAGAAGGCTAGTGGGAGCGCACTTGTATTTTCGATTTTGTATGTGGATGACATATTATTAATCGGGAATGACATTCCTATGCTTGAAGATGTTAAGACTTCATTGAAAAGGAGTTTCTCAATGAAGGACTTGGGAGAAGCATGCTATATCTTGGGCATAAAAATCTATAGAGATAGATCAAAAGGTTAATTGGATTAAGTCAGAAACGACATTGACAAGATATTGAAAAGGTTCAATATGCATGAATCCAAGAGAGGTTTCATGCCAATGTCACATGGCATCGCCTCTCGCAAGAATCGGTGTCCTTCGACATCCGATGAGCGAGACAGATGAGCAAGATTCCATATGCTTCACTATTGGGTCTATTATGTATGCCATGATCCGTACACGCCCAGATGTCTCATATGCTCTAAGTGTCACGAGCGGATACCAAGCGGATCCTCGTGATGGTCATTGATAGCCGTAAAAATATCCTCAAGTACTTGAGAAGAACTAAGGGTATGTTCCTTGTTTTTGGAGGTGAGGAAGATCTGTTGCAAAGGGTTACACCGATGCAAGCTTCCAAACCGACAAAGATGATTTTCGATCGCAATCCGGTTTGTGTTTACACTTAATGGAGGAACAGAAGTGGAAGAGTTCCAAGCAAAACACGGTGGCCGACTCTACGATGTAAGGAGTACATTGCGGCTTCGGAGGCCGCAAAGGAGGCGTGTGGATTAAGAAGTTTATCACAGAGCTTAGTGTGGTCGCTAGTGTCTCTAGTCCAATGGACATCTATTGTGATAATAGTGGTGCCATTGCACAAGCAAAAGAGCCTAGATCACATCAAAAGTCTAAACACATACTCCGCCGCTTTCACCTTATTCGCGAGATTGTGGATAGAGGTGACGCTGAATATGCAAAGTACATACGAAGCCAATGTGGCCGATCCGCTGACAAAGCCACCGCCACTGACCTAAGCATGAGGCGCACACAAGGTCTATTGGTATTAGATACTTAATTGATTGACTCAAGTGCAAGTGGGAGATTGTTAGTGTTATGCCCTTGAGGCAATCATTTAGATGATTGTAACATGACTATGTTTATGAATAATAATATGATTATTGGTCCAATGAATGTATATCATTGTATTGATCAACAAGTATGTGACTTGATTATGAAGCTCTTTACTTAATGATGTAATTCGATAAATATCTCGATCGGATATCATCGATAGGACTACGATGAATAGATCAAGACATGTAGTGATCGATGATCATGCTTCATAGATCATGGGATATGGAGATATCATCTCTACATTGTGGACCATGTTGAAGAACATGGGTTAGATAGACCCGCTATGGGACATCGCGAGAATGTTTCATTCTTATGTGTCATCGATGTATCTCATACCTAGAAGATGTATGATCCTTAGACTGAGATTGTCATATTCCCTACATGTGTAATAGTTTTCCTTGGGGCTATCAAACACTACTTCCTAACCGGATAGTTATAAAGGTAGCTTTCATGTTTACTATGAAACGTGCAGAGGGAAGTGAGCAAATAAGATGGAATTTGCCACCCAATGAAACGGAGATATATGACAAGGCCACTCGTGTGATATGATTAAGAAAGTGCATGGCCATGCCGTGATTGAGGAGTCAATCACAACTTATTAATATATCACGGATACGAGAGATGGATTGAATCATCAAAGGATGACATGCTTCTCGCCTTGAGATCAATCTTCATATACTTGGCAAAGGGATTATTACATGAGTTCTTTTGATAGGTTCTGCTCGATTTGATCACAAGATGTTTGGGAGTTGGCATACTTTGCAAGAAGCCGCTACCAACTATTGGATTGAAAAGGAGTTTTCCGAATCCATGTCCAAACGTATGTGAACTCGCAGGTCACACACTTAATGGGTGGGACGCATTAATTTGGATTGATCCGTAATTAATGAACCTCGTGGGCTTAGCATGCTGGTGGGCCCTGGTTTAGGGTTTCATCTCGTGGCTATATAAGGAGGGGAGGAGGGAGGGCGCAGAGTGTGCTTTCCACGGTTTAGGTTTGATTCACTTGAAACCCTAGCCTCCTCCTCTCGCGCCCTCGCCGAGCGACTAGGTGCTTGCACACGACGCACGGCGTTCCATCTCGGACGTGTGGACTATCGCGTGACGCCGCGATCTGCGGCGTGGGAGGACGATCCACGGCGAGGCGAGGACGATCCACTACATCGACGCAACGACTGCGGCGAGGACGAACCACTACATCGACGCGCGAAGGATTCCGCAACTGCGCGTCTAGTGGTAATCTTATCTATGATCCCCTTCTTGCGAGTAGCTTTATGGTTGCGCGGTAGTTTTTTTTTTGTGCTAGCGTAGCATACCGCGTTTCCCTTCAATGCAGTGGTCGTACGGCCTTATAGCTATCCCCATCGCCAGAAGGATGAAATTGAGCGTCAGTGTGAAGATATGTTGGCACAGGGTATTATTCGGCCCAGTCGTTCTCCATTCTCATCACCAGTGCTCTTAGTGTGCAAGGAGGATGGTTCTTGGAGGTTTTGTGTGGATTATCCGGAACTTAATGCCAAAACTATTAAAGATAAATTTCCAATACCAGTCGTAGAGGAATTGCTTGATGAGTTGCATGGTGCTCAATTTTTCACCAAGCTTGATTTGCGGTCGGGATATCATCAAGTCCGCATGCGCGAAGAAGATATTGAAAAGACGGCGTTCCGCACCCACCATGGGCATTTTGAGTCCCTGGTTATGGCATTTGGGTTGTGTAATGCTCCTTCGACTTTTCAGGCCCTTATGAATGAGGTGCTCGCTAAGTTCCTTCGCAAATTTGTCTTGGTTTTCTTCGATGATATTCTTGTTCTGTACTCGTCCCCGGAGGACCATCTGCAGCATCTTCGTTTAGTATTGGCTCAACTCCGTCATCATCAATTATATTTAAAACAGTCCAAGTGTGCCTTTGCTCAAAGAACGGTGGGTTACCTGGGACATGTCATTTCAGCCAAGGGAGTGGAAGCTGATCCGAACTGTTAGTGTTATGCCCTTGAGGCAATCATTTAGATGATTGTAACATGACTATGTTTATGAATAATAATATGATTATTGGTCCAATGAATGTATATCATTGTATTGATCAACAAGTATGTGACTTGCTTATGAAGCTCTTTACTTAATGATGTAATTCGATAAATATCTCTGATCGGATATCATCGTATAGGACAACGATGAATAGATCAAGACATGTAGTGATCGATGATCATGCTTCATAGATCATGGGATATGGAGATATCATCTCTACATTGTGGACCATGTTGAAGAACATGGGTTAGATAGACCCGCTCTGGGACACTGCGAGAATGTTTCATTCTTATGTGTCATCAGTGTATCTCATACCTAGTAGATGTATGATCCTTAGACTGAGATTGTCATATTCCCTACATGTGTAATAGTTTTCCTTGGGGCTATCAAACACTACTTCCTAACCGGATAGTTATAAAGGTAGCTTTCATGTTTACTATGAAACGTGCAAGAGGGAAGTGAGCAAATAAGATGGAATTTGCCACTCCAATGAAACGGAGATATATGACAAGGCCACTCGTGTGATATGATTAAGGAAGTGCATGGCCATGCCGTGATTGAGGAGTCAATCACAACTTATTAATATATCACGGATACGAGAGATAGATTGAATCATCAAAGGATGACATGCTTCTCGCCTTGAGATCAATCTTCATATACTTGGCAAAGGGATTATTACATGAGTACTTTTGATAGGTTATGTTCGATTTGATCATAGTATGTTTGGGAGTTGGCATACTTTGCAAGAAGCCGCTACCAACTATTGGATTGAAAAGGAGTTTTCCGAATCCATGTCCAAACGTACGTGAACCTGTAGGGTCACACACTTAATGGGCTGGGACGCATTAATTTGGATTAGATCCGTAATTAATGAACCTCGTGGGCTTAGCACGCTGATGGGCCTTAGTTTAGGGTTTCATCTCGTGGCTATATAAGGAGGGGAGGAGGGAGGGTGCAGGGTGTGCTTTCCCACGGTTCAGGAGTAATTCACTCGAAACCCTAGCCTACTCCTCTCGCTGCCCCTGCCGAGCGACCAGGTGCTTGCACACCGACGCACGGTGTTCCATCTCTGGACGTGTGGACTTCTGCGGTGACGCTGCTACGACTGCGGCGTGGGAGGACGATCCACTGCGAGGCGAGGACGATCCACTACATCAACGCAACGACTGCGGCGAGGACGATCCACTACATCGAAGCGCGAAGGATTCCGCAACTGCGCGTCTAGTGGTAATCTTATCTATGATCCCCTTTTGCGAGTAGCTTTCTGGTTTCGCGGTAGTTTTTTTTTGTGCTAGCGTAGCATACCGCGTTCCTCTTCAGTGGTATCAGAGCCATCTCGTATAGTTTTGTGATCTGGATGTTGCACATTTGATGTGTGAGGTTAGTAGATCGGATCTATTACATGTTCAGCCAGTTCATGTGATGAATTGGTGACGGCAGCCATCGATGAGATCGATCGGTTTAGGATTTGAGGAAAGTGCAAACCGACTCAATCTTGATTTGGGTGAGTCCGTTCATGGTACGACGTTACCCTTACGGCCGGGTTACCGCCATCGTGGTTTCAAACGATCCATATGGGACCAAGCCAATCGATTGAGTTGGATTGGGTCAACTGTTGATCCATGGTAAGCGCAAACAGATTCAATATTGATTTGGGTGAGTCCGTTCATGGTACGACGTTGCCCTTACCGGTCGGGTTACCGCCATCAGGGTTTCTGAAACGTATCCATATGGGACCAAGCCAATCATATTAGATCGGGTTGGGTCAATCTGGTTGATCTGTGGAAATTTTGAGGGTGTTTTCCCATGTTAGAAGACATGCCTTTAAATTAATTCCAGAAATTCATTTAATTTGTTTTAGGTAATAAAATAATCAGGAAAAATCCAAGAAAAATCTCAAAAATACTTTGAGACATTCTGGACTCAAATAAAATATTTTTGGCAAAAATTTATTTTGACTTTGCACAAATTTAAATTCTTTTGAATAAAAAGTAATAAACTTGAAATAGGAATTAATTCAAATAATTCCAGAAAAATCCAAATAAATTCCAGAAAATCACAAATGCACTTTTAAGCAATAAAACTTAATTAGGCTGAATTTTTGGGATGTTACAGGAGTTGCATCCATAATGATGAAGACGATGGCTAGGTGAACAAATCAAGCAAGGTGGCTAGGTGAACAAACAAGCATGATGATGGAGATCTTAATGCTAAGGGCCATGCTATTTCACATCTTATTTTGATTTTCTGTGGATGTGTGTTTTATCCTTGCTATTTTCTTTATGCTCATTGCATGTGATGCCATGTTCATAGTAGTCTTTGTTCATCCCTATAGTTAAAATTTTTAAATCAAATTGTCCATCCAATTGTTGCACCTATCAAGAATTTAGATCGTTATTGATATGACTGCCAAAGTAGTATATCAATGGCTATCTCAATAGATGATAGGGATGTGTTGGACACATCACGCATAACAATGGTAGATTTAATCAAGCTATCAAAACGGTTTTGGGCTTGAGGACATAAGTGGTTGGGATTTGATTTCAGTAATGAAGGAACCTATACAAGACAATTGGTGTCTAGGAAAACACACATGAGGCAGGTTTCTTAATTGGCACCCGAATACGGGAAGTGCTCCCTCCCTCATGTGAGCCCTTGGGGCAGGTTGACCTGGCCATGAGTGAAGTTGATGGAGGCATTCATTACTTGTTTTCATACTCAACAAACAAGAGTTACATATGATGTAATTAGCAAAGGTGTTGCTTACCTATGTCATTAAATTTCCAGCAGTGATGCCAAAGCTCACTAGTGTTTGATGAATATGGATCTTGAATACTCACTATGTGTCTATAAAAAGGACATAAAATAGGAGTGTCTTTAATTAAAAAGTTTAATAAAAGTTTTACATAAACATAGTGCTTAGAATCTTTGCATGTTTTTGTTGTAGTTCAATGGCACCTTCTCCTACTCCTGCTACACCTGGTTTTGCTTTGAGATCGGTTTTGGAAAGGGAAAAACTGAATGGAACTAATTTTGTTGATTGGTATCGCAACCTGAGAATTGTTCTCAAGCATGAAAAGAAGGACTATGTTCTAGAGAATCCAATTCTGATGAACCAAACCAAAATGCCGCCGCAATTTGAAGGTTGAATATGAAAAGCATGTTAATGCTTCAGAGAGGTCACTGTCTCATGCTAGTCACCATGGACTCGAGCTCCAAAAGCAATATGAGGACCAGGATGCTTACAATATGATTGTGGGCTTGAAGGGCATGTTTGGGAATCAAGCAAGAGCTGAGAGGTATGGTATCTCAAAGCTTTTATTTGCTTGTAAGTCGGGTCAAGGCAGCCCGGTCGACCCTCATGTGATCAAGATGATTGGTTACATTGGGAGATTGGAAAACTTGAGTTTCCCTTAGCCTCGGTTTGGCCACAGATGTTATTCTCCAGTCTCTGCCTCAGAGCTTTGAGCCATTCATTATGAATTTTCATATGAATAGCTTGGAGAAGAGCCTAACCGAGCTACATGGGATGCTCAAGTCTGCCGAGGAAAGCATTAAGAAAAAACCAAATCATGTGATGATGGTTCAGAAAACAACTGCTTTCAAAAAGAGGAAGGCTAAGGCTGGGGGAACGGGAAAGAGGAAGGGCAAGGGCAAGGGCAAGGCTCAAGATGAGATCGCAAGCCTCAAAACTAAGCTTCAGAAGCTTAAAGTTGGCCCTCAACCTAATACCCAATGCTTCTATTGCAAGAAATCAGGGCATTGGAAATGGAACTGCGAAAAGTACCTGGCAGATAAGAAGAATGGAAATGTGGTTTCCACTTCAGGTATTAATGTTATAGAAATTAATCTGGCTACTTCTTCACTCAGCTCATGGGTATATGATACCGGTTCGCTTGCTCACATTTGCAATTCGTTGCGGGGTGATAAAGAGTAGAGACTTGGCAAAAGGAGAAGTGGATCTTCGCGTGGGGAATAAAGCAAGAGTTGCTGGTCTTGCTGCTGGCACATACCCATTGCATTTGCCTTCAGGATTAGTTTTAGAACTCAATAATTGTTATTTTGTTCCATCTTTGAGTAGAAACATTATTTCATCTTCTTGTTTGGAACATGAAGGTTATGATTTCGAATAAAGAACTTTGTTTGTTCGATATTTTTGAATGATATGTATTATGGTCGTTGCCCCATGGTGGATGGGTTGTACGCCCTGAACTCAAGAAAAACCTGTCTATAATATTAATGTAAAAGGCATCGCCTAATGATTTGAACCCTACCTTTTGTGGCATTGTCGCTAGGTCATATAAATGAGAAGCGCATGAAGAAGCTCCATGGTGATGGACTTCTAACCTCATTTGATTTTGAATCATTTGAAACATGTGAATCTTGTTTACTTGGCAAGATGACAAAAGCCCTTTCATGTGTTTTAGTGAGAGAGCAAGTGAATTATTGGCTCTAGTACATACAGATGTATGTGGACCAATGAGCTCGACTGCTAGGGGTGGGTTTCAGTACTTTGTAACTTTTACCGATGACTTCAGTAGATATGGATATATCTATTTAATGAGGCATAAATCTGAAACTTTTGAAAGGTCAAAGAGTTTCAGAACGAAGTACAAAATCAACTTGGCAAAACAATAAAACACTTACGATCCGATCGTGGTGGTGAATACTTGAGCCAAGAGTTTGGTGATCATCTAAAGCAATGTGGAATTGTTCCGCAACTTACTCCGCCAGGAACGCCTCAATGGAATGGTGTGTCCGAACGACGTAACCGAACTTTATTAGATATGGTTTGGTCAATGATCAGCCAAACAGATCTGCCATTATCCTTCTGGGGTTTCGCTCTAGAAACAAATTGCTCACTTTGAATAGGGTCCCATCAAAACTGTTGAGAAGACGCCATATGAGATATGGATGGGAGAAGACACATGTTGTCATTTCTCAAGATATGGGGATGTGAGGCTTATGTAAAACGTTTACAATCGATAAACTCGCACCTAAATCGAAAAATGCTTTTTGTGTGGGTATCCTAAAGAAACAAAAGGATATTTCTTTTACAAAAGAAACGAGAACAAAGTTTTGTTGCTCAAATGGTGTCTTTTGGAGAAAGAGTTTCTTTCAAAAGAAATCAGTAGGAGTGATGTGTATCTTGATGAAGTTCGAGAATCACATGAATATGTTCAAGCTACCACTGAACCTTCACAAGATGTACAAAGTGTTGTACAACCTGTGGAAGAGACTCCAGCCCCACGTAGGTCGGAGAGGCCACGTCATGTACCTATAAGGTATAGGAATGACATATTATTGTTGGACAATGATGAGCCCACGACTTATGAAGAAGCAATGATGGACCCAAACTCCGAAAAATGGCTTGAAGCCATGAGATCCGAAATTCAATCCATGCATGACAATCAAGTTTGGAACTTGGTCGATTCACTGATGGTGTAAAACCATTGAGTGCAAATGGATTTTCAAGAAAAGATAGACGAGATGGAAATGTTCAGATTTATAAGGCACGGTTGGTGGCAAAGGGTTTCAAACAAGTTCAAGGGTTGACTATGATGAAACTTTCTCACCGTAGCCATGCTCAAGTCTGTCCGGATCATTTTAGCTATTTTGCATATTTTGATTATGAAATATGGCGATGGATGTCAAAACAAACCTTCCTTAATGGGAATCTTTCGAGGATGTATACATGATACAACCTCAAGGCTTTGTTGATCCTAAATATGCTAAAAGGGTATGCAAGCTTCAAAGATCCATTTATGGGTTAAAGCAAGCATCTCGGAGTTGGAACATTCGCTTTGATGAAGTAGTCAAAGGTTTTGACTTTATCAAAATGAAGAAGAGCCTTGTGTTTACAAGAAGGCTAGTGGGAGCGCACTTGTATTTCGATTTTGTATGTGGATGACATATTATTAATCGGGAATGACATTCCTATGCTTGAAGATGTTAAGACTTCATTGAAAAAAAGTTTCTCAATGAAGGACTTGGGAGAAGCATGCTATATCTTGGGCATAAAAATCTATAGAGATAGACCAAAAAGGTTAATTGGATTAAGTCAGGAAACGTACATTGACAAGATATTGAAAAGGTTCAATATGCATGAATCCAAGAGAGGTTTCATGCCAATGTCACATGGCATCGGCCTCGCAAGAATCGGTGTCCTTCGACATCTGATGAGCGAGACAGGATGAGCAAGATTCCATATGCTTCAGCTATTGGGTCTATTATGTATGCCATGATCTGTACACGCCCAGATGTTTCATATGCTCTAAGTGTCACGAGCAGATACCAAGCGGATCCTGGTGATGGTCATTGGATAGCCGTAAAAAATATCCTAAAGTACTTGAGAAGAACTAAGGGTATGTTCCTTGTTTTTGGAGGTGAGGAAGATCTGTTGCAAAGGGTTACACCGATGCAAGCTTCCAAACCGACAAAGATGATTTTCGATCGCAATCCGGTTTGTGTTTACACTTAATGGAGGAGCGTAAGTGGAAGAGTTCCAAGCAAAACACGGTGGCCGACTCTACGATTGAAGCGGAGTACATTGCGCTTCGGAGGCCGCAAAGGAAGCCGTGTGGATTAAGAAGTTTATCACGAGCTTGGTGTGGTCGCTAGTGCCTCTAGTCCAATGGACATCTATTGTGATAATAGTGGTGCCATTGCACAAGCAAAAGAGCCTAGATCACATCAAGTCTAAACACATACTCCGCCGCTTTCACCTTATTCGCGAGATTGTGGATAGAGGTGACGGAGAATATGCAAAGTACATACGAAGCCAATGTGGCCGATCCGCTGACAAAGCCATCGCCACTGACCTAAGCATGAGGCGCACACAAGGTATATTGGTATTAGATACTTAATTGATTGACTCAAGTGCAAGTGGGAGATTGTTAGTGATATGCACTTGAGGCAATCATTTAGATGATTGTAACATGACTATGTTTATGAATAATAATATGATTATTGGTCCAATGAATGTATATCATTGTATTGATCAACAAGTATGTGACTTGCTTATGAAGCTCTTTACTTAATGATGTAATTCGATAAATATCTCGATCGGATATCATCGATAGGACAACGATGAATAGATCAAGACATGTAGTGATCGATGATCATGCTTCATAGATCATGGGATATGGAGATATCATCTCTACATTGTGGACCATGTTGAAGAACATGGGTTAGATAGACCCGCTATGGGACATCGCGAGAATGTTTCATTCTTATGTGTCATCGAGTGTATCTCATACCTAGTAGATGTATGATCCTTAGACCTGAGATTGTCATGTTCCCTACATGTGTAATAGTTTTCCTTGGGGCTATCAAACACTACTTCCTAACCGGATAGTTATAAAGGTAGCTTTCATGTTTACTATGAAACGTGCAGAGGGAAGTGAGCAGTCAAGATGGAATTTGCCACTCTAATGAAACGGAGATGTATGACAAGGCCACTCGTGTGATATGATTAAGGAAGTGCATGGCATGCCGTGATTGAAGAGTCAATCACAACTTATTAATATGTCACGGATACGAGAGATAGATTGAATCATCAAAGGATGACATGCTTCTCGCCTTGAGATCAATCTTCATATACTTGGCAAAGGGATTATTACATGAGTACTTTTGATAGGTTCTGTCCGATTTGATCATAGTATGTTTGGGAGTTGGCATACTTTGCAAGAAACCGCTACCAACTATTGGATTGAAAAGGAGTTTTCCGAATCCATGTCCAAACGTACGTGAACCTGCAGGGTCACACACTTAATGGGCTGGGACGCATTAATTTGGATTAGATCCGTAATTAATGAACCTCGTGGGCTTAGCACGCTGATGGGCCCTAGTTTAGGGTTTCATCTCGTGGCTATATAAGGAGGGCAGGAGGGAGGGTGCAGGGTGTGCTTTCCCACGGTTCAGGAGTAATTCACTCGAAACCCTAGCCTACTCCTCTCGCTGCCCCTGCCGAGCGACCAGGTGCTTGCACACCGACGCACGGTGTTCCATCTCTGGACGTGTGGACTTCTGCGGTGACGCTGCTACGACTGCGGCGTGGGAGGACGATCCACGGCGAGGCGAGGACGATCCACTACATCAACGCAACGACTGCGGCGAGGACGATCCACTACATCGACGCGCGAAGGATTCCGCAACTGCGCGTCTAGTGGTAATCTTATCTATGATCCCCTTCTTGCGAGTAGCTTTCTGGTTTCGCGGTAGTTTTTTTTTGTGCTAGCGTAGCATACCGCGTTCCTCTTCAGTGGTATCAGAGCCATCTCGTATAGTTTTGTGATCTGGATGTTGCACATATGATGTGTGAGGTTTGTAGATCGGATCTATTACATGTTCAGCCAGTTCATGTGATGAATTGGTTACGGCACCATCGATGAGATCGATCGGTTTAGGATTTGAGAAAGTGCAAACCGACTCAATCTTGATTTGGGTGAGTCCGTTCATGGTACGACGTTACCCTTACCGGTCGGGTTACCACCATCGTGGTTTCAAACGTATCCATATGGGACCAAGCCAATCGATTGAGTTGGATTGGGTCAATCTGGTTGATCCATGGTAGCGCAAGCAGATTCAATATTGATTTGGGTTAGTCCGCTCATGGTACGACGTTGCCCTTACGGGCCAAGTTACCGCCATCGGGGGTTTCAAACGTATCCATATGGGACCAAGCCAATCATATTAGATCGGGTTGGGTCAATCTGGTTGATCTGTGGAAATTTTGAGGGTGTTTTCCCATGTCAGAAGACATGCCTTTAAATTAATTCCAGAAATTCATTTAATTTGTTTTAGGTAATAAAATAATCAGGAAAAATCCAAGAAAAATCTCAAAAATACTTTGAGACATTCTGGACTCAAATAAAATATTTTTGGCAAAAATTTATTTGGACTTTGCACAAATTTAAATTCTTTTGAATAAAAAGTAATAAACTTGAAATAGGAATTAATTCAAATAATTCCAGAAAAATCCAAATAAATTCCAGAAAATCACAAATGCACTTTTAAGCAATAAAACATAATTAGGCTGAATTTTTGGGATGTTACAGGAGTTGCATCCATAATGATGAAGACGATGGCTAGGTGAACAAATCAAGCAAGGTGGCTAGGTGAACAAACAAGCATGATGATGGAGATCTTAATGCTAAGGGCCATGCTATTTCACAGCTTATTTTGATTTTCTGTGGATGTGTGTTTTATCCTTGCTATTTTCTTTATGCTCATTGCATGTGATGCCATGTTCATAGTAGTCTTTGTTCATCCCTATAGTTAAAATTTTTAAATCAAATTGTCCATCCAATTGTTGCACCTATCAAGAATTTAGATCGTTATTGATATGACTGCCAAAGTAGTATATCAATGGCTATCTCAATAGATGATAGGGATGTGTTGGACACATCACGCATAACAATGGTAGATTTAATCAAGCTATCAAAACGGTTTTGGGCTTGAGGACATAAGTGGTTGGGATTTGATTTCATTAATGAAGGAACCTATACAAGACAATTGGTGTCTAGGAAAACACACATGAGGCAGGTTTCTTAATTGGCACCCGAATACGGGAAGTGCTCCTCCTCATGTGAGCCCTTGGGGCAGTTGACTGGCCATGAGTGAAGTTGATGGAGGCATTCATTACTTGTTTTCATACTCAACAAACAAGAGTTACATATGATGTAATTAGCAAAGGTGTTGCTTACCTATGTCATTAAATTTCTAGCAGTGATGCCAAAGCTCACTAGTGTTTGATGAATATGGATCTTGAATACTCACTATGTGTCTATAAAAAGGACATAAAATAGGAGTGTCTTTAATTAAAAGTTTAATAAAAGTTTTACATAAACATAGTGCTTAGAATCTTTGCATGTTTTTGTTGTAGTTCAATGGCACCTTCTCCTACTCCTGCTACACCTGGTTTTGCTTTGAGATCGGTTTTGGAAAGGGAAAAACTGAATGGAACTAATTTTGTTGATTGGTATCGCAACTTTGAGAATTGTTCTCAAGCATGAAAAGAAGGACTATGTTCTAGAGAATCCAATTCTGATGAACTGTACCGAAAATGTCGCTCGCAATTTGAAGGTTGAATATGAAAAGCATGTTAATGCTTCAGAGAGGTCGGTGTCTCATGCTAGTCACCATGGACTCGAGCTCCAAAAGCAATATGAGGACCAGGATGCTTACAATATGATTGTGGGCTTGAAGGGCATGTTTGGGATTCAAGCAAGAGCTGAGAGGTATGGTATCTCAAGCTTTTATTTGCTTGTAAGTTGGTCAAGGCAGCTTGGTCGATCCTCATGTGATCAAGATGATTGGTTACATTGGGAGATTGGAAAAACTTGAGTTTCCCCTTAGCCTCGGTTTGGCCACAGATGTTATTCTCCAGTCTCTGCCTCAGAGCTTTGAGCCATTCATTATGAATTTTCATATGAATAGCTTGGAGAAGAGCCTAACCGAGCTACATGGGATGCTCAAGTCTGCCGAGGAAAGCATTAAGAAAAAACCAAATCATGTGATGATGGTTCAGAAAACAACTGCTTTCAAAAAGAGGAAGGCTAAGGCTGGGGGAACGGGAAAGAGCAAGGGCAAGGGCAAGGGCAAGGGCAAGGCTCAAGATGAGATCGCAAGCCTCAAAACTAAGCTTCAGAAGCTTAAAGTTGGCCCTCAACCTGATACCCAATGCTTCTATTGCAAGAAATCAGGGCATTGGGAACGGAACTGCGAAAAGTACCTGGCAGATAAGAAGAATGGAAATGTGGTTTCCACTTCAGGTATTAATGTTATGGAAATTAATCTGGCTACTTCTTCACTCAGCTCATGGGTATATGATACCGGTTCAGTTGCTCACATTTGCAATTCGTTGGGGTGATAAAGAGTAGAGACTTGGCAAAAGGAGAAGTGGATCTTGGCGTGGGGAATAAAGCAAGAGTTCTTTGGTCTTGCTGCTGGCACATACCCATTGCATTTGCCTTGAGGATTAGTTTTAGAACTCAATAATTGTTATTTTGTTCCATCTTTGAGTAGAAACATTATTTCATCTTCTTGTTTGGAACATGAAGGTTATGATTTTAGAATAAAGAACTTTGTTTGTTCGATATTTTGAATGATATGTATTATGGTCGTTGCCCCATGGTGGATGGGTTGTACGTCCTGAACTCAAGAAAAACACGTCTATAATATTAATGTAAAAGGCATCGGCCTAATGATTTGAACCCTACCTTTTGTGGCATTGTCGCTAGGTCATATAAATGAGAAGCGCATGAAGAAGCTCCATGGTGATGGACTTCTAACCTCATTTGATTTTGAATCATTTGAAACATGTGAATCTTGTTTACTTGGCAAGATGACAAAAGCCCCTTTCACAGGTTTTAGTGAGAGAGCAAGTGAATTATTGGCTCTAGTACATACAGATGTATGTGGACCAATGAGCTCGACTGCTAGGGGTGGGTTTCAGTACTTTGTAACTTTTACCGATAACTTCAGTAGATATGGATATATCTATTTAACGAGGCATAAATCTGAAACTTTTGAAAGGTTCAAAGAGTTTCAGAACGAAGTACAAAATCAACTTGGCAAAACAATAAAACACTTACGATCCGATCGTGGTGGTGAATACTTGAGCCAAGAGTTTGGTGATCATCTAAAGCAATGTGGAATTGTTCCGCAACTTACTCCGCCAGGAACGCCTCAATGGAATGGTGTGTCCGAACGACGTAACCGAACTTTATTAGATATGGTTTGGTCAGTGATCAGCCAAACAGATCTGCCATTATCCTTCTGGGGTTTCGCTCTAGAAACAGCTGCGTTCACTTTGAATAGGGTCCCATCAAAATCCGTTGAGAAGACGCCATATGAGATATGGACTGGGAGAAGACACATGTTGTCATTTCTCAAGATATGGGGATGTGAGGCTTATGTAAAACGTTTACAATCAGATAAACTCGCACCTAAATCAGAAAATTGCTTTTTTGTGGGGTATCCTAAAGAAACAAAAGGATATTTCTTTTATAAAAGAAACGAGAACAAAGTTTTGTTGCTCGAAATGGTGTCTTTTTGGAGAAAGAGTTTCTTTCAAAAGAAATCAGTAGGAGTGATGTGTATCTTGATGAAGTTCGAGAATCACATGAATATGTTCAAGCTACCACTGAACCTTCACAAGATGTACAAAGTGTTGTACAACCTGTGGAAGAGACTCCAGCCCCACGTAGGTCGGAGAGGCCACGTCATGTACCTATAAGGTATAGGAATGACATATTATTGTTGGACAATGATGAGCCCACGACTTATGAAGAAGCAATGATGGACCCAAACTCCGAAAAATGGCTTGAAGCCATGAGATCCGAAATTCAATCCATGCATGACAATTGTCGGGACCCGAATCTGCAAATCCGGACCCTCTGTGTATTCTGTGCCAGTCCAGGATCACACTAGCACACACAGTCAAACAGGGTTGCACATCACAGACAATCACAAGGATATAAGAATAAATAGTGCAAACATGTATATAAAACGAGTTGTACAACCTTATGGTCTCCTTACAGATAAGTCAGCCACGCAGGGCTTACATTATTCAAAACAAAGAAATAGCAGCGGAACATAAAAAGTCGTGGAAGCCTCCATCTTGCCACAGAGCAACCGATGGGCTTGCCCCTAGTTGCTCGTGTCCTCGACGTACTCCTCCTCCCATCTTGGTGTAGTCTCCTCCAGCGATGTTGGGGTTGATAAGCAAGGTGGGGTGAGTACACAAGGCACTCAACAAGTAATGCAGAATGCAAAGCACTATTACTATATGCAAAGCTTATTCCAATGAATTGGCTTAATTGATTCTTTTTGCATCAAGCAGCATTTTTAAACTAGTATCTTGTTTAGATTAAAGTAGTGAAACAGATATAAGTAATACTAATTTCAAATGGTTTTCCTTCGAAGATTCTCGGCACACAGCCTTATCAGTTCATTTCCAACACTGGCACACAGCCACCCTTCCATGTTTTGTTTATGAAAAACTACCCTTGATTGTAATCCCGAGCAATGCTCAATACCATGAGCACGGCTATTGAATAGTTTTGACACTCTGCAGAGGTTGTACACTTTACCCACAAGATCTGACCGCCACCACACGGTGATTGTCCGCAACAAAGCTTTTCAGAACTTCTACCTTAACTAAAGAACCTCTCAGATTGCCTTCACTATCACTTCCCTCACAGAGCCAAGTATAGGACCGGCCAATCACCGTTGGATGGGCACCAAGCCGTAGCAGTGCACGCTCCCCATACAGATACACCCCGTGTCTTGTCACCCCGAGGTATCAGAGGAAAGATATCAGAACCCTAGTCAACTAGGTCTGTCCCATGTCAGACATGTGGTTGTACGGTTGACTCGGATCAAAGGCTTGCAAGGTGAAGTCCTTAGCGACCAAGGCAAGACTTTCAACACTCAACATGGCACATGGCCCAATGTGGCACACAGACTCACATCACTCAACAACCCAATGCCACACAGGCCCACCTGGCACATAGCCTCTTGCCACTTGCCCCAGTCTAAATCATTTTCCACCCAGTTGATTATTGTGCAACACATGCCAGCAATAACTCAATATCGGTACGGAACCACACAGGGTGCTGTACCTCAATCTCAACATGTGGCATCATCACACCACTTTTCAAAATACATTCAATATGTCTTTAATCAATATTGTAGCATTTTTAGAAAGATCATTCATGATTCGTTGCAAGGCTAAGCATCTACTCACGGTCTAGCCTCCCGTGTTGGCACAATATTAACATCCAACTAATATAATCAAAACTTAGGGTGACAATGATCTAGGCATACAATTAATAATTCAAGGTGGCATAACAAAATGGGTTGATTAACTACATTATCCCAAATTAATTTAAATTCATTTTAAATAATTAGCATGCATAGTTTCAAAGCATAAATTACATTTTAAAATCTGGGATCAAAATGATCAAAGCATCACTTGCCTTCAAAGAGCTGCGGGTCGTGTTCGAAACTTGGTCTTGAGCGATTTAATTCTTCTTCGAACCTTCCGGTAAATTTGCGTCTACGCGTTCAAATAAAATATGCAATAAATAGCTAATACAGACGACTAGATAATCTCAAAAATTCAAATAAAATTCATCATTAAATAGATCACAATTTTATGAATTTTTAGAAATTTGAATCATCCAAATCCGAGTTAAAATGCAAAAGTTATAGTCATTTGAAGTTTTGAATAAAATCTGAAAATACTGAAATTAGAAAATCCGATTTTTCCAAATTATTTTTATACTTGAAATTCGCATTTATGACGTCAGCATGCCTCATGATGACGTCAGCACCGAAATGAATTTCCGTCGAAATATTTTTATATATGAAAATATTTATGACGTCAGCGATGACGTCAAGACGACACGTGCACGCCCGCAGGTCGCCACGTCGCTCCGTCTATGGGTGGGTTCACGGCTCGGCTCGGTCTAGCGTGGACTGGTTCACGTAACGATCTGAACGCGGCAAAATCGGACCGTTCGCTAAAACCGACGGTCGATCCTCACGCGCGCCGCAATAAGACCGAGATCGTGCGACACGCGTCGCGATCCAAATGATTAGCCACGCATCGGTAGCGGCGACGCGGGCTCCACGCCTCCGCGCCGCACATCCGGTGGTCGGCCTAAATCCAACGGTTGGATTCCGCACCGACGCGGCGACGCCTCGATTTACTCGTAGCCACGCGGCACGATCGCGCAGCGCGCGCGCAAAGCAACGGCCGGATCGGTCTGCGCTCGGTCAAAGCAACCACGCAGCGTCGGCGAGATTGGATGAAGGTGCGGCGCTACCACCGCCGCACGTTCAAATCTGAACGGCGCGGATCCTAGGGCAAAACCAGATCTGAACTCAACCGTTTATATCCGATCCGACGGCTCAGGTTACCGGAGCTGTTTACTATTCACGGCTTGACGTGGCTCAATCCTATGCATACACTAACGATCCAACGGCTGAGATGTAACCAAGTTCTGAGAGACTAGATCTAATCTCTACCGTTCAACCCGGATCTAACGGTCAAGATCTACTAATAGCCCTAATGTCGAGATCTAATCTCGCGCACATTACGATCTAACGTCTATAATTTAATCCAAACGTAAGCAGAGAAGTGGATCGTGGACTCACCAAAACCGAAAGCGATGAGGATCGGACGGCCGGCGGAAGTTGGCGAGGTCAACGACGGCGCGAAAGGAACAGGTCGCCGGAGCTGAGGAAGACGAGGACGTCGGCGGCGTTGCGGGGCGTTTCCGACGTGAAGAAGTGGCGCGTTCGACGCGTCTCGACGAGATCGGTACCCCGGTGACCTCAACAACGGCGGAAGTGGACCGGCGGCGACGCAAACGACGGAGAACAGTGGCAGTGCAGGGGAACAACTACGGCGAGCTCGTTCAGGCGCTAGAGAGGGTCTTGGCGTGCGTGCAAGGTGTCAAAAGACGCGGCGAGAAAAGTTCTGCCAGACGCGCTACTCGGTGCACTTTAAGGGGCCTCGACGTGCGCGCTACAGGTGGCGAAACAAGCGGTAACGGTCGGCGGCGTTAGCTCCGGTGATCTCGCGTAGACGACCGACGTGGCGCAATCACTCGACGTCCGCGCGGATTGGATCGGATGGCTCGATCGCAAACGACGTGGCACGCGCATAGCGTTCGATCAAGATCGAATGGTTCACCGAGGCGGCGCTAGGGTTTCTGCGCGGATGGGTGGCGCAGCGCGCGAGAATGGGCTCGGCCCATTCATCGTTTATAGCCATTTTTAAAACCTTTTCAATAAAAAAATTCTAGAAATTCATTAATTCATTTGGGACTTTTAAAATAGCGAGAAAAATTCTAGAAAAATTCAGAAAATACCTTGAGATATTTGGAACTCAAATAAAATATTTTCAATAAAACTTTGCTAGAACTTATACATTATTTAATTGTTTTCAAGGAAGGCTAGTTTTGAGTAATTCCAAATAAATTTCGATAAATTCTCAAGAATTCACAAAAATCAAAAATACTCTCAAAATTTAAACTAGAGCAAAAATTAGGTGTTACAAACCTCCCCCTTAATGTAATCTCGTCCCCGAGATTCAGGGTTGTCTACAGGAATAGGTTAGGGAACTCCTTCTTCAGATCTTCTTCACGTTCCCACGTCGCTTCACTTTCCAAATGGTTGCTCCACTGAACTCTGCAGAAACGTGTTGACTTGTTCCTTGTCTCTCTGTCCATTATGTCCAGAATCTTCATCGGATGTTCTTTGTAAGTCAGATCTTCTTGCAGCTCAATTGTCTCTAACGGTGTTTGCTCTTCCGGTACTCGAAGACACTTCTTCAGTTGAGACACATGGAATACGTCATGCACTCCTGCCAAAGACGGCGGTAACTCTAACTGATACGCAACTTCACCCTTGCGGCTCAAGATTTTGAATGGTCCGACATACCTGGGTGTAAGCTTCCCTTTTGCATGGAACCTTCTGACTCCTTTGAGTGGTGTTACTCTAAGATACACAAAATCTTCGGGTTCAAAGCTTAGTTCCCTGCGACGGTTGTCAGCATAACTCTTTTGCCTGGATTGTGCAATCTTCAATCTTTCACGACTGTGGTGATCGTGCTTCCGCTTCTGAAGAATGTCCGTCAGAAAACATGTCGTCACTTTGTCTCATTCCAATTCAATGGTGTTCGACAGGACCTACCATACAGAGCTTCAAATGGAGACATTTGTAAGCTCGCTTGATAACTGTTGTTGTAACTAAACTCAGCATAAGGCAAACACTTGTCCCATGAAGTGGAATATGCTAAGGCACATGCCCTCAACATATCCTCCAATATCTGATTGACTCTCTCAGTTTGTCCATCCATGCTGCGGATGGTATGTCAGTCTTGAAGTTCAAACGAGTCCCCATTGCTTCATGAAGCTTACCCGTAACTGGAGGTAAATTGGGTACCCTCGTCGACACTATCTTTTCGGCACTCCATGTAAACAGACAATTCTGGACATATAAAGTTCTGCTAACCGGTCTCCGGAATAAGTGGTCTTTACTGGTATGAAATGTGCCACCTTAGTTAAACGATCTACTATGACCCATATGGAATCATATCCACTTTGCGTTACGGGCAATCCGGTTATAAAATCCATACCAATTCCTCCCATTTCCATTCGGTATCTTTAAGGGTTGTAATAGCCTGCTTGGCCTTTGGTGCATAGCTTTGACCCTTTGGCATATGTCACATAATGCAACGATTCGCGACTTCTCGTTTCATGCTTGGCCACCAAAATTTTTCCTTCAAATCTTGATACATTTTCGCACTTCTGGATGAATTGAGTACTTGAGTCATGGGCCTCTCCCGAATTAATCGCTTCAACTCCTTTTTGTTCGGCACACAAATCGCCCTTTAAACCACATAGTACCTTGTTCATCGAGTTTAAAATCTTTTGCTTTGCCTTCATCCATTTTGCCCTTAATTCTTTTGATCTTGTCATCATCTTTACGCCTTCCACGATCGATCTTCCAGGTAGGTCTTACTTCCAAGGTTACTAGGAATCCTTTTGGTACCATTTCCAATTCTAGTTTCGAAATCCTTACACAATTCTGCTCGACTTGTTTCCAACAAACATATTTACACTGTGGTTCTTTACGCTCAGGCGTGTCGCCACCACGTTGGCTTTCCCGGGTGGTAGTGAATTCCACATTATAATCCTTGATTAACTCTAACCATCTTCTTTGCCTCATATTTAGGTCAGCTTGTGTGAAAATATACTTAAGGCTTTTATGATCAGTATATACTTCACATCTATTTCCGATGAGATGATGACGCCATATTTTTAGTGCATGCACTACGGCAGCTAATTCTAAATCATGAGTCGGATAGTTCTCATGTGGTCTCAATTGCCTCGATGCATAGGCAATTACCTTCCTATTTTGCATCAACACGCATCCCAATCCCTGACGCGATGCATCACAATAGATGTCAAAGTCTTGGTGAACGTCTGGTAAAACTAATACAGGTGCCGATGTTAACCTCCTTTTCAATTCCTGAAAATTCTTCTCACACTCAGGTGTCCATAAAAATTTCTTTTCTTTTTCCAATAATTGCGTAAGAGGTCTCGCAATCGTAGAGAATCCTTCAATGAATCGACGGTAATACCCCGCCATTCCAAGGAAACTACGGATTTGGGTTACCGTCTTCGACTGTTCCCAATGTAAAACCGTTTCCACTTTCTTTGGATCTCTGACAACTCCTTCTGCTGTCATTATGTGTCCAAGAAATTCCACCTTATCTTTCCGTAAATCACATTTGCTAAATTTCGCAAACAACCGTTGTTCCTCAACTTTTCAAGGACTAGCCTCAAGTGCTCGGCGTGCTCTTCTCTCGTCTTGGAATAGATAAGGATGTCATCTATGAATCTGACGACGAACTTATCCAAGTTTTCCATAAAACCTTATTCATTAAGTTCATGAAATATGCTGGTGCATTTGTCAGACCAAAAGGCATCACTGTAAACTCGTAGTGTCCATATCTTGACGAAAATGCAGTCTTCGGAATATCCTCTGATCGGATCTTCAGCTGATGGTATCCTGATCGAAGATCAATTTTGGAGAATACTCCTGCTCCTCTCAAGCGGTCAAACAAATCATCGATCTGGGTAGCGGATACTTATTCTTTATCGTCACATCATTGAGTGCACGATAGTCTATACACATCCTGAAACTTAGTCCTTCTTCTTAACGAATAAGACAGTGCTCCCCATGGCGATGAACTAGGTCTTATAAATCCCTTTTCCAGCAGTTCTTCAATTTGCTTCTTCATTTCCACCAATTCCTCTGTGGACATCCTGTAAGGTCTCTTAGCTATTGGAGCTGTCCCTGGAACTAGTTCTATCACGAACTCGATATCTCTATCTGGCGGCATTCCAGGTAAATCTTCTGGGAAAACATCCGGATATTCATTGACTATGGAGACTTCCTCTGTCGGCAGTCTTCATCTTTGTTGACCATCAATTGTCCATCTAAATCTTGGTTTCGCTTCAAACTCAATTTTCTTTCCATCCGGGCTCTCGACCGATATGACTCTTTTTCCGCAGTCCAATACTGCCTTGTGATCGGTTAACCAATCCATTCCCAGGATAACATCCAAGGTTTGGGTATTAAGGACGATTAAGTTCGCTAGGAACTCAACTCCATTAATTATTATTCCTACCCCAGAACATCCTACTTTAGATCGGAGTTCTGATCCAGGGGATTGGACTATGAGCACACATTTAAGATTCACTATTTCCATATCATTTTGAACAGCAAAATCTCGGGAAATAAAAGAATGCGAAGCTCCGGAATCAAATAAAACAGTAGCTGGTACTGAGTTTACTAGGAACTTACCCAGTACAACGTCCGAGGCGTTCTGGACTTCATCTGCTGTGATGTGGTTGACTCTGCCTCGTGCAGTTCCTTGGGATGGAGTCGCTGCTGTTGATGCCCCGCGGTTCATGATTGGTGCGGGAGTCCTTGCCGGTGTGTTCCCCAGGTTAAAGCGAACCGGGGTGACACCTCCCTTCTTAGGGCAGTTGTTGGCAAAATGCCCCATTTCATTGCAATGATAGCAACGTCTTCCCACGGCCTGAGAGGTTCCTCCAGTCTGTGCCATAGTTATGGCCGAGTCTCGAACATTTTGACCTTTCGGGCGATTTGCGGCGGTGGTGCCTGTCATTGCCTCTAATTTGGTACCGAATGAGTGTTGGGGTGCCGTCCTCGCCTCTGCTTGGTCCTGACGACCTCCTTGTTGCGCCATTCTGCGCTTCCTGTTGTCATCCAACTCTCGGCGCTTGTCCTCTAAGATCAGGGCTTTGTTAACTAACTCTTGAAAGTCAGGGAATGTGTGGGTGATCAGTCCCACCTGCAACCCTGCATTCAATCCCTTCATGAAGCGGGATTGTCTGGCCTTATCCGTAGCCACGTCCTGCAGTGCGTAGCGTGCGGTTAGGTGAACTTGTTCGTAATCGCCCTCGATCGCCGCCTTGCTTGAGGCTTCGAACTCCTCCTTTTAAGATCCATGATACCCTCGGGTACATGGTAATGCTTGACGGAAGGCCGAGGTGAATTCCTCCCATGTGATACTCTGCGGGTCCTCATGAGGCGCGCGAAGTTTTCCCACCATTGCGGCGGTCCTTCGAGTTGATGAGAGGCATAGAGTACCCTCTCATGTCCTACACATTGGGTAATGTGCTTCCTTTCAATTGTCCTTAGCCAATCGTCCGCTTCGGTGGATTGGCGTTACGAGAAAGTGGGTGGGCGAGTTCTCATAAACTCCGACACTGGAGTAGGGTGTGGTCCATGGTTGCCCCGGGTTGAACATTCGCAGCAGCTTGATTGGATATCTGCTTGCATGGTTTGAACCATCGTGGTCATGAGTTGAGTGCAGGCTGTCAAAAGGCTCCCGTGTTACGCATATCGACTGCGGTGGTTGAGAATCGGCTCTTCATTCCGTTGTCCGTCTGGTTAGCTCCACTTCACTGGCTCCAACATTTCCACGAGTCCTCACCATCATGCTGCAAGCTTCAATGGTTAAGAAAAGAAGAAAGCATAGACAAGTAAAAGAACTTATGTGGGGAAAGCAGTGTAACTTAAATTATTTAGCCACTTTATTGATATAATATAAAGCAGTATGGTTGCTCACAAGTGCCTAAGGGCAATGCAACACATACGTGACACTCACAACCAAAAGCAAGTAAGCAAACATAGGAATCCATGACAACTCACACCTAAGGGTAACTCTGAAACAAAGACGCGACTCAGATATTCGAGTCTCGACACTACACTCTACTAGACTCGATCACTCATCGAGCCAACCCGGCTGCGGCTTCCCCGGAGCGTACACCGGCGGGTGCTGTGGCATTGGGGCGAACTGGTCCTGGTGACCTACTACGGCGGGTGCAAAAGACCCCATCGACTCTGCTGGTCCCGGGGCTGCCTGCTCCTGCACTGGCGCCTCCTGCTCTGGCTCCTCCGGATCTGGATCATGTAACTCGGGGTGGTTCGGGCTCGGGTCCATACAAAGCCATCTCCAACTCCTGGATCTTACGTATGGCATGAGCTAAGTTCTCCGGTGTTGGGTTCTTGCCTCTATAACCTCGTCGCGGGTCCTCTGCAACTCCGGACTGTCTCGCCCAAGGCGTCCTCTGGCGATGGCGTACCTTGCCAGTGGGTGATAGTGGCGTCCTCCTCCACAAGCTCCATCTGTCCAAGCGATTGTCTCGACGCGGATGGTGGCGGAAGGCGGTGCCCTCTAACTCTGCGGAGTAAGTGCGGGCAATCTGCGCATCGCTCGACGCGACGTCTCACGAATCCGGCCTCGAAGAAGACCTCCTGGCGGTGATGTAGATAGGGCGACTCGCCTCGTCCTCTCCGAGCATACATGTGATCTTGGCGTCGAGCGACGTCAAGTCTGCCTGCACCACCGAAGTCCCTCGATGCGGTGGTCGGTCAAAACCTCCAAGCAAGCGCATCATACGCCATAACTCCATGGCGTATCCTCCGTGCGCTCTCCATAGGTATGGATCATCCTCATCTGCCAAAACAAACCTTGTTTAAATTAAATAGAGAATAATAAAAATTCAGCATAGGTATGAATAAGGGAGAAGAGATAAGTCGAGATTTCTTTGACATTCTTGCTCAAGTTGATTAGGTCTTTAGAAAATAGTTTTCACCCTCCTAGGCACAACCAAACTAAGGTCAAGGCCTACAGATCGGCTGCTCGATACCACCTCTGTCGGGACCCGACCGCAAATCCGGACCCTCTGTGTATTACTGTGCGATCCCAGGATCACGCTAGCACACACTGATCATCTGAGGTTGCACATCACAGACAATCACAAGGATATAAGAATAAATAGTGCAAACATGTATATAAAGCAGTTGTACAACCTTATGGTCTCCTTACGGATAAGTCGACCACGCAGGCTTACATTATTCAAAACAAAGAAATAGCAGCGGAACATAAAAAGTCGTGGAAGCCTCCATCTTGCCACAGGCAACCGACTGGGCTTGCCCCCTAGTTGCTCGTGTCCTCGACGTACTCCTCCTCCCATACTGGTGTAGTCTCCTCCACTGATGTTGGGGGTTGATAAGCAAGGTGGGGTGAGTACACAAGGCACTCAACAAGTAATGCACATAATGCAGCACTATTACTATATGCAAAGCTTATTCCAATGGATTGGCTTAATTGATTCTTTTTGCATCAAGCAGCATTTTTAAACTAGTATCTTGTTTAGATTAAAGTAGTGAAACAGATATAAGTAATACTAATTTCAAATGGTTTTCTTGAAGATTCTCGGCACCTGACCTTATCGGTTCATTTCCAACAACGGCACACAGCCACCCTTCCATGTTTTGTTTATGAAAAACTACCCTTGATTGTAATCCCGAGCAATGCTCAATACAGTGAGCACGGCTATTGAATAGTTTTGACACTCTGCAGAGGTTGTACACTTTACCCACAATATCTGACCGCTCACCACACAGTGATTGTCCGCAACAAAGCTTTTCAGAACTTCTACCTTAACCAAAGAACCTCTCGGTGTGCCTTCACTATCACTTCCCTCACACAGGCCAAGTATAGGACCGGCCAATCACCGTTGGATGGGCACCAAGCCGTAGCAGTGCGCTCCCCATACAGATACACCCACGTGTCTTGTCACCCGAGTATCGGAGGAAAGATATCAGAACCCTAGTCAACTAGGTGCATCCCATGTCGACATGTGGTTGTACGGTTGACTCGGATCAAAGGCTTGCAAGGTGAAGTCCTTAATCACCAAGGCAAGACTTTCAACACTCAACAGTGGTGGCACACGGCCCAATGTAGCACAGACTCACATCACTCAACAACCCAATGCCACACAGGCCCACCTGGCACACAGCCTCTTGCCACTTGCCCCAGTCTAAATCATTTTCCACCCAGTTGATTATTGTGCAACACATGCCAGCAATAACTCAATATCGGTACGGAACCACACAGGTTGCTGTACCTCAATCTCAACATGTGGCATCATCACACCACTTTTCAAAATACATTCAATATGTCTTTAATCAATATTGTAGCATTTTTAGAAAGATCATTCATGATTCGTTGCAAGGCTAAGCATCTACTCACGGTCTAGCCTCCGTGTTGGCACAATATTAACATCCAACTAATATAATCAAAACTTAGGGTGACAATGATCTAGGCATACAATTAATAATTCAAGGTGGCATAACAAAATGGGTTGATTAACTACATTATCCCAAATTAATTTAAATTCATTTTAAATAATTAGCATGCATAGTTTCAAAGCATAAATTACATTTTAAAATCTGGGATCAAAATGATCAAAGCATCACTTTCCTTCAAAGAGCTGCGGGTCGTGTTAGAAGCTTGGTCTTGAGCGACTAATTCTTCTTGAAACCTTAGGTAAATTTGCGTCTCACGCGTTCAAATAAAATATGCAATAAATAGCTAATACAGATGACTAGATAATCTCAAAAATTCAAATAAAATTCATCATTAAATAGATCACAATTTTATGAATTTTTAGAAATTTGAATCATCCAAATCCGAGTTAAAATGCAAAAGTTATAGTCATTTGAAGTTTTGAATAAAATCGAAAATCTGAAATTAGAAAATCCGATTTTTCCAAATTATTTTTATACTTGAAATTCGCATTTATGACGTCAGCATGCCTCATGATGACATCAGCACCGAAATAATTTCCGTCGAAATATTTTATATATGAAAATATTTATGGCGTCGCGATGACGTCGGCCACGACACGCGGCACGCCGAGGCCGCCACGTCGCTCTGATCTATGGTGGGTTCACGGCTCGGCTCGGTCTAGCGTGGACTTGGTTCCTGAAATAGTGCGAATCGCGGCAAAATCGGACCGTTCGCTAAAACCGGCGGTCGGATCCTCACGCGCACCGCGGCGACGCGAGATGCGTGCGACACGCGTCGCGCATCCGGTGATCGATGGCCACGCATCGATAGCAGCGGCGCGACGGGCTCCACGCCTCCGCGTCGCACATCCGGTCGGCCTAAATCCAACGGTTGGATTCCGACCGACGCGGCGGCGCCTCGATTTACTCGTAGCCACGCGGCACGATCGCGGCGCGCCCAAAGCAACGGCGGATCGGTCTGCTGCGGTCAAAGCAACCACGCGTCGTGCGAGATTGGATGAAGGTGCGGCGCTACCACCGCGCCGCGTTCAAATCGAGCAGCGCGGATCCTAGGGCAAAACCAGATCTGAACTCAACCGTTTATATCCGATCCGACGGCTCGAGTTCACGGGAGTTTACTATTCACGGCTTGGCGTGGCTCAATCCTATGCATACACTAACGATCCAGCGGTGAGATGTAACCAAATTCTGAGAGACTAGATCTAATCTCTACCGTTCAACCCAGATCTAACGGTCAAGATCTACTAATAGCCTAATGTCGAGATCTAATCTCGCGCACATTACGGATCTAACGTCTATAATTTAATCCAAGCGTAAGCAGAGAAGTGGATCGTGGACTCACCAAAACCGAGCGATGAGGATCGGACGGCGGAAGTTGGCGAGGTCAGCGGCGGCGCGAAGGAACAGTCGCGGGCGAGGAAGACGAGGGCGTCGGCGGCGTTGCGGCGTTCGGCGTGAAGAAGTGGCGCGTTCGACGCGTCTCGGCGAGATCGGTACCGGTGACCTCAACAACGGCGGAAGTGGACCGGCGGCGCAAGCAGCGGAGAAACGATGGCGGTGCAGGGAACAACTACGGCGAGCTCGTTCAGCGCTAGAGAGGGTCTTGGCGTGCGTGCAAGGTGTCAAAAGACGCGGCGAGAAAAGTTACGCGGGCGCTACCGGTGCACTTTAAGGGGCCTCGGCGCGCGCTACGGTGGCGAAACAAGCGGTAGCGGTCGGCGGCGTTAGCTCGGTGATCTCGCGTGAGCGGCCGGCGTGGCGCAATCACGGGCGTCCGCGGATTGGATCGGATGGCTCGTGATCGCTAAACGACGCGGCACACGCAGCAAGCGTTCGATCAAGATCGAGCGGTTCGGTGGCGGCGCTAGGGTTTGGCGCGGATGGGTGGCGGCAGCGACGCGAGAATGGGCTCGGCCCATTCTGTTCATAGCCATTTTAAAACCTTTTCAATAAAAAAATTCTAGAAATTCATTAATTCATTTGGGACTTTTAAAATAGCAGAAAAATTCTAGAAAAATTCCAGAAAATACCTTGAGATATTTGGAACTCAAATAAAATATTTTCAATAAAACTTTGCTAGAACTTATACATTATTTAATTGTTTTCAAGGAAGGCTAGTTTTGAGTAATTCCAAATAAATTTCGATAAATTCTCAAGAATTCACAAAAATCAAAAATACTCTCAAAATTTAAACTAGAGCAAAAATTAGGGTGTTACAACAATCAAGTTTGGAACTTGGTTGATTCACTAACAAAGGATTTCCCTTAAAGCAATAATAAAAAAGCCAAGAAATTCTAGAGTTGATGCTTTGAGTTGAAATAGATTCAAGTTTAGGAACTTCTGGTTTTCTTTGGGCAATCATTGGCGTAATGTCCTCGATCACCACAGCGGAGTAGGTAATATTGGCTTTCGGTTTTGAGTACGGATAGTCGATCATTGGTGTTGTTGGAGGGATGAATAGATGGTGATTGAGATTGGGAATGGAGTTGAGCGGAATTCTTCTTAGGCCAATGTTTTTGTTCAAGTGCCTCTTCTTTGGTGATCCTTGAATTGTTGCTTTAGATTTTATGCCTCCTACTCTTGGAGTTATAATCTTGGTGATGCAACTTCTTGTAGGATTGCGGTGCGGAGGTATTTGTTCTTCTTGTGGACATTGCTTAGCAAGATGGCCCCATTTTGTGACAGATGAAGCACTCACGTTTCTCTCGTGGCGTCTTGTTAGGTACAATTGTATGTTAAATACTATCTTCCTTTTGAATCTCAACTTGTTGTTTCTTAGGACGTTCCCTTGCTCAATGACCTTCTTCTTCACACAAGAAACATGCTGATAGCGATGGCCATTTAGTACTTCTGGATGAAGGCGGTCGGTCAAAGTCTTTGTCTCTTTAAGCTTAAGCGATATTTTACGTCGACTAGTTTTCTTTTCGATTGCCAAATCTTGAGCAACTAAGGTTTGGAATTTCTCTCGTGATCTTTGAATTGCATTGGCAAATATCAAATCTAGGGGCCTTGAGATGGGCAATGATCTCGACTTTCACAAAGGTAACAAGTGATGTTGCCATAGGACATTTTCAAAGAATGATTTCCTTCATAGGCGGAGCAATTTATTGTATGCTCATCGATAGTATGTCCTATTTCTCCTGACAAATGCAAGCACGATCGTCGGATTGGTTGGGTTGACAACACTTCAAAGAACAATGCTTAGGTATCGAATAAGATGTAAAGCGGGTTTACGATATGAACCATTTCCTTTCTGGCGAAATTGCACTAAGGTTGGAATTGTTGTGCGCTAGATCTTTGCGAGAAGAAGGGTGTGCATCGACAATTTTTTCAATTATGGCTAGCATTTACACCACGATTGGAGATTCTAGCAATCGTTCTTACGAGTTAGTTTCTTGCGAACCATGGGAGGTAGGGAGCTATGATGATTGCTATGCTAAAGGAGTGCCTTACCTAAATCTTTGAGGATTTGCTTGGTAGGGTAGGATTATCATCTCTTGGCGGTGAGAGCCTTGCGTGATTTTACTTTCCATGATTTTCTTTGAGAGACCTTATCACGGTGATCGACAACGGCCGAACTTCCGATAGGTTCTACTTTTGCGGAACAAAGACATTCACGTTCAAGGGCTTTGTCGGAGATTGAATCCTTGCAATCGCTAGACCCATGCACTGTCGTTATCAACCGTGCACACACACGGATGACCTAACCACGAAGGTTAATTCCGCCTGTGATGAAAAGCGAGCAAGAGCGAGAAGGAAAACAATCGAGGACAATTCAAGCGATCAAAGTTGAGGTTATCTCTTAAACCAAACCATGTCTTGTGACACTACTCGGCGAACAAGTGTTTCACATGCATGGGAACAAACTTAGCAAATAACCTAACCTAAAAGTAGCGGTGGCTAAGTATATATATAACGAGTTACAAAAGTGATCAATCAACGATTACGATTGAAGTGCAGCATGATAGCAAATTTCATGTCGATTTGTAGGCCTTCCCAAATGAATCTTGAAGTGAACTTGTATGCAATAGATAGGTCTTGAAATAAGCTTTCCAGCAGTGGTGGCTCAGTCCAAGCGGACTTCGTATGAGTAAGTTATGGCCTTTTTAGTCCGTATTTGTTAGGTGACTCCAAGGCGAGTTGTAGTCGAATTGAAGTGCATGGGCGGCATCAATTGGGCTTGTACTTTAGTTGAACGTGGCTTGTAGGTGTTCAAGTTGTGTATGAGGTCTCCTTGAGTTAACATCTCCTCTCCCATGCTCCTAAATAACAACACATCACAAGAAAAATTATGAAGTAGCACATTCTCATTAGAACAAGTATTATCACCTAAGAATGAGCTCACCTTGTAATTGAGTTGTTTTGCTCGGGCTCATGTTATTGGACCAAGAGTTAAAGTTATATCCATAGGAGTTATGTCCTCATCATTCTCCCCCTCTAAAATTGGAGTCATCCTTGACTCAATCTCCTCTTCTTCGCCCATGTATGGTTTTAAATCTAAAATGTTAAAAGTGGGACTAACCAATCTGCGGGCAACTCAAGCTTATATGCATTATCTTTAATCTTTGCAAAACTTTAAAAGGACCATCATTTCGAGGCATTAATTTAAACTTTTTCAATCTGAAACCTATCTTTGCGTAGATGCAACCAAACAAGATCACGAGGTTCAAAGGTTAATTGTTTTCTACACGGCTACCATATGCTTTATATTTAGCATTCATCTTTTAATATTTTATTTTACTAATTCATGAATTTTCAAACTCAATTCAGCCACGGCTTTTAGTATCAAAATTTAATATTTGAGCGAGTAAAGGTAACAAATCAATAGGAGCACGTGGATTAAACCCATATCGATTTGAAAGCGGACTTACCTTGTTTGTGGAGTGTATTGACCTATTATAAGAAAATTCAATATGAGGTAAGCACTTTCCACATCTTCATATTTGTCTTGAAAATCGCTCATAGCATAGTAGACAATGTGCGGTTGCGACCTCCGTCTGTCCGTCGGTTTGAGGTGACAAGTAGTGGAGAAAAGCAATTTTGTCCCCAATTTATTCCATAGGCTTCTCCAAAATGACTCAAGAACTTTGCATCACGCTCTGAAATGATGGTATTGGGCACACCAAGTAAACAAGCGATCTCCACTGAAAAACAAATCAGCAGCGTTTGTAGCATCGTCGCTCTTATGACAAGGTATAAAATCGCCATTTTAGAAAGCGATCAACCACCACAAATATACTATCCCTTCCCTCTTAGTCCTAGGCAATCCTAACACAAAATCCATTGAAATATCCTCCCAAAGAATGCTAGGAATTGGAAGAGGCATATAAAGACCATGTGGATTCAAGCGGGACTTAGCTTTATTGCAAGTGGTGTCTGTGACACATAGAACTTCGACATCACGCCTCATCTTAGGCCAAAGAAATGGTCGGAAGTACTTCCTCCGTCTTCTTCACTCCAAAGTGTCCCATCAAACCACCTCCATGCGCTTCTGCAAAAACAAAAGTGAAGCAGAACTATTTGGAATGCATAGCTTGTTATACGATATAATAATCCATCATTTAGCACATAATTATTCCAAGTTCTTCCTTCTCTACATTTTAGATAAGCATCTCTAAAATCGGATCGATCATCATACAAGTCGTTGATTGTTTTGAAACCAAAAATTTTATGATCAAGTTGTGATAACAAAGTAAGTCTCAGAGACAATGCATCCGGCAATCACATTGTCTTTACTTTTCTTATGCTTGGTGATATAGGAAATGATTCAATGAACTCAACCCATTTAGTATATCGTTTATCTAGTTTCACTTGGCTTCTAATATATTTTAAAGATTCATGATTGGAATGAATAACAAATTCTTTGGGCCAAAGGTAATGTTACCATGTTTCTAACACATGCACTAAAGCATACAATTCTTTATCATATGTAGAATAATTTAGAGCAGGGCCATTCAATTTTTCACAAAAATATGCAGCGGGTTTACCTTCTTGTAGTAACACTCCTCCTATTCCAATCCCACTAGCATCACCTCTAACTCAAAGTCTTACGAAATCGGGAGTTGAAGTAGAGGGCATTGGTGAGCTTCTCCTTTAACACATTAAAAGAATGTTCTTGTCTTTGGTCCCTAGTAGAAAAGAATGTCTTCCTTTGTTAACTCATTCAATGGTGCCATAATGGTCTTTGAAATCCTTACATAATGGCTAGCTCTTTATTCGTCAATTTTGCTTCATCCACTTATATCCCCTATGGAGTAACAACGTATCCAAGAAAGAGACTTGATCCATGCAAAAGTGCATTTCTCAAGATTACCAAACAAATGTTCATCTCTCAAAGCATTAAAACAGCACGTAAATGTTCCATGTGTTCTCTATGTGACTTGCTATAGATTAAAATATCATCAAAATAAACCACCACAAATTTTCCAATGAAAACACGTAAAACCGTTCATTACCCGCATGAAAGTGCTAGGTGCGTTAGTTAACCCAAAAGCATGACTAACCACTCATATAACCCAAACATAGTTTTGAAAGCAGTTATACATTCATCTCCCAACTTCATTCTAATTTGGTGGTATCCACTTGTAAGTCTACCTTATAAAAATGATAGAACCACTTAACTCATCAAGCATGTCATCTAACCTAGGAATAGGATCACGATACCTTATTGTGATATTATTAATGGCTCTACAATCTATGCACATTCGCCAATTACCATCTTTCTTAGGAACCAAAATAACGAGGAGCGACACAAGGACTAAGGCCCTCGTACATACCCTCTGTCCAATAAGTCTTGAACTTGGCGTTGAATTTCCTTAGTCTCTTGAGGTTGGTTCGGTAAGCGCCTGATTTAGTAAAGTCGCCCGGAATCAAGTCAATTTGATGCTCAATTCCCCTCATAGGTGGCAGCCAGGGAAGTTCATCAGGAATACATCCTCATACTCACAAAAGATTAATGACGGAGAGGCAAAGAGCTAAGCAATTTATCAAGGAAAAATAAGCCTCTTTGCAAATCAAAGCATAGCAAGCCAAATCAGACTCATCAAGCGCAAGTAAATCAGATTTTGTAGCAAGCATGTTAGCACCTTTCAATTTAATTCCCATCTTCTTAACACTAGGTACTTCCTTTTCCTTTTAGGTGGGCAAACTTCTTTAGCTACATCCTGATTTTTAGTGTTAGTTTCCTTCACTTGGCGTTCCTTTTGGCTCTTTCTAACTCATCTTTCAAAATGGCGTGAGGACATTGGAATTAATTCAATGGTTCTTCCTTTATGTGTTAAAGTGTATTTATTTCTTCTACCATGGTGTAAAGCATCAGTATCATATTGCCAAGGCCTACCTAAAAGCAAAGAACAAGCTTGCATAGGCACGATATCAAAATCTGCATGATCATGGTAGGTACCAATTGAAAAATGCACTCTCACAATCTTATTTACCTTCAACTTACCGCAAGAGTTGAACCATTGAATGCAATATGACCCCGAGTACTGCTGCGTGGTCAAGCCAAGCTTCTCAACCAACTAAATGCTAGCAAGGTTATTACAACTACCTCCATCGATGATGTGGCGACATGATCTTTCCTTCACAACAAACTTTGTTTGGAACAAGGTGTGTGGCGATTTTGCTCCGCTCTCTCCATTTGAGCACTAAGTACTCGTTGTGCTACAATACTCATATACCTCTCGGATGTTTTAGCTCCAAATCTATCCACTCCATCATCATCACTACCCATCGCATGTTCGTCACTGCGAGGTTATTTGAAAACAAGCGCCAAATCTTCATCATCAATATCACTAGCACAAGTATACTCACCATCATCTTTGGCAATGAGAGCTCGCTTATTTGGACAGTCTTTCATCACATGACCCCATCCCTTATAGTGGTAGCTGCGTGTCACTTGTCCTACCCATGGATGCAATTGATGGCGTGCTCTTTGCGGTGCTTGCAATCAGCGATTGCTTACTACGGGGCACGTGGTTGTGGCGTGGAATCGTGTAAGCGTGCGGAAGAAGATGATGTAGGCGACCAGCGAAGGTGCGCGGTGGCGCCCTAGGTGTGTACGAGTTGGAGGAGATCCTCGAAGTAACTCCTCGTGATCGAGCTTGTCATCCATGTACTTCCCTTCGACTTTGCAAGCAAGATGGAGCGAATGAGTGATATTATGATAATCCTTATACTCTAATATGTCTCGAATTTCATGATTTAAACCCCAAAAAATCTAGATATTTTGCATCCTCATCTTCTTGCACTTTACAGCGCAACATACCAATTTGTAACTCTTGATAATACTCTTCTACGGACTTATTACCTTGGTTAAAGCGGCGCAATTTATTGATAAATCTCTAGCATAATATGAGGGTACAAATATAACTCGCATGCATTCTTTCAAACCATTCCAAGTGGTTGGGATATTATCTGTTTGTTTAATTTCATGCCACCAATGTGATGCAAAGTTAGTAAATTCACTAGTGGCAAGTCTTATTCTTTGTTCTTCTGGGACTTCAAAGCATGAAATTTTTTGATCCACAGATAGCTCCCATTCTAAATATTTATCTGGATTATAACGACCCATAAAAGATGGCATGGTAACCTTAACTTTAGAAAATGCATCATTAACATTACCATGATGTCGATTAGCATTACCATTGTTACCTCCCATACCATGACGATTGCGGCGAAGATGATCTAAAAGCGGGCATTCCGTTCAACGACTTGATCCATATTGCTGACACTTTCTTCTCCTTCATCATCCTCTATGTTGTGGCGGGAATGCTTGTTCATCTCTAGGGGAGCAAAATTGTCCTCCTTTGATCTCCATTGGGAGGTGCGGGATCTCTGGTGGAAGCGACTAACTCTCTAGGTACTCCATTACGGTCACGAGGTTGGCAATGCTCCGCTCAATTCGCTCCATCCTATGTTCATTGTCTTGACCAAGCTTGGTGAGGTTTGCGTCGATTCCTCTCAACGCGCTTTGATGATCCTCCACGTACTTCATGAGCTCAATTTTTGCAACACATTCGTCTCTATCCGGAATTTCATTATGTGATCCTGTCATTGTTAGTAGAATACAAGAAGGGAAAAAGAAGGAGTATATATTCTTCCTATCAACTACTAGGTGGTGGACAAAGGTAAAGATCACTCTTGCTCAAGCTTATGCCAAACTCTTGCAAGTTTCTTACCAAGCTGACAGTTGGTGCAATCGATAAGTGGTTCGTGATAACTTTGTGACAATGGTGGGTTATGCGATTGCAAAGTAAACCTACAACTAAATTGGAAGAGTGGAGCTCGGAAGGCTATGTAAGAGTAGCAAGGTTATGCAACAATTCAAATCAGAATTTGCAAAACTGAAAAGTAGTCCCAAGCTAGTCTGTGTTGCTAGCCAAAACTCATCACAGACCTAGTTATGCGAAGCGAAGCACACAAATATACAAAGGACACAGAGGATTCAGCACTTCTGAATTTTTTTTCGGTGTGGCTTTTGATTTTTTGCTTGGCCTTTTCTCTTCTCTCTTCTTTTGAGTGCGGCTCTGTTTTTCTCGGAGGATACTTTCCCTCTCAAGCTGAAAAAAGGATGGAAAACAAAATCCCACATTTTGAACAAGATAAAATGCTAAAGAGATGACCGAAAGATGACAAAAAGATGGCACGAAACTTAGGGCCAAAACTTCGATCTTAGAAGCTGATTTTGAGGTCAAAAAATGCACATGTCTAAGGACATGTAGAATTTTGAATCTTGCGTCGTCGTCCTCTTAGAAATAAAAAAATGGACCCAAATCGGGTTCGTATGCAAAAGTTATGCCCGTTTCTTGAATTACGCACGAACCCTTCTTCTGGACTCAAATTCGAGCGATGCCCTAGGATTTCGCGGCAAACAAACTCGACCACTACAACTAGGATAAGACTCGATCTAGACTCGGCAACATAACGACACGTGAGGGACAACAATTCAATAAAGCAAAAATCGAAAGAAAGTGCAAAGGATCAAAGGGATTTGGGCCAGTGAAATAAGGACAGACAACGACTCAAATATTTTTGGGGCCAATTTTTTTGGACACTAGGACAATGGAAAACTAACCAATGGGAAAATATGAAGTACCTAGCGAACAGCGCAGCTCGATACCACTTGATGCAACAACGGCCTATCTTCCGATAGGTTCTACTTTGCGGAGCAGAGGCGTTCGCGTTCAAGGGCTTCAATCGTGGAGATTGAATCCTGCAATCGTTGCACCACGCACCTATCGTTATCAACCATGCTCATGCCGGATGACCTAACCATGAAGGTTAATTCACATGCATGATGAAGAAATGAACAAGAGCGAGAAAGAAAACAATATGACAATTCAAGCGATCCAAGTTGAGGTTATCTCTTTCACCAAACCAGGTCTTGTGACACTACTCCGATGAACAAGTGTTTCACACATGTGGCGAATAAACTTAGCAAATAACCTAACCCTAAAAGTAGTGGCGGCTAAGTATATATAAAGGCGAGTTACAAAAGTGATCAATCATCGGTTTTGATTGAAATGCAACAGCAGACAACTTTTCACATCGATTGGAGGCCTTCCGAATGAATCTAGAGATGGGCTTGTATGAAATAGATAGGTCTTGAAATAAGCTTTCCAGCAGTGGTGGCTCAGCCCAAACTAACCGTATGAGGAAGTTATGGCCTTTTTAGTCCGTATTTGTCGGTGACTCGAGGCAGTCGTAGTCGAATTGAAGTGCATGGGCGACATCAATTGGGCTTGTACTTTAGTTGAACGTGGCTTGTAGGTGTTCAAGTTGTGTATGAGGTCTCCTTGAGTTAATATCTCCTCTCCCATGCTCCTAAGTAACAACACATCACAATGAAAATTATGCGATGCACATTCTCATTAGAACAAGTATTATCACCTAAGAATGAGCTCACCTTGTAATTGAGTTGTTTTGCTCGAGCTCATGTTATTGGACCAAGAGTTAAAGTTGTATCCATAGGAGTTATGTCCTCATCAATAGGCATCCTACAACAACATTTGACAAGATGTTGGAATCGAGAGAGAGATGGTCGGATAGGGGTTAACCATGTCACAAGGCAACATTCCTTTCATTAAAATATTATTTGAGAATAATCTTTACTTTGATTAAAAAATTATTGGTAATTTTTCTAAGGCAACGTTTTGTTCTTTAAAAGTTTAATTTATATTATTATTATCATTTTCAAGTATCGACTAATCGTGAATTTCAACCAAAAGGTTTTACATTCACGAGGTAATCGAACAATGATATAAAGCAATTCACAATCAAAAGTTCAAAGAACATCGAATATAATACTAATTAACATACAAGGGTTTGGGGTTTCTAACCACTAGTGCTTTCCTATATAGTTTAGTTTTGCATATATTTTTTTAAGGATACATGTGGTTATAGGCTAACTAAATATTGTTTGGATTAGGAAAAGCTTCTACTCTAACTTAAGGTTCCCATTCGGGTTCTATGGTATGGGATTCTATTTCTTCTGGCTCAGAATTGCTATACGACACATGCATACGGATCGGTGCGAGGGTAGTGGATAATTTCTTCTTGATGGTTGTGGAAGCGTTGTAAATACTTGGCGATTATGCATTTTGATTGCGTCTTCATCCGATTCTTGTGAAGGATCTTGAAGTCTTCTTGGCGTTGTATGCTTGAACATAAGAGTTCATGTCAATTCCATGAGCTTTACACTCTCGGCGTAAAAGCTTGCGTCCGGTTTCTTGGATAGCGAATCAGTATTGTCATGATGCTTCCGTAGTGATGTCAAACTTGTTTTCCTAATTGAGTCTTGACATGTCCTCGATTTTATATCAATTTCATGGCCTAAATGGGCATATGCGGTCTCATAAATAGGTGCATAGTTCTGTGTCCAAGGCTTATAGTTAATTCTTTCACAATATTAGTCTAGTTAGTGTGATTGTCCATCTATATTTGTTTTTAAAGGAAGAGGTCAGAATGATAATTTAGATAAGAAACATATTTAAAACGAGAGGAAAAGAGTTATCATAATCATATTTGTGCAACATATAACGTCTTTTGAAGGTTCATGTTCTAAAATAATATTGTGTGTTTAATGGCTTCATAACTATGGGTTTTATATTATTTTGAGTCTTCTCGTTGTAACTCTCCAACCTATTGGTTAAGTGTTATGAGAGTATCCCATAATAACAATACATGCAAAAACTTTCAACTAGTCAAAAGGTAACACACTTTTTTTGTTATATAGGAGTTATACATCTCCTTATATTACAACAAAAGTTTTCACTCTACTTCTTATTACTATATGGTCATATCTTCTATTCTAGTAATGAAGGGTTCGGTTGGAGGTCCTGTGGTAGGAGTACTTCTCAAAGTAGTGGGGGCAATTTTAAGGACAACAGGTGCTGGTATATTCTTTGGGTATAGATGAAACGAGGATAGTTGGCAATGTCTGACACACGGGCTTGGCGGGATTGGATGGCGTCGCATCTTGCTGATCATGGCAACTTGTGGTGGCATTTCCTTGGGCAATCCTCTGTCATGTCAGAAAAAGAGCGAAAGGAAGGGGGTGGTTTTGGCGTGGTTGAGCAAGGAAATAGAATGAGTTGGCCACTTCCTTGGTTGTTAGGCTCAAAGATAAGCTCATTAGAAAGAAGCTTGGACAACGATGTTTACTAAGCGAGTTAGCACAGTTTTGATTTGAGAGGCAACACTTTTACGATGCTTTGTGGCGTAGTAGCGATTCAATGTAAGACAATGGCTGGTGAAAGCGGAGAATTTAGGGCAGCGTTACGGCGTGGTGGCAAATTGAGCTCATTTAAGCGCCATGGCGGTGATTAGATGAGGCGAGGCAATGCTTGATAGTAACCCAATGGTTAGGTCGGCACTAGATTTTGCATGCACATGGCGGCATTTCTACTCTGCTTTTTGCTACGGTAATGAGTTAGCTAGGGAAAGTGGCTAGCTTTGGGTCTCACGGAAGGAGGAGACAAGGCCATGTTGCGAGGATACACTCTGTTGGTAGAAGGAAAAAGAGGCAGTGGTAAATTTGTAGTGTCCAAACAAGAAGATTAGATGGCCATTGCCAAGTCTCGGATAGTAACGTTTTTGGTTGTAAGATGTCGGGACCGGTTGCAAATCGAAACCCTCTGTGTATCTTGCACTAGTCGAGGATCACGCTAGTACACTGATGGAAACATAGATGAAATACCATTCCATACACGAATTAATTAAGAAGAAGCAAATTATTATTAAATAAAGCAAGCGACCTTATGGTCAGCGTTTACACCATTATGCCTTAAGGGCTTAAGAAACAAATACTATTGCGCGAGAAAGATAACTTGAACCATTCGACATGCCACGGGCAATCGTGCGAGAGCGCCTTCCTAATCCACGTAGTCTTCATAGAATTCCTCTTCATGAGATTCATTATCTCCTTGACAAGCGATCAACAAGGCCATAAAGCCGTGAGTACAAAGGTACTCGACAAGCCGTAGGAATTGATGCAATATATTTATGCGGCTCGACAAGGATGGCTATATAGTTTATTTTGCGAGAAAGCAATAACTTGAATTGAAATACAATAAATAGATTGAAAGCATATTTATGAAAACATAAATAAATAAGCGATAGATCAATGATAGACAACAAAACAACGTGAACTCCCGTTCACATCCCAACAATTCCACATTCCACATTTCATGAAACACTCTATACCCGTGTGAAATTCCGGGCTTTGTCCATGACGCGAGGCAGGCTATCGAATAGTTTACACTCTGCGGAGGTTGTACAACTTTACCCACAAGACATGAACATCTCTTTGTGCAAGCGTTACTAACACACTTCCTTTGGTGCGTCGCGAGAGATATCATGAGCCTTTACAATGCATTGTCTAAACTCGATGCTTGCCGCTAAGGTTTAGCCCATTAGGGCCCCTCTTGCGCCTTGCGAATCTACCGTCCATCCGGAACCCACACCACCATTGGCGTTACTCAAGACTAGACATTACAAATTAATCGGCTAGATCTGTCCCATTCGGACATGTGGTAGTGCGATTAGACCAGTTCAATGGCGCACAAGATTAAGTCCTTAAGTTGTCTCGAGCAAGACATCCACATCCCAGCGTGCTAGAAAGCACCCCTTTCTTGCCGCGATCACTTGCAGGAAAACAATTCGTTCAACCAAGACCAATGGCAAACCCGCCATGGTACAACAAATTTTACAACGATGGCTAACGGCACGATTCAATATCTCATTAAGTCAAGATTAACATTATTCAACATGTGACATGAATCCCAGCGTATATGTAAGCATGTCTAAGCATAGCTACGATAACCCAATGTTGGTATTATGATTATGTCCAACTAGTAATGTCCCAACCTAGGTTTAACAATGGATACATGGCATACAGCGAATCAAGGTGGCATAATGTCAACTAGGCATACATCTACTCCCATTAAATAAACATTGATACGTAAATAGCATGCAAGTGTATAAAATAAATTACTTTGCAAACATAGGATCAATATGATCAAAGGTTACGACTTGCCTTGCTGATCTAGTGCTGAATCTTGGTCTTGAAGTCTTCGTTCGCTCCTCGGAATTAGCGTCTAGGAAAATAAGCAACGAAACCAAATAAATACAAAACAGAGACTCAAACAAGCTCAAAACTGAAAATAAATGGCTCTGGAAGATAGATCTTGATTTTAGAAAAATTTAGAAACTTGAATCGCCTCAATCGGAGTTCGTATGGCGAAGCAGACCTCGAAAGATTAAATTCAGAGAAAATACAGAAAATCAGAAAATCGGAATTTCTGGATTTATTTTATCTTGAAAAAGCGATTTATTGCGCAACTCGGCGTCGGCCGGCTCACGGTGGACTCGGTCCACGTCGCGGGCTGGGTTCACCGATGCACTCGTGGCGTCGTGGCCCAGCGCTTGGTATGTAGCATTGCCCGGTAGCGAGGCGGGTAGCGCATGTCTTTGCAAGCGTGACCAGCGCGTCGCGCATCTGCGAGAACGGTCAGACGGCGAAGCGCGAAAGCGAAAGCGATGTGTGCGCGATCAGCGCGTCGGTAGCGATCGGGCGGTGGAAGTCGCCAGCCGGAACAGCACGGCAGCAGCGGCGCAACCCACCGTGCGGGGAAGAAGACACGGCGCGGCGGCGGAGGCCGGATCAGGCGGGAACCAGCGAAGCCGGGAAGGGCAGCGAGGCTCGGGGTTCAGCAGCGGAGAGGTGGGCGGCGGCGGAGATCCGTCTGGCGGAAGGCGTCGGCCACAGCGAAACGACAGCGAGCTTCGTCTGCGGCGGCAGGCGGCTAGAGCGGCGGGCGTGGGGCAAAAGAAGCGCGCGGGAGGCGGTCGCGAGGTGTGCGGCACCTTAAATAGGGGCTCGGGGGCGTGCCGGCAGTCGAGGAGCAGCGTCTGCGCGCGGACTCGAGCAGCCGGCGCTAGGGTTTCACGGCAGCGGCGCGGCTGGGTTTGAACCATCTTTGGCGGGCGGAAGCGAGCGGGCCAGGCGGAGCGGAAGAAGGCGGGTAGGCGGCGTGAGGAAAAAGAAAGCAGACGAGAGATCGGCCCAAGAGGCTTTGAAAATAGAAAACATTTTACATTTTTGGAAATTACGAGAAATTCAAATAAAATCAAATAAATTCAAAAAAATATCAACTAAATTCAGAAAAATCCCCAAAAATGAGAAAAATTCCTTGGAGCACAAGGAACCCAATTAAATCCTCTGATTTTGATGAATAGTTTAGCCAAATTAAATCCTTCCATTAATCGAAAATTCAAATTAAGTGGAATTAATTCAAGAGATGCAAATGGTTCATCTTTGATTTCTAACATTCCAAAACTTCAATTTTGGGATGTTACAAACCTCCCCTTAAATGAAATCTCGACCAGAGATTGGTGCTAGGGAATAGGTGGGAAACTCGGACTTCAAATCCTCTTCTCGCTCCCAAGTTGCTTCCTCTTACGAATGATTGCTCCTTTGGACCTTGCAAAAGCGGATGATCTTGCTCCTCGTGATACGCTCTGCTTGTGTCAAAATTTTCACTGGATGCTCCTTGTAGGTAAGATCCTCTTGCAAATCAATGGCTTCCATGGCATCTGTTCTCTCGGCTGCGGAGGCACTTCTTCAATTGCGATACATGGAAGACATCATGGATTCGACCAAAAGTGAGGCAATTCTAACTTGTAGGCAACCTCGCCTCTTCGTTCCAAGATTTTGAGCGGTCCCACATATCTAGGGGCAAGCTTTCCTTTTACTTGAAATCTCTTAACTCCTTTGAGAGGGTAACTCGAGGTAAACATAATCATTGGGCTCGAAACTCAAATCTGCGACGATTATCGCATAACTCTTACATGCGCTTTGAGCTATCTTCAAGCGGTCTCGAATTAATTGAACTTGCTCTTGACTTCTTGCGTATGGCGAGGACCAAACAATTGTCTTTCTCGACTCCTTCCGGTTGAGAGGGTTACGCACTTCCTTCCATATAAGGCTTCAAAAGCGACATTTGCGGTGGCTTGATAACTATTGTTGTCTGAAAACTTCGGCGTAGGGCAAACACTTGTCCACTTGACACCATAAGTTAAGGCACAAGCTCTTAACATATCCTCAAGAATCGATTCACGCTCGATCATCCATCGGTTTGAGGTGATAGGCGATCTTGAATCGAGATGAGTTCCCATGGCCGTGTAGACTACGCCAAAAGCGAGAGAGTGGCGGGTTCCTCTATCGGACACTATCTTCTTAGGCACTCCGTGAAGGTAGCGATCCTTGACATATATAACTCGCTAATTTATCTCTGCATAGGTAGTCTTAAGCTGGAATGAAGTGAGCTACCTTAGTCAATCGATCCACTATTACCCGGATCAGTCATAACACTTGCTTGGGTTTAGGAAATCCGGTAATGAAATCCATACCAATTTCTTCCACTTCCACTCTGGAATCTTCAATGGCTGCGGCAATCCTGTGGCCTCGATGCTCTGCCTTGACCTTACGGCGGACATCACAAAGTGCAACATATTACGCAATCTCACGCTTCATACTAGGCCACCAATACCTTTCCTTGAGGTCTTGATACATCTTGGTACTTCGGGATGAATGGAGTATAAAGTCTCATGCGCTTCCTTGAGAATCAACTCCTTAAGCTCTTTACGATCAGTGCATAAATCGCTTCTCATACCAAATAGTACCTTGTTCATCTTGGAGAAACACAGGCTTTTCCTTTCTTCATATTGCTCTTAATCTCCTTAATGTCGGCATCATCTACAGTGCTTCTCGAATCGATCTTCCAACGTAGGGCGTACTTCAAAGTAGCTAAATACCCTCTGAATCAATTCCAAACTAAGCAGAAATTCCTTATAGAAATTTGGTGACTTTCCTTAATCATCGAGTATGGCGGTAGCTCTTTCTACTCAAAGCATCGGCTCGACATTGGCCTTGCACGGATGATAATGAATCCCAATGTCATAGTCCTTGATCAATTCAACCATCTTCTTTGTCTCATATTGAGGTCGACTTGGGTAAAAATATACTTCAAACTCTTGTGATCGGTATAAACTTCAGCGATTACCAATGAGATAGTGGCGTCAAATCTTAAAGCATGCACTCTGTTGCTAATTCCAAATCATGGGTAGGATAGTTAACTTCATGTGGCCTCGGTTGTCATGAAGCATACGCTACAACCTTCTTATCTTGCATTAGCACACAAGCGAGTCCTTGTCGGGATGCATCACGAGAATATCTCAAAATCCTTCCTATTATCGCGAGAATAAGCATTGGGCGGTTGTCAAACACTTCTTTAATTCTTGAAAACTTTGCTCACACTCCGATGTCCAAACAAATTTCTTTTCCTTCTTTAAAAGTTGAGTGGCGGTCTAGCTTTTCTAGAAAACCCTTCTATGAAAGCAGCGATAATATCTGCCATTCCAAGAAAACTTGGTTTGGAGTGCCGTCTTGGGTGACTCCCAACTTAGCACATCTCGTACCTTTCCGGGGTCAATGGCTGACTCCTTCTCACGATATGACATGTCCTAGGAAAGCAACTTCTTTCATCAGAACTCACATTTACTAAACTTTGCATAAAGTGATTCTCTCTTAACCGTTAAAATTTGGCGCAAGTGCTCCTCATGTTCTTCCTCACTTTTGGAGTAGATTAGAATGTCGTCAATGAAAACAACAACAAACTTGTCGAGATATTCCATGAATACCTTATTCATCAAGGTCATGAAGTAAGCGGGGGCATTAGTCAATCCAAAGACATCCTTTGTATACTCATCTTGTCCATCAGAAAGTAACAAAAATTGTTTTGGGTATATCCTCTTGGCGAATCTTCAGCTGGTGGTATCACGATCTTAAGTCAATCTTGAGAACACTCGGCTCCTTGAAGTTGGTCAAATAAATCATCGATTCTTGGCGGAGGGTACTTATTTTTGATGGTGACCTCATTGAGTGGCGATAATCTACACACATTCTCAGGTTCCATCTTTCTTTTCAACTAGAAAAGCTGGTGCTCCCCATGGCGAAGAACTTGGTGAACAAATCCTTGATCTTGCGGCTCTTTAATCTGTCTCTTTACTTGGCTAACTCATTAGCGGGCATCCTATAAGGTCTCTTGGAAATGGGTGGCGTTCGGGAACTAGTTCTATCAAGAACTCTATATCTCGATCGGTGGCATCGGGCAACTCATCAGAAACACGTCAGGAAATTATTTGGCGTGGCACATCTTCAAGCTTATTCCTTTGGCTTTACAAACTTTAATCCCTTGGTGATCTGAGGCGGCTTGAACTTTTAACTTGGATCCATCTGGGTGGTTAAGGTGATCTCTCTATTCCCACAATCCAAAGCTGCTTGGTTCTTGGAGAGCCAATCCATTCCTAGGATCACATCTAGGGACTTGGTGTCTAGGACAATAAGGTTGGCTAGAAATTCTACCCTCAATTAATATCTTAACCGGGGTAGCCTTGGTTCGTACTCAAATCGAACAGGAGGTGCACTAGTAAAGCAGTCTTAAGAGGCATTGTCTTTAATTGATGATTTGCGGCAAAACTCAGAAACAAGCGAATCGTAGCTCGAGAATCAAACAAAACCATGGCGGATCTTTGAGTTGACTAGGAGCTTACCTAGTATGGCGTGCAGTGCGGTGGGCATCCTCGGTGGTGGCGTGATTCACGCGACCTCTTCCGGTGGCGGAGTCTGGTGGCTTGATTAGGAGTTTGGGGCACTCCGCGTCCGATCTGGTGCGGGGTCTTGGTGGCGTAGATCCCAAGTTGAAGCGAACGGCGTCACGACTTGCTTCCTTGGGCGATTGTTGGCATAGTGACCAAGTTCATGCGAGTTGAAACATGTGACTCCTGCGGTGGATTCTTGTTTCTCGAGGTGGATTCTTTGTTGGCGCTAGGGTTGCGATTACTGAAGGAGGTGGGCGAGTCTTTGGTGCGAAGTCTGAATGTATTTGGAGGAGTGAAGCGAGCGGTGTTGAGCATTTGTTACGACTCTCTGTTTGGTGACTCGATGGGCTCCATCTTTGCATCATCTTTCTCTTACGGGATTCTTCCAATTCAGCGAGATTCCTCAATAAGCATAGCTTTATCAACGGATCTTTGAAATCTACATAGTCATTGCCAATGACTTGCACCTTTAGTCTGGATTGAGTCACGCTTGAACTTCTTGGCGAGCATCATGCGTGGCTACATCCTGGCGCGTGGCGAAGCGAGTTGAGTGAACTTATTAAGGTATTCACTCACTAACATTCCTTCTTGCTTAAGCTCTCGAAATTCATTCTTCTTCATTTCCACCTTTCCATCGGGAATATGAGAGTGGCGAAGCGGATGGAAAACTACGCCCAAGTGATAGTCGAGGATCATCATGAGGCAGCTTGTGGTTCTCCCACCATTCGTGGCGGTGCCCTCCGGTGATGGCGGCATAGAGAACCTTCTCACGATTGGTGCTGGGCAATTTCAAGCTTCTTCTCAATGGGCGGATCAATCATCGGCGTCAATGGTTACGAAGAGTTGGAGAAAGTTGGCGGACGAGTCCTCATAAATTACGCTAGCTTGGGTGGAGGCGAGCTTGAGGAGGTGCGCGCGGCTTGGTTTCTTTGGTTCAGCAGTTGGCTAGAAACAGCTGCGATGCAGTTCTCTTGATTCATCATGTTGTTCATGTTACGCATCATTGTGTTCATAAAGTGATCGAGCTGCTGAAAATGTCCCATGTTGCAGTGCATCGCTTCTTTGGTGGTGGCGGTGGTGCATTGGGGTTGGAGTTGGTGTTGGCAGCGGCATCCATTGGAGAAGCTGCGGCCGGCTCGAGCAGTGTCAACCATCGAGGTGCAGCGCAAGGGTTTGATAGGTAAGAGGAAGCGGTAGATGCGTGGTAAGATCATCTAGGGAGAAGGTAATACCGGGGACAAAGGATACAACGAAGGCTTCAAATTAAGGAGGCAAATAAAGTTTTTTTTTCAATTAAAGGTATGGTTGTAACACCGTGCAGAGCAAGTGTACAACATACGGGCGCTCGACAAGAAAATCTTAGTATCACAGCGGACTAAGCGTAACTAAAGCGAAAGGAAAGACATGCTCAAACACGTGAGCACCAAAACCTATCTTATTTGGTAGGCTTCTCGGATATGTTTTTGATGGCTTGATCATCATCTTCCTTGATTTGATTCCTTACGAGAAGACTCGAGGCTTTGAGAAGTTTCATAGGATAAGATCAATTTAAATTTGAAACCATGTTTGACAAGGAAAGGAATAAGAACCTAAGAATAAGTTGAGAGGAGGCGAAAACTATTAAGTACCAATTTGTTGGTTTAATTTAGAAAATAATTTTGAAGACCATGCTAACTAGGATGGCGACCTACGGTCGATATGGCTCACGATACCATCTCTGTCGGGACCGGTTTGCAAATCAGAAACCCTCTGTGTATCTTGCACTAGTCGAGGATCACGCTAGTGCCACGATGGAAACATAGATGAAATACCATTCCATACACGAATTAATTAAGAAGAAGCAAATTATTATTAAATAAAGCAAGCGACCTTATGGTCAGCGTTTACACCATTATGCCTTAAGGGCTTAAGAAACAAATACTATTGCGTGAGAAAGATAACTTGAACCATTCGACATGCCACGGGCAATAAATGCAGAGAGCGCCTTCCTAATCCACGTAGTCTTCATAGAATTCCTCTTCATGAGATTCATTATCTCCTTCAACAAGCGATCAACAAGGGCATAAAGCGTGAGTACAAAGGTACTCGACAAGCCGTGGGAATTGATGCAATATATTTATGCGGCTTGACAAGGATGGCTATATAGTTTATTTTGCGAAAGCAATAACTTGAATTGAAATACAATAAATAGATTGAAAGCATATTTATGAAAACATAAATAAATAAGCGATAGATCAATGATAGACAACAAAACAACGATGAACTCCCGTTCACATCCCAACAATTCCACATTCCACATTTCATGAAACACTCTATACCGTGTGAAATTCCGGGCTTTGTCCATGACCGTGCGGGCGCGTATCTCAGAATAGTTTACACTCTGCGGAGGTTGTACAACTTTACCCACAAGACATGAACATCTCTTTGTGCAAGCGTTACTAACACACTTCCTTTGGTGCGTCGCGAAGATATCATGTGAGCCTTTACAATGCATTGTCTAAACTCGAGTCTTGCCGCTAAGGTTTCGCCCATTAGGGCCCCTCTTGCGCCTTGCGAATCTACCCGTCCATCCGGAACCCACACCACCATTGGCGGTACTCAAGACTAGACATTACAAATTAATCGGCTAGATGTGTCCCATTCGGACATGTGGTAGTGCGATTAGACCAGTTCAATGGCGCACAAGATTAAGTCCTTAAGTTGTCTCGGGCAAGACATCCACATCCCAGCGTGCTAGAAAGCACCCCTTTCTTTGCGATCACTTGCAGGGAAAACAATTCGTTCAACCAAGACCAATGGCAAACCCGCCATGGTACAACAAATTTTACAACGATGGCTACTGTTGCGATTCAATATCTCATTAAGTCAAGATTAACATTATTCAACATGTGACATGAATCCCAGCGTATATGTAAGCATGTCTAAGCATAGCTCGATAACCCAATGTTGGTATTATGATTATGTCCAACTAGTAATGTCCCAACCTAGGTTTAACAATGGATACATGGCATACAGCGAATCAAGGTGGCATAATGTCAACTAGGCATACATCTACTCCCATTAAATAAACATTGATCGTAAATAGCATGCAAGTGTATAAAATAAATTACTTTGCAAACATAGGATCAATATGATCAAAGGTTACGACTTGCCTTGCTGATCTAGTCTTTGAATCTTGGTCTTGAAGTCTTCGTTAGCTCCCTCGGAATTAGCGTCTACGGAAAATAAGCAACGAAACCAAATAAATACAAAACAGAGACTCAACAAGCTCAAAACTGAAAATAAATGGCTCTGGAAGATAGATCTTGATTTTAGAAAAATTTAGAAACTTGAATCGCCTCAATCGGAGTTCGTATGGCGAAGCAGACCTCGAAAGATTAAATTCAGAGAAAATACAGAAAATCAGAAAATCGGAATTTCGGATTTATTTTATCTTGAAAAAGCGATTTATTGCGCAACTCGGCGTCGGTGGCTCACGGTGGACTCGGTCCACGTCGCGGCTGGGTTCACCGTGCACCGTGGCGTCGTGGTGGCCTTAACGGTATGTGGTGGTGGCGGTAGCTAATGAGTAGCGCGTATCTTGGTAGCCGCGCCTGTCGCGCATCTCGCGAGAACGGTCAGACGGCGAAGGCGAGCGCGGCGAAGCGATAGCCGGCGCGATCGGTAGCGTCGGTAGCGTCGGACGGTGGAAGTCGCCGGCCGGCAGCAGCGGCGGTGGCGCAACCAGCAGTGCGGAAGAAGACACGGCCGCAGGCGGAGGAGAGCCGGATCAGGCGGGAACCGCGAGCCGGGAGAGGGCGGCCGCGAGGCTCGGGGTTCAGGCGGCAGCGGAGGTGGACGGCGGCGGAGATCCGTCGGCGGAAGGCAGCGAGCCACGGCGAGGCGGGCGAGCTTCGTGCGAAGCGGCAGGCAGGCTAGAAGCGGCGAGGCGTGGGGCAAAAGAAGCGGCGCGGGAGGCGATTCTCGAGGTGTCGGCACCTTAAATAGGGGCTCGGGGCGTGCCCGACCGAGTCGAGGGGCAGCGTCTGCGCGGACTCGCAGCAGCGCTAGGGTTTCCTGGCGTGTGCCAGTAAATTTGAACCATCTTTGGTAGGCGAGAGAGGCCAGGCGGGCAGGAGGGGCGGTGGCAGGCGCGGGAAAGAAAGCAGGACATGAGTTCGGCCCAGAGGCTTTTGAAAATAGAAAACATTTTACATTTTTGAAATTACAGAAATTCAAATAAAATCAAATAAATTCAAAAAAATATCAACTAAATTCAGAAAAATCCCCAAAAATACAAAAAATTCCTTGGAGCACAAGGAACCCAACAAAAACTGAAATTCTTGATTTTGATGAATAGTTTAGCCAAATTAAATCCTTCCATTAATCGAAAATTCAAATTAAATTGGAATTAATTCAAGAGATGCAAATGGTTCATCTTTGATTTCTAACATTCCAAAACTTCAATTTTGGGATGTTACATAAAACAAACATTTTACTAGCTGTAATCTTCATTTTTTTACTTGGAATGATGGTGAGGTAGAAAATGTTGGTGTTATGCCCTAGAGGCAATCATTTAGATGATTGTAACATGACTATGTTTATGAATAATAATGTGATTATTGGTAAATGAATGTATATCATTGTATGGATCAACAAGTATGTGACTTGCTTATGAAGCTCTTTACTTATTGATGTAATTCGATAAATTTCTCTGATTGGATATCATCGTATAGGACAACGATGAATAGATCAACACATGTAGTGATCGATAATCATGCTTCATAGATCATGGGATATGGAGATATCATCTATATATTATGGACGCATGTTGAAGAACATGGGTTAGATAGACCGTAATGGGACAACTGCGAGAATGTTACATTCTTATGTGTCATCGATGTATCTCTCATACATAGTAGATGTATGATCCTTAGACTTGAGATTGTCATATTCCCTACATGTGTAATAGTTTTCCTTGGGGCTATCAAACACTACTTCCTAACCGGATAGTTATAAAGGTAGCTTTCATGTTTACTATAAAGCGTGCAAAGGGAAGTGGCGATCAAGATGGAATTTGCCACTCCAACGAAGCAGAGATATATAACAATGCGGATCGTGTGATATGATTAAGGAAGTGCATGCCCATGCAGTGATTGAGAGTCAATCACAACATATTAATATATCACGGATCGAGAGATGGATTGAATCATCAAAGGATGACATGCTTCTCGCCTTGAGTTGATCTTCATATACTTGGCAAAGGGATTATTACATGAGTACTTTTGATAGGTTACGTCCGATTTGATCATAGTATGTTTTGGAGTTGGCATGCTTTGCAGGCGCTACCAACTATTGGATTGAAAAGTAGTTTTAGAATCTATGTCCAAGCGTCGTGAATCTGCGAGTCACACACTTAATGGTGGGACACATTAATTTGGATTGGATACGTAATTAATGGACCTCTTGGGCTTAGCACTGCGATGGGCCTGCTTTGGGTTTCATCTAGTGGATATATAAGGAGTGGAGGAGGATGGGCGCGAGTGTTTTTCTATGGTCTAGAAGTGTTTCACCCGAAACCTAGCCTCCTCCTCTCGCGCCTATTTGGCGACAGTGCTTGCACACCGGCGTCGATGTTCCATCCCGGGCGTGTGGACTCTGCGATAATGGCTGCTCGGCTGCGGTGTGGGAGGGCGATCACGATGAGGCGGGCGATCCACTACATCCCAGCGAAGGATTTCAAGCTGCGGCGTCTAGTGATAATCTAATCTATGATCCGTTCTTGCGGTAGCTTTACGGTTATCGCGGTATTTTTTTATTTGTGCTAGTGTAGCATACGCGTTTCTCTTTAGTGGTATCGAGCCATCTCGTAAAGATTTACGATCTAGATGTTGCACATATGATGTGTGAGGTTAGTAGATTGGATCTATTACATGTTGGTAGGTTCATGTGATGAATTGGTGACGATAGACATCGATGAGATCGATCGGTTTAGGGTTTGTGAAAGTGCAAACCGACTCAATCTTGATTTGGGTGAGTCCGTTCATGATGCAGAAGTTACCCTTACGGTCGATTACCGCCATCGGGAGTTTGAAAGCGTAACCATATGGGACCAAGCTAATAGGATTAGATCGAATTGGGTCAATCGGTTGATCCATGGAAATTTTGAGGTGTTTTCCTTTGATATAGGGCATGCCTCTAAAAATTTTTCAAAGAGTTGCCCTCGGACCCTAAAGTCGTAGGATTGTTTTGTTTAACTTTCGTTTTGCGAGGAAATTATGTGAAATAGTATGGCCTATGTGTATGTGATGTATGTAATTTTCACATGGCCTACGTGCCGTGTCAAGTCATAAGGCTATTTAAATTGTATAACGACCTGTGTGTCGACTTGTGATGCTTCAAACCCTCTTGTAAAATTCATTATCAAAAGTTGTAAGGCGTTGCATCCATAATGATGAAGACGATGGTATCAAGCATTATGATTAGATGAACAATCAAGCAAGGTGTCTAGGTGAACAAACAAGCATGATGATGGAGATCTTAATGCTAAGGGTCATGCTATTTCACAGCTTAATTTTGATTTTCTGTGGATGTGTGTTTAATCCTTGCTATTTTGTTTATGCTCATTGCATGTGATGCCATGTTCATAGTAGATATTGTTCATCCTATAGTCAAAATTTTAAATCAAAATGTCCATCAATTGTTGCACCTATCAAAATTTAGATCGTTATTGATATGTTGCCAAAGTAGTATATCAATAGCTATCTTAATAGATGATAGGGATGTGTTGGACACATCACGCATAACAAATGGTAGATTTAATCAAGCTATCAAAGCGGTTTTGGGCTTGAGGACATAAGTGGTTGGGATTTCATTTGATTAATAAAGGAACATATACAAGACAATTGGTGTCTAGGAAAACACACATGAGGCGGGTTTCTTAATTGGCACGAAAGCAGGAAGTGCTCCCTCCTCATGTGAGCCCTAAAGGCGATTGACACTGGCCATGAGTCAAGTTGGCGGAAGCATTCATTACTTGTTTTCATACTCAACCAACAAGAGTTACATAAGATGTAATTAGCAAAGGTGTTGCTTACCTATGTCACTAAATTTCTAGCGATGATGCCAAAGCTCACTAGTGTTTGATGAATATGGATCTTGAATACTCACTATGTGTCTATAAAAGGAACATAAAATAGGAGTGTCTTTTATTAAAATGTTTAATAAAAGTATTACATAAACATAGTGCTTAGAAACTTTGCATGTTTTGTTGTAGTTCAATGGCACCTTCTACTCCTACTCTTGCTACACAGGTTTTGCTTTGAGATCGGTTTTGGAAAGAAAAAACTTAATGGAACAAATTTTGTTGATTGGTATCATAACACGAGAAATGTTCTCAAGCATGAAAAGATGGACTATGTTCTAGAGAATCCAAATCTGATGAACCGCCGAAAATGCTCCTCGCAATTTGAAGGTTGAATATGAAAAACATGTTAATGTACATGAGGTCAATTTGTCTCATGCTAGTCACCATGGACTCTAAGCTCCAAAAGCAATATGAGGACAGGGATGCTTACAATATGATTGTGGGCTTGAAGGGCATGTTTGGGAATCAAGCAAGAGTGAGAGGTATGGTATCTCAAAGCTTTTATTTGCTTGTAAGGTGGTGAAGGTAGTCAGTCGACCTTCATGTGATCAAGATGATTGGTTACATTGGTAGATTGGAAAAACTTGAGTTTCCTTTAGCCTCGGTTTGGCCACGAGATGTTATTCTCGGTCTACGCCACGAGCTTTGAGCCACTCATTATGAATTTTCATATAAATAGCATGGAGAAGAGCCTAACCGAACTACATGGGATGCTCAAGGCTGAGAAAGTATTAAGAAAAATCGAATCATGTGATGATGGTTGAGAAACAATTTGTATTCAAAGAGAAGTCTAAGGTTGGGAATGGGAAGAGCAAGGGCAAGGGCAAGGCTCAAAATGAGATTGCAAGCCTCAAAACTAAGCTTGAAGCTTAAAGTTGGCCCTCAACACGATACCCAATGCTTCTATTGCAAGAAGTCGGGACATTAGAAAGCGGAGGCTGAAAAATACAGCGGATAAGAAGAAAGAAATGTGATTTCCGCCCGGTATTAATGTTATAGAAATTAATCTTGCTACTTCTTCACTCAGCTCATGGGTATATGATGCAGGTTCGGTTGCTCACATTTGCAATTCGATCTGGGGTGATAAGAGTAGAGACTTGGCAAAAGGAGAAGTGGATCTTCGGCGTGGGGAATAAAGCAGAGTTGTTGGTCTTGCGGTTGTTGCGTACCATTGCATTTGCCTTGAGGATTAGTTTTAGAACTCAATAATTATTATTTTGTTCCATCTTTGAGTTGAAACATTATTTCATCTTCTTGTTTGGAACATGAAGGTTATGAATTGAGAATAAAGAACTTTGTTTGTTCGATATTTTTGAATGATATGTATTATAGTCGTTGCCCCATGGTGGATGGGTTATCGTCCTTGAACTTGAAGAAAAACATGTCTATAATATTAATATAAAAGGCCTCGACCTAATGATTTGAACCCTACCTTTTTATGGCATTGTCGCTTAGGTCATATAAATGAGAAGCGCATGAAGAAGCTCCATGGTGATGGACTTCTAACCTCATTTGATTTTTAAATAATTTGAAACATGTGAGTCTTGTTTACTTGGCAAGATGACAAAAGCCCCTTTCACGAGGTTTTAGTGAGAGGCGAGTTAATTATTACGCCTAGTACATATAGATGTATGTGGACCAATGAGCTCATTTGCTACGGGTGGGTTTGATAATTTGTAACTTTTCTTGATGACTTTAGTAGATATGGATATATCTATTTAATGAGGCATAAATCTGAAACTTTTGAAATGTTCAAAGAGTTTGAGCGAGTACAAAATCAACTTGGCAAATCAATAAAACACTTACGATTAGATCGTGGTGGCGAATACTTGAGCCAAGAGTTTGGTGATCATCTAAAGCAATGTGGAATCGTTCATAACTTACTCCGCCGAGACGCCTCAATGGAATGGCATTGAAAGAGAAACCAGAACTTTGTTAGGAGTTCGGTCAATGATAAACCAAACAAATCTGCCATTATCATACGGGTTTCACTCTAGAGGCAGATTTCGTTCACTTTGAATAGAATCCCATCAAAATCCGTTGAGAAGACACCATATGAGATATGGACTAGTTGAAGACCCATATTGTCATTTCTCAAGATATGGGGATGTGAGGCTTATATAAAGCGTTTACAATCGGATAAACTTCGCATCTAAATTAGAAAAATGTTTTTTGTTGGGTATCCTAAAGAAACAAAGGATATTACTTTTACAAAGAAAAGAGAACAAAGTTTTTGTTGCTCGAAATGGTGTCTTTTGGAGAAAGAGTTTCTTTCAAAAAGAAATCGATTGGGAGTAATGTGTATCTCGATGAAGTTAGAGAGTCACATGAATATGTTCAAGCCACCCTTTGAACCTTCACAAGATGTACAAAGTGTTGTACAACTTTGTGGAAGAGACACCCATTACGTAGGTTGGGAGGCCGTACCCATGAGATATGGGCATGACATATTATTGTTGGACAATGATGAGCCCACGACTTATGAAGAAGCAATGATGGACTCAAACTCCGAAAAATGGCTTGAAGCCATGAGATCTGAAATTCAATCCATGCATGACAATCAAATTTGGAACTTGGTCGATCCTCGATGGTGTAAAAACCATTGAATGCAAATGGATTTTCAAGAAGAAGATAGGCGTAGATGGAAATGTTGGATCTATAAGGCACGGTTGGTGGCAAAGGTTTCAAACAAGTTCAAGGTTGACTATGATGAAACCTTCTCACGGTAACCATGCTCAAGTTTGTTCGGATCATTTTAGCTATTCTTGCATATTTCGATTATGAAATATGGCGAGATGGATGTCAAAACATCCTTCCTTAATAGGAATCTTTCTAAGGATGTCTACATGATACAATCTGAAGGTTTTGTTGATACTAAATATGCTAAAAGGGTATGCAAGCTTCAAAGATCTATTTATGGGTTAAAGCAAGCATCTCGGAGTTGGAACATTCGTTTTGATGAAGTAGTCAAAGTTTGACTTTATCAAAAAGCGAAGAGAGCCTTGTGTTTACAAGAAGGCAGTGGGAGCGCACTTGTGTTTCTAATTTTGTATGTGGATGACATATTATTGATCGAGAATGATATTTCCTATGCTTGAAGATGTTAAGACTTCATTGAAAGGAGTTTCTCAATGAAGGACTTGGGAGGAAGCATGCTATATCTTGGGCATAAAATCTATAGCGATAGATCAAAAAGGTTAATTGGGTTTAAGTCGAAATGTACATTAACAAGATATTGAAAAGGTTCAATATGCATGAATCCAAGAGAGGTTTCATGCCAATGTCACATGGCATCGATCTCTATAAGCATCGGTGTCCTTGAGCGATGGCGAGCAGGATGAGCAAGATTCCATATGCTTGGCTATTGGGTCTATTATGTATGCCATGATACTGCGCTTGGATGTCTCATATGCTCTAAGTGTCATGGCGGATACCAAGCGGATCTGGTGATGGTCATTTGATAGCGTAAAATATCACTGAAGTACTTGAGGAGAACTAAGGGTATGTTTCTTGTTTTTGGAGGTGAGGAAGAATTGATTACAAAGGTTACACGATGCAAGCTTTCAAGCGGACAAAGATGATTTCCAATCATAATCGGGTTTGTGTTTACACTAAATGGAGGAAGCGATGGTGGAAGAGTTCCAAGCAAAACAAGCCAGCCGACTCTGTGAATGACCGGAGTACATTGCGGCCGGAGGCTGCCAAAACTATGTGGTGGATCAAGTTTTCTGGAGCTTGGTGTGGTCTCTAGTGCCTCTAGTCAATGGACATCTATTGTGATAATAGTGGTTCCATTGCACAAGCTAAAGAGCCTAGATCTTGTCGAAGTCCAAGCACATACTCAAGCGCTTTCACCATATTGTGAGATTGTGGATAGAGTGGCGAGAGAATATACAAAGTACATCCGGAAGCCAATGTGGCGATCCGTTGACAAAGCCCACTACTTGCATGACCCTAAGCATGAGCGCGCCACGAAATCTATTGGTATTAGATACTTAATTAATTGACTCAAGTGCAAGTGGGAGATTGTTAGTGTTATTCCCTTGAGGCAATCATTTAGATGATTGTAACATGACTATGTTTATGAATAATAATATGATTATTGGTCCAATGAATGTATATCATTGTATTGATCAACAAGTATGTAACTTGCTTATGAAGCTCTTTACTTATTGATGTATTCGATAAATATCTACGATCGGATATCATCGTATGGGACAACGATGAATAGATCGGCACATGTAGTGATTGATGATCATGCTTCATAGATCATGGGATATGGAGATATCATCTATACATTGTGAGCGCTAAGTTGAAGAACATGGGTTAGATAGACCCAATGGGACCTTCTGCGAGAATGTTACATTCTTATGTGTCATCGGTGTATCTCATACAAAGTAGATGTATGATCCTTAGACACTGAGATTGTCATATTCCCTACATGTGTAATAGTTTTCCTTGGGGCTATCAAACACTACTTCCTAACGGATAGTTTTAAAGGTAGCTTTCATGTTTACTATAAAGCGTGTAGAGAAGTGAAAGGTCAAGATGGAATTTGCCACTCCAATGAAGCGGAGATATGTGACAAGGCCATCGTGTGATATAATTAAGGAAGTGAATGCCCATGCGGTGATTGAGAGTCAATCACAACTTATTAATATATCACGGATCCGAGAGATGGATTGAATCATCAAAGGATGACATGCTTCTCGCGCCCGAGTTCAATCTTCATATACTTGGCAAAGGGATTATTACATGAGTACTTTTGATAGGTTCTATCAGATTTGATCATAGTATGCTTGGGAGTTGGCATGCTTTGCAAGAGCGCTACCAACTATTGGATTGAAAAGGAGTTTTCGAATCCATGTCCAAGCGTCACGTGAACCTGCGAGGTCACACACTTAATGAATTGGGACGCATTAATTTGGATTGGATCGTATTTAATGGACCTCGTGGGCTTAGCACTGTGATGGGCCATGGTTTAGGGTTTTCATCTAGTGGCTATATAAAGTGGAGAGGAGGATGGGCGCGAGTGTGCTTTTCCTACGGTCTAGAAGTGTTTCACAGAAACCCTAGCCTCCTCTCTTTCCTTTGCCCCACTGAGCTACGGTGCTTGCACACCAGCGCCACGGCGTTCTATCCTGGGCGTGTGGACTCACTGCGGTGATCTTTGCTACATTGCGCCGTGGGAGGGCAATCCGCGGTGGCGAGGACAATCCACTACATCGGCGCGAAGGATTGGGCAAACGCACGTTTAGTGGTAATCTAATCTATGATCCCGCTTCTTGCGAGGTAGCTTTACGGTTATCACGATACTTTTTATTTGTGCTAGTGTAGCATACGCGTTTCTCTTGGGAAAAGCAAAGAGCTTAGGCTGCTTCTTTGACAAGAGGTGGTGTTGTCAAGTGACATGTGTGGGGCCAAGGCCCATGCAGTAGAAAGAGGTGGTGGAGCAGAGAGCTATGTTATTAATCTATTGATTTGGATTTGCGAGGAGGCTAGAAATTTCAAAAGGATCGTAGATAAGAAATTCTCAGATAGAAAGGGTTAGCTTGAGAGAAATTTTATAGAAAGAAGAGATAAAACTATTTATGAAATTTTTTCCTTGTAAGCCTACGTGTTAGGGTTTCTAGGTCCATATATATTTAAGTTCAATTTATAATAAAACTTTAACCTAAAAGGTTCAGTTTATTAGTAAATCGTCAGACAAGAAAAACAAAATCCAATTGCAAATAGCAAGATATAAACACTACATAAGAATGCTTCATA
>JAYEVK010000155.1:0-198945 GCA_036346275.1 Otatea glauca
CGCCCGTCTCTTCCTCCGTGAGGATGACCATGTCGACGGCGGTGTCCCCAGTGAGGCATCGGGAGCTCCTGCGCCGACCTCCGGCCTGCGTGGCGAGCACGCCCTCGGCGCCCGGCACCCACGATCGCGCCGACCGATCGGCGCCTCTGGGAACCTCTTGCGGGCTGTCCCTTGCGGAACCGCCACGGGGCGCGCCACAGTCACACCCATATAGGCGTTGCACGTCGCTAAAACACTTAAGCGGTTCGGCGGCTTTTACGCAAAAATGTTTGAACAAAAGAAAAAAGTACTTGCTTGGCGGCGGTGTGCGGCGGTGCGCCTCTTCGCGGTCCCCTCCGAGGGGCGGTTACGCGGCCGCTTCCTGCAGTGCCTCCCGAAGCGCGGCGATGATGGCGACGCGCGGTCACCCTCGCCCGAGGCCCTCGGCGCGGGCTCTGTGGTGTCGCCCTCCGTAGTCCACGCCGGACCATCGCGGTCAGCGGATCGAGAGGGAACCCACGGTATGCATGACCGGGGTGCTTCGCTGCTTGCCGGTGGAGAGTCGCACCACAGCGATGGCCTCGAGGCACATCCTCACGCAGCGCGGCCCTCGCGTAGCGCTCCTTCTTCTTCTTCTTCCTCCTCTCCTCCTTCCGCTTCTTGCGGGAGGAGTTGAAGCTCAACGACCTTCGCTCGGGCTGCCGCCCTCGCCTCCTTATCTCCCGGGAGGCGGCGCGGAGGACATGCCAAGAGCCCCTAGAAGATAAAAAAAACAGTCGGACCGAGCGTTAAAAGCAAAGAAAAGAGGCGAGAAGAAGTCAGGCTGACCTACAGATTTGGAGGGTGGGCCCGAGAATGGCTCGGGTGGCCGCCCGCCTCCGTCGCGCTTCCTCCCATGGCGGCGGCCACGGGCCGACCTCCGTCGCTGCCAGCTCGGGCTCCGCCATCCTCACCGGTCGGATGCCCCCCGTCTTGGAGCAGGCGCGGGTGCGTGCGCAGAGGTTGCAGCGCATCCTCATGAAGGCACGCATGACCACATCCTGGTGAGCCCTTGCCTCCTTAGGGCCACGACACGCTCTCGATCGGGGCCACCTTATTCTTTCTCGCTTCCACGGCGCCCGATTCCACTCTCCACCGCCACTTGAAGTTTGCGGTGAAGGCGAAGTCTTTGTCTCCAACGTTACGAGCATAGAACCACTCGAGGCGCTACCCTTGTTAGACGCAGCGGCTTGACCTCGAGATACTCCGTGCTCGGCGGACCGAAGAGCAGAGGCGAGGCCACCAATGGGCGCGCTGGCGCTCGTCGGCTTGTCCTTCGAGCCTCGCTTGGAAGAAATGCCTCCTGGCGCCAAATGCGGCTCGATTCCCGGAAAGCCTCGCGGGTGATGTGATGAATATGGCGATGTGGAGGACCCGTTGGGAGTTAAGATGGTGCGCCTCCGCCTTGTAGTGGAAGAGCAGCCCCGGACGAGCGGGTGCGCGGCAAGCGGCAGCGCTCAAAGAAAGAGGCAAGCACCACGACCTCGTCGTCCCGGCGAGGCAGCCTCTCCGTCGGCACCCTCCAGCGGAGAGATCTTGCGAGGAGGAAGCCCTTCTTCACCAAGCCGGCCTTGGCTGGCACAGGCGAAACACTCCGGCCATGACATCCTTGCGGAAGCGGAAGCGAGGAGAAGAGAAGGCTAAGTTTTCTTTTCCTTGGCTCTTTGTTGTTCCTTTTGTCTTAGGGACGGAGGCGAGAAAGCAAGCAAGCGTAACTACTCAAAGCGCCCCAACAGCGTATATGTAGAAAACGGCGGCGCCGACCGAGCAGCACCCCCTCGGCGAGCGTCGTGTCCCTCACGCCCGGCTGGTAACTCTCGGTTTCCAATTCCACTCAACATTTAATCGACAAAGCAGCAGAATATAAAGACGCCGCCCAGGCGGTCGTCCTGTAACCTCTCGGTCTCCACCTTGAGGCGGGGCGGTTGCTCTTGGCGCGTCTTGAGAGGCCCACTAGGCAGCTGCGGCCGAAATAGCAAAAGCTCGTGGCTTGCTTGCCGGGGCCCAGCTAAAAGCTGTGGAGTTCAAAGGCCTACCCACCGGATGGGCATAAGGGCGCCGGCGAAACTTGGCGAGGGGTAAGTATGTGGTGAGCCCACGGTGGGGCCTCGGTTAGGTCGGTGACGACCCAATCACCTCTACTCGCGTCAGAGACCATACTTCACACTCTCGGGAGCTCATCGATGGCGGCGACCAGGTACATGCCACTGGGTGGTGGACGACCCGGGCCTCTGAGATTGAGTAGAAAGGTTTCTTATGGGTTGCCCCACAGCGGGAGCGGGACACCCTACTGCAGGGCCGTCAGCTCGGAAGGGTCCCCCTTGGCGAGGACCTCCGGGACCCACTCGACTACTGTTATAAGCTCCACGAGCACGGCGTTCAAACCAACGCGGAGTAAGCGCGTCGCTCACCCCTCCGGGTCCCACACTGCGGATGGGGTATACATGTAGGATAGGCGGCCACTCCTCTCGCGACTACCCTGCGCGGGCGAGGACTCGGGATGGATGCCCCGTCCGGACTCTGACGTAAAAGCGAGCCTCACGTCCGGCTACGGCGTAAAGCGAGCCTACGTCGGCTACGACGTAAAATGAGCCCGCGTCGGCTACGGCGTAAAGCGAGCCTACGTCCGGCCACGGCGTAAAGCAGGCCCGCGTCCGGCTACGACGGCGAACCTACGTCGGCTACGGCGTAAAGCGAGCCTCGTCCGACTACGGCGTTAAGCGAGCACTCGGACACGAACCACGCGGGGGCATCGCGGTCGTCCTGTCGACCAAGGCACGGCACTCGGACACACGAACCCGCGCGGGGGCATCGGCGGTTGTCCCTGCCGAGCCAAGGCACGCACTCGGACACCCGAACCTCGCGCGAGGCATCGCGATGCGTCCTGCCGACCAAGGCACGGCACTTTCGGACACCGAACCCTCGCGAGAGGCATCGCGGTCATCCTGCCGACCAAGGCCGGCACTCGGACACGAACCCAGCGCGGGGCATGCAGCGGTCGCGTCCGCCGACCATGGCACAACACTCGGACACGAACCTCGCGCGAGAGGCATCGCGGTCATCCACGCCGAGCAAGGCACAGTCGAGCTACGACGTTAAGCGAGCACTCGAACACCGAACCTCGCGCGAGGAGGAATCGCGGTGCGTCCCCGCCGACCAAGAGTGCGGTCTAGCTACGACGTTAAGCGAGCACTCGGACACCCAAACCTCGCGCAGAGGCATCGCGGTCGTCCCTGCCGACTAAGGCACGGTCCAGCTACGACGTTAAACGAGCACTCGGGCACCCGAACCTCGCGCAGAGGCATCGCGGTCGTCCCTACATCGCGGTCGTCCCTGCCGACCAAGGCACGGTCTAGCTATGACGTTAAACGAGCACTCGGACACCCGAACCTCGCGCAGAGGCATCGCGGTCGTCCCTATATCGCGGTCATCCCTACCGACCAAGGCACGGTCCAGCTGCGACGTTAAAACGAGCAACTCGGACAACTCAGTCGAAGCAAAGCAAACTCATCACGAAGACATTCATAAAGAAAAAGGAGATTTCATTATAGGCCAACAGGCTCAAACTTTACACAACTTTACAATATAGTACCCAACAGACACAAGAATAGCTACGCTACACTACGGCAGGACTTTATTCGCGCCAAGACCTCTTAAACATCCGTGCGGCATCGGTGGCACCGACGGCATGCTGGTAGGCCCTTGCCTGGTCGACGGGACAGCCGCCACAGACGTGGAACCATACGCCGACGCGCCTCCTGCCGTTTAGCGACATCGACACAACCGCACTGACTACAGTCGGCGCCCTCGCACCATCACCTCTAGAAGGGCCCCCCTTGCTACCTCAAGCCTCGGGCGACCTCGAGCAGCGCATCGACAACAGCAGCATCACGGGCTGCAGGTTCTTCCTCCCGGAGTTCGCCATCGCCGGTCGTACTTTGGCCCAAAGCTTCACCAAAGGATCTTCTTCTTCTCCGCGACATCATCACCAAAGTGAAGACTAGAAGGTGCCCAAGCCATTTCAAGGAGCAAAAGAAAAGATCCTCGTCTAAAAGTCTATCACTCAAGCAGCGCAGAAGGCCCTTATATACCCGGACGGAGGAGATTAAACGTCTCTGAATAAACGCATAGCGTCGGAAAGCGGCGCCTTCACCGTAACCCGGCGATCCGTAAGACGAGCGATAGGCGCGCTGCCGCCGTCGTGGCGGCGTAACAACGAGGTGATTCAAAGCCCCAGCGGTTCGAATGCCCTGTGCAAAATTCCGTGGCAGCCGTCGGATGCGTTGGGGTACACTGGCAATCGTTTGACCTAATCGGTCGGACCGACCACTCGGGACGAGTCACTATTCTCATCAGCTCAACCCCAACCGAATGCGAAATCGCCGGGGTTGGGGGCTCTCGACGAATACTTATAACAGGGGTACCTAACGCCCGGCGACGAGCCGGCGGCCTCAAGAACAGCTCAAGCCCAACAGGCGCCTCACCACTCACCGATCGAAACACTCGCAAGGCCACACGAGACATCCTTCCCGACCGATCGAGGGAAGTGTCTCGACAAGCGGGGCCCTCACCCCGCCACGAGAGGGACCCCGGCCCGACCAAGTAGGGCTCCGACCCTTTGGCGGGGCCGGATTCCCGACTCACGATCAAACCGAGGCAACCCCGCCATGGGCAGCGTGTCAAAGCCTCTACCGGCCAATGACCACGCACCCCTACGAACGGGTCAATCGGGCGACTATACAAGGGCTGGTGGCTCCTTCCAAGAAGGTTTAATGGTGACCAAGTCATGCTCCGATCCCATCACCGGTCACATACAAAGACGAAGGCACGCTCTCCCGAGGCAACACCCACGTCGTGGCGCAGCAACGCGTCAACACTCGTAAGGTTCGCAGAGGGCGGTACACCGCTTCTGGGAAATACCTAACCATACTCGACCAACTAGGCTACCGGACCCGGCATGGGCGAGACGGGTGATGATCGGTCCAGTGAGCGAAGGACGAAGCTCTTAGTGTAGGTCATCTCGCCCTCTCCCACTTCGATGTAACTCGCCTTCCTTTCGTATAAAAGGAGGGAACCCCGTAGGAGAGGCGATCGAACCCATCTCGCTAAGCCATTAGCACTCTCGCTTGTAAACTTTGTGCAGTCATCTGTACTAAAGAGAATACAACGCCACCACACGAATCGAGTAGGACTTTCACCGAGCCGATTATACATCTTGGACTTTCGAGTCTAACCATTCAGGAGTGGAACGCGCGGCCCCTTAGACTTACAAATTTACCAGTATACTTGCAGGATCAAATCGGTCCAATGCCTGCCATGCCTCGCCATCAGACGGATGCACCATCATATCCGGTCTTGGTCCTCACGTTTACCTTCTTTGTGCCACCGCATATGTTTCATTGCTTTTGACATGTACAAATCGTTTAAGCCTATCCGTGATCGGCATGCAGGAAAGCGTTTAGTGGCGACCTTTATAGTGGTGATACCCTTCCTCATCTACCACCTCAACGAACCGCACTTACCGCAATGCATACAATGGGTATCGTTGTCATGATCCTTCCGCAAAGACATGCAATTATTCTCGCACACATCAATCTTACCGTAATTCATCCGAGGCCGCCATCAACTTTTTCGATTGGTACAAATCCTTTGGCATCTTGTGGTTAAGCGGAAGGACATCATTCATTAGTTCAAACAAAGCGTTGAAGCATTTGTTGAAAAGTTGAACTCGACTTCATCGACATAAGGCGTGTAACGCTGCGGGAGCGGTCACATTGGTCAAGTCATGCAGCTTCTCGTCCGAGGCGTCAAGTAGCCTATAGAATTCCTTAACCTCCTCCGGCTGTGACCCCTCCCCGGAGTTAAATTCAGTCCCCCTGCCAAGATCATCCAGCATGTCTTCCATCCGGTCGTGATCCTCCACATGGTCCAGCATCTCTTCCATCCGGTCGTGATCCTCCACATGGTCCGTCATCTCTTCTATCTCAATGGCCTGCCCTGCGGACTCTCCATGATGGTGCCACACCAAATAGTTAGGCATGAACCCGTTTTTGCAAATGTGATACTGCACTATATCCTTGCTGTAGTAGCTGTTATTCTCGCAGAGGGTACACGGGCAATACACATATTCAGCTCCCAGCGAATGCTTGCTTCAAGAAAGCATCCGTGATGCGCCCCCATTCCCTTGAGTGCCCCCCATCACTCCTCCATCCGTCATACATCGCCCTTCGATTGTCACCCATTATCAAAGCTAAACAAATGAAACAATGCCAACGTACGACCGTGGCTTAGGTGACAATGACAACCCTATTAGGAAAGATTTGTCCTAAACCCACCCAAGAATGGAGGCTAGATGCACTGCGACACAGTGCTACGAATCTGAACGAAATTTGGCAAGATAACCCATTTGTTCTCCAAACGCACGCCCGATCTGGTGCGTCCGAGAACAACAGGTTATGTGGCCGAAATCACGTTCGATCGCTCACACGTCACGAGTCCTATGCAACAACCAACATTCTCGGGCCAATTCAAAATACGACAATTCCGAACGCGCACCTCACAAGCAAATGATGAGATCGCTTCCGAACGGGTAACGCCTATGCTCTCAATCGTTCGACACAAACCCTAAACTCTAACGTTATATACAACGGCAGCGAAAATAAAAATATATATATCATATGGAGCGAATATAAAATGAGATGAAATAACTTTAAACGAATATAAAAGAGATTTAAACATACCTTCTCAAACGCCGGTGGCGTCGCGGAGAGATCCGGGAGCGCGGCGGCGCCAGCGGCGGCGGCGCCACCGTGGGCGCCGGCGATGGAGCGATGGCGCTGGCGCGAAGGGCGACACAGCGGCGGGTAGGCGCCGCCCGGGCGGGCGGCGTGGCGTCTCGGGCATCGAGCGGGCGGTGGTACGCAGGCGGCGACGGGCGGGCGCAGCTGCTGCCGGGTGGTCCGCCGGTGGCGTCGCGGCGGGTGGTGGCCGGGCGGCCGGCCAGCGGCGTCGGCGGGCGGCAAAGGCGGCGGCGGCCGGGCGGCCGCGGGGCGGAGGGCGGCCGCCCAGCGAGCAGCAGCGGTGGTGGCGGCGGTCGGCGGCACCGCTAAGGCGGCGCCGGCCGGGCGCGGCAGGCGGCGCAGGCGGCTGCGGCGGCGGCGTCACGCGGCGCGAGCGTTGGCCGGGGCGGCGGCGGCCGGCGAGGCGCGGCGGCGGCGGCGTGGCGGCGGTCGGCGGCGTCGCAGCGGCGGGCGGCCGGGCCGCGGTGAGCGCGCGGAGGGCGTGCGGCCGGGCGGCGGGCGGCGGCGAGTGGCGACGGAGGGTCGGTCGTGGCCGACCAGCAGGGCGGCGCGGGCGGGCGGGGGCGGCAGGCGGCCGATCGGCAAAGCGGTCTCGCGGTCGAGCGGCAGCTCGCTGACGGAGGGCGGCCAGGGGTGGCTCGCGGCCGAGTGGAGCCGCGCGCAGGGGCGGGCGGCGCGCAGCGCGGCGAGGCGCGGCGACGGCGACGGGGACAGCGGCCGGCGCGAGCCGTGGCGGTGGAAGCGCGGGCGGCGATGGCGCGCGCGCGGCGGGCGTGGAGGCGAAGGCGCGTCGCCGGGCCGTAGGGTTTTGCCCGGATAAATTGGTGGGTAAGGTGGGCCACGAATTTAAAACTTAAATTGTGGGTAATGGTGGCCACAATTTAAATTTTTAAATTAAGTGGGTAATTTTGGCACACCAATTTAAATATTTAAATTGTGGGTTATACGCCCAATTTAAATGATTAAATCGTGGGTTTCATTTTGCCTACAATTTAATTATAAACATGGGTTTTATACAAACCGACGAATTTAAATAAATAAATTCGTGGGTTTTTTTTGAGCCCACGAATTTAAAAAACCCACGAATTTTTCTCTGTTTCTTGTAGTGAAATTCTGCTTTTGCTTTTCTGAAAGTGACTTTTGAGATTTGAATTGATGTCCTTTCTAAAAGCAAGAGTTTGAATTGATTCCTCTTTATCTTGGACACTAGACAACCAGTATTGTGACTCAAAAATCCCCACATATTTTATGGTACTTATCCATGCAAGCTTGGGGTACACATAGTTGTCTAGTTTTTCAGGTTTTTCACGATTTCGTTTGAGCGATCTTGTCGAGGTTTTTGTTGGAGTATTTTGGGGAAAATTTTATTTGCGACCATTCACCTCCCCTCTGTTCGCCATCTCGGTCCTTCACACCCTTGAACGGGAGACGTAGGTTACACAACCTAAACTCTAACATTATGTTGAGATAAAAAATAAAAGTAATATGCCAAAAATAAATTCATGTCTAAAAATAACACAACATGTTCATTCTTTCATCTATTTTAATTGACATATATCATAAACTGGTGGGCAAAGTTGTTTGTTACTAGACCATAAGTGCTTAGTACATAGGATCAAGATATGCCTTCAGCAGACTGCAGCATACACACAACACATGGAGCATTAGACATCAACTGTTGGACTAGTTAAGTATTCAATATCTAGGAAAAATTAGCTAGCAATTAGCATATGCATGAGCAAACTGAATTGACGAATTCAAAATAAATGTTTCAATCTGTCTTTGTTCTAAGAGTTGCCTTTGCTATCATTTCAATTTCTTTTTATTGATTTGTTGTTGTATCCTTCTCCTACTATTCTAGCATTCTGGTAGTACACTAATCAGGTAAAAGGTTGTAGCTTGCAAAATAACTTTACTGAAGACTGGTAAGGGGGGTATAGCACTTGAATTATATGGAGAAAATGTATCAAACCAGTTACATCAAGCTTTTAGAGGACGCTAATGTGAGTGAAGTCACATTATATTATTGATTGAAATGATGCAACAGAATCAATGACAGCAATCCATGCATGAAAACAATGTACACAAAACACAAATCAGTGAGGTCAGCATAACAAAAAGAATAATCAAAATTGAAAATAGTGAACAATGTAATTGAAAGGCCATGTGGAGGTCTATTCTCGATGGTGATGAGTTATTGATGGTATTTAAGCATGAGGTGCTTAGGTTTGAGTTTGATTTGAGAAGCTATTATGAATTTGGAGCTATTTGAGCTTGGCCAGAATTTACAGTGCTACTGGCCTTGGGGGTGGTAGCACCAGACCGACGGTGCTACTGGCCCTAGGAGTGGTGTGTTTTTTTTCCAGAGGACATCATCATAGGATTTTCTAATGTGCAGTGCTACCAGCCCCATGTGGCAGTAGCACTGACCTTTATGTGCGAGGATGAACTTAAGTCTTGATTTTGTGATGGTAACTGCATATCTTTTTGGACATTGCTATGTGATGGGTTTTTCTTGTCTTTGATGGTCGCAGGACGACGATGCAAGGTCATGGTGAGGCGGAGAACGACTGGGACTATGCAAGGTGCGCTAGAGGTCTAGATGGTTGAGGATCGCCAGAAGATGATCGAAGACGGAGTTACTACAAACCTAGAAGACAAGGAATGGATGAAATGCTAAATTAGAGCTACTTGGATCAAGGAGGGCCATTGTATCACGGTTTTGAGGATAGAGTAGCAGGTCAAGCGAGTGTGCTTTGAAAAGTGTGCAAAACCCCGATATGATTGTTAGTTAAACTCAACTTGAACCAGAATTGTTGTTAAAATTGATTCACTTGTTGAGTGGGAGTTTGAGAACCTACTTCATGCATTGCGTATAGAATTCATTTTCTGCTTTTATGAGCTTTGTTTGTTATGCAAATGAGCTTTTAAGTCATGCTATGCACTTCGTTACTTTTCTGAAGATAACTGCTAGCTTAGACATGTCCAAGTTCATTTGGTTTCATCTTCGTAAGCTTTTTAAAAATTGAGTATTAAAGCATTAAATGAAAACTTGATGAAACATGTTGCTTGTGCATATGCCATTATTTATGAAATTTTGGATTTCTACTAGAGTCCCTATAGCAACTTGGGTGAAGCTAGGTTGATCCGTACTCGAGTCCTTCACATTCTCATAAATCTATGTGCTAAAATTAAAACAAGAAAAAACTGACTCTTTTTGTGCAAATTGATCTGAACACTTTACATTTACGAGATTGCCTCCCATTGCACTTGGAATGAACATAGAATGTATCGTGTATGACCAAGACCATTCTCTTAAGAGTTCTTGAGATTGTCGACTATGGCTTGAGTCAATTACATTTAAAAAATACAAATAACAAAATAAGTGGGTAAAGAATGCAAATAATATCAAACATTTGCACCCTACTATGTGCTTTGAAGTCCTAAAGTAAAAAATTTGCATTAAAGATAATTGAGCACGAAGGACCTTGTATGCGCATCTAGATTTCCCAAAGTGTTGATTAGGTTGAACTCTAGGTTTTCCATTTGATCCATTGTTTGGCTTTGCCTCTAGTTTGGAAACTATGCTAAGTGTTGCACGTGTTAAATCTTGCAAAAATGACATAGTCTTATTTGTGCTTGCCAGCGAAATTGCCATTTGCACTTGGACATGACTTAGTTTAGCATAATATGAAATTAAGTAGCTTTGTGTCAAACTTTGTATATGTGATCACTTGGATAATTCTCAAAGATCTTTTAGGATGCAATTCATTCACGCATGTTCCAAAAGGGGGAGCAATCAGTGAAAATGCCTTCTTGATGCCTATATTTCCAAAAGTGGAAGAAAACGCAGAAAAAGGCATCATCGATAGGTAAAAATGTGAATGAAACTTGGTTCTTATGATCTTGGTGAAATTTTGTTAACTCTTAAGTATATTTGAGCTTTTGTGCATTTTTATTGGATTTTTGGAGCTTTTTGGTGGAAAACTTGCTCTGCTTTGTTTTTCTCTAAAATCCTTCTTGCCAACTTGGTCATGATTTTATTCTCTCTTTTTCTGAACCAAGTTTGGTTTTGCAATCAAAATTGCTTTCCCTTCTCTTTCAAACTCAAATTTATGCCTTTTTGGGTGATTCGTCAATATACTCAACAAGGGGGAGATTGAAACACCATGTGGTTCTTAGATTTGAGTTTGATTTGAGAAGCTATTTTGAATTTGGAGCTATTTGAACTTGACTGGAATTGGCGGTAGCATCGGGGTGTCGGTAGCACCGACCCTAGGGGCGGTGTGTTTTTTCTTGGGGACATCCTCACTGGATTTTCTAAGGTGGAGTGCTACCAGCCCCATGTGGCGGTAGCACCGACCTTTATGTGCGAGGATGAACTTAAGTTTTGATTTTGAGATGACAATTGCATATGTTTTTTGGACATTGCTATGTGATGGGTTTTTCTTGTCTTTGATGGTCGCAGGACGACGGCGCTAGATCATGGTGAGGCCAAGGATGATTAGGACTAGGTGAGGTGCGCCGAAGGTCCAGACGGTCGAGGATCACCAGAAGATGATCGAAGACGGAGTCATTGCAAACCTAGAAGACAATGAATGGATGAAATGCTAACTTGGAGCTACTCGGATCAAGGAGGGCCGTTGGATCGCAGTCTAGAGGTTAGAGTAGCGGGTCAAGTGAGTGTGCTTTGAAAAGCGTGCAAAAACCCAATACGGTTGTTGGGTTTCGGATTAGCCCATGTATGGCTGTGTGAGTCAATCCTAACCCTTGATGGTGTTCCTTAGGGTTGAAGGAACTTATCCAAGGGTAGAGAATGACACAAGAGTAATATAAATAGAGGGGTAGTGGTAGCGCTCTCCCCTCTTGAAGGTTTTGGTGCTCATTATAGCTTTGCCCACTTTGTTGTGAGGCTTTGTAAACCTCCCTTCCAGAAATGAAAATCCAAGTTTCTCAATTTTAAATTTACTTTTTGCATTTACATTATGCTTTAAATTCGGTATTTAAATTCTGCACTTTACATTCTTGCAATTTACTTTCTGCACATTTGGATTTGCCTCCCCACCTTCTAAATGCTGGTGGATTTTGTGCCAAGGATGTATGATTGATGGATAAGTCCCCTTCAGACCATATCCTAATCATCTAGGTAATCCTTTTGTGTTCTTTGCAAGAAACTGATATTTTCCCTCTTAAGAGAATCATTCTTGCTAGATCGGGTTTGCATGGTTTTTTTTCTTATGTTATTGATTGCTTTGACATGTGAGAGGTTATTCAAGATCATTGCGATCATCAAAACCCCACGACCAAGCCCAAGATCAAGTTTTTTGGTTTTTGCTCTTACTTGGTGCATTCTTACTTCGATTCAAAAAAATTCGAAACTTTGACATCAATCCCTTGGATTGAAGGTTGGAATAAGTGTTGGAAATATGCCCAAGAGGCCAATCATGAAGATGATTATCATGTATTTGTGCTTATGTTATTCCTTTAATAGTGTCATATTATAGATCATCAAGTATGTGACTTGATCGTGAAACTCTGTAATTTAATTATTACATTATTATAAATTGTCCCTTGTTTATTTACTGGGTGGGACACCAATAAACTTTATTCAAAACAAGCACATGAATTGATTGATAATCACATTTCATGGATTATGGGTATGTGATGCCATTCAGTCATGTGAATACATGTAAGTGTACATGCTATTGGACTGATTTGCTTATGAAACACCTTTTGAGGATTTGATTAGTGATGTAACATTCCAAATTTCAGCTTTTCAAAATTTTCCCTGAGTTTCTAAAATTTTTGTGAATTTAAATTTGAGCTCTCAAATGCAAGCAAATTATTTGAATCAAAATTTTAAGTTTAAATAAGTTCAAAATAATTTATTTGGGTTCCAAATTTTTAAAACTATTTTTGAGATTTTTCTTGGATTTTTCCTAATTTATTTGCTATTTATTTTGGTTTTTCTAAATCTCTGGAGTTTTCTAAAAAGGAAAATCCTTTTTCCTTCTTCTTTTTTGCTCGGGCCAAATCCTTCCCAGCGGCCCATTTCCCTCGCCTCGGCCCGGTCCGCCTACTCTCCCACGCAGCCTAGCCCACTCCCTCTCCTAGCCCAGCTTCCCTCGGCCTAGCTCCGCCCGGCCCGCGTCGCGCCGCGCCCGCCGACGTCTGGGCCCCGCCTATCAGCTACTGTCGCTTCGTCTCCATGCCGCTCCACCACGCCGCTCCGCCCGTGTCTGCGTCGCATCCTTTTTCGCGGTGGTTCATGCCGTAACTGCGCCGGTTGCGCGAGTTTCCGTGCCTATTTAGCGCACTGCACCCGTCTCTCTCTCTTTTCCGGAGTTTCACCGCCCGTGCATTGCTCCGCACTTTTCTTCTCCGCCGCCGTGGCCGTGCTCTTCTCCACCATCTTTCTTCTTCTCCGGTGAGTCTCCGCCACTTCTTTGGTCGCCGCGAACTCCCTGTGTTGCCCTCTCTTTTTTGCCCCTAATCCCGCGCCATCTCATCGCGTTTTGCTCCTTCGACGTCTACTTCTTCTCTGCCTTCGGCGTGCTTGCCGTCGCCTCCCGTCGCATCCCAGCCATCCGATCTGCCTTGGGCCGTCGGATGCAAGCCGTGTGGACGGGCCCGATCTAGCTGCGTCGTCTCGCCTCCCGCCGCGTCAGCGCCGCCCTTGTTTCCAGCTCTCGCGCAGCGTCAGCCGTCGCATGGCAGCCACGTCAGCGCCACGTGGCTGCCACATCAGCCCTAGCCGCCTCGTGGCCGCCTCATTAGCGCGGTCTGCCGCATCACCCGAAACCACCTCAGTGAACCCGGTCCACTGTGGGCCAAGCCACTGACAAGTGGGTCCCACGTGTCAGTGGCAATTTTTCCTGAAAAATCCAAAATCCCAGCCAATCAGAGAGCGCCACGTGTCAGCCCTTTTTTATTTTCTGTGATTTTTTATCCGATGAACTTCGAGGACCCCGTTCTCGCTCGTTAGAGCTCCGATTCCTGTGATTCAAATTTCTAAATTTATATAAAATCGTGATCTATCTTCCAGTACCATTATTTTCAATTTTTGAATTTGTTTGAATTTCTTTATTTATGTGTTCTCGTTTCATGTGTAGACGACGCAGTCGAAGCTCAAGCGAATCATCAGACAGAGAGAGAACCAGCAGGAGGCATCGAAGGCAGGTCTTCCTTGAACATGTTGATCCCAAATTTTATGAAATGATTATGTGTTTTAAATTATGCATGTTTACTTTATGAAATGCACTTTAAATATAGTTTTAGGGTGTAGTTAAATACCATAATTTGTTATACTCTCATTGATCTTAATCATGACGAACCTTTGTCACCTTAGATGACACTGGCTATTTTATTTGGTGATAACCAATATTGTAGCATGGGACGGTAGAATGCTTAGTCTAGCTTAAACGTTTTGGTCTTATGCCATTATGGGAATCTTTTCAAACATTGTTTAAACTTATTGATGAAGTTACGCAATTGGTGTTGCTGCTGTTGTTTAAATGAATTAAAATGGAATTGGTTTAGACCGGGGCGGATGGATGTATGGTGGGTGCAGGATGCACGGGATCTTGAATGTGAATGTTCCGCCCTAGTCAATTAAGGACCGAAGCATGTGTTACCATGGACCGAGCATTATTGTACAACCACAAGTCTATATGGGTACGACCTGGCTAATTAATTTGTGCATCTCGTTGTTGGCTTCGCCATTCGGTGGAATGTGGGTGTCGGATGGAGACAATTTTTCCCCACATGGCGCAAGAAGGGGCTTCTGTACTGGGTGGATGGAACCCTAGCAACGGTGAAACCTCAGCGGGCGGGGTTAATAGTGGGGTTGTGCATTGTAAAGGCCTTGTCATGATCGCTCTGCCGACATACCAAAGGAAGTGTGTTAATTTCATAGAAACAGGAGTTGATCATGTCTTGTGGGTTAAGCTATACACACTCTCCAGATTTAAACTAATTAAGTAGCCGTGCCCACGGTCAAGGGCAGGCAAGGTACGCTTTCACACTGTAGATTTTATGGTTTTATTTTAAAAGAAATTGGTGGTTTGGAAATCCGTGAGTGGATGGAACTCTCGGATTATGGTTTGGCGGATGGAGCCAGTCAGGTGGTTGGAACCTGTTTGGTTGTTATGTCAAATTCAATTACTATTCAATTACATTTTGTTCAAATGATGCTTTGTGAAAATACTATTGGTATTTAAAGTTAAACATTGCTTTATGCTAAAAGAGCCATACTATGCTTCAATTGTTTAACCTTGCATATAGTTACCATGTATTATGTTTACAAGACTTGCGGAGTACAAATTTTGTGCTCACCCTTACAACATTCCAACTTTCCTCAGAGGAGTGCACTGAAGCTGAAGGTGACTACGAGTTCTATACTTGTGGCTATGATGAAGGCGATCCGGATTACTAGGACGCGTTCCCCAGTCGATTGCGTGTTGGGCAAATGGATGGGTCTATTCTACTACTGCTATTTCATTGCCGCTGTCTCTTATTGAACTCAAGCTAAGATGTTGTTTCTTTGTAATAATTGGCCATAAGGCTAAATACCTTGTTGCTTAAGTAATAATATTTGATTCATGATATGATTTTGTTATCATCACTGTATCCACTATGTATGCTAGCTTTTCCTGGACTAGCACGGTTATACACAAAGAGTTCAGATTTGAAATTCCGATCCCGACAAGTGTCATAAGTTGTTTCATACAATGATAATGACTGATCCTTAGACCTGAGATCAACACAGTTTCCTACATAAGGATGGTATGCTTTGATGTTGTCCAACGTTGTCCATAACTGGATAATCATAAGGACAACACTCGGGTATACCTTGAATTATGAAAAGGGAAGTGTATGATCAAGATGGAATTAGTCCACATACTGAGGGAATGATATCAATAGGTCACTTAATGGAAGAGACTAAAGAATGTGCATGGCCATGCCCGAATGATTAAAGTTGTTAATCAATCGATCTTATTAGTCTATTTCAGAGAATCGAGAAAATCGGTTTAACAGTGCAAGGATAGCAGACCTCAACCTTGAGTTAAACCATGATATCAATGTAACAAAGGGACCGACATGTATTCATTAATGGTTTGTTGGATAAATGGCATTCATGCAATTTGGGTAGTCGTTTTGTTCTACTAGGAGCTGCTTGTGACTAATGAATCGAAAAAGGTGTTTTTCGATTTATTACCAACATAGCATGAACCTAAAGGGTCATACACTAGAATAGGCTTAAGACAGATTTATGAAATCTTCTCTTGTGACATACGTGTCAATGCGATTGAACAAGATATCTGGTTGTTTACAAAAATGGCTACGAATCTGTGTGTAAAAATATGATTTTTTTGCGCAGAAATATGATGTACGCATGCATATCATAATCGGTTCTTTTGTTAGAACCGATTGTGATGTGCCCAGTGATACATTACAATCGCTTCTAACCTGAGAACTGATTCTGATTATTATTAACACCCTCTCCTAAGCCATCTATCACAATCAATTTTTCCTCAAAAATTAAGAACCGACCCAGATGAGGCGATAGTGATGTACCATTCTGTAGTAGTGCTTGGTGTTGTCGAGTTGCTTTCTTGAGCTAGGTCTGTGTTCTATGCTAGGTCTAGCATCTTGACTAGTACTTTGGAATATTATTCAACTTGACTAGCATTTTCTGAATTTGAATTTTTGCATTATCATTTGCTACATAAATATTGCTTGTCCAAGCTCCACCTACTACTAACCAAACTGGTCTTGACCTATCGATAATCGCTATATCATCACCCCATTTAGGTTATCATGAACCAGCCACTGGTTGCACCACCTGTTTGCTTGGTAAGGATAAGAGCTTGAGAGCCTGTGATATTTGTAGCCTTTATCACCTATTAGTTTATAGGGAGGTAACAAACTTTCGTGTGAGTTTCTTGTTCTCTACTAACAATGATAGGTACACAAAGTTCGAAATGTGTTAACAAGGATGATGAGCAGTCCGCTAAACTTGAGAGTGCTGGACCTCTCACTCCTCTCATGAAGATGCTTTTGCAACACTTCAATCGAGAGGTCAGCAAGAACACGAAGGAGATCAACAATGTGATGGATCGGCTCAATGAGACCCTCACCACCATCAACAACAGAGTTGAGGCCCTTGAGCGATGTCCACCTCTAGCTGCTCGATGTTCCTTTAATCCCACCCAGTCTTCGGTAGATGAGGACGAGGATGACAAGGAGCTATTGGAGGAGGCACGAGGCTAGTACGACTACATCTACACCACCGCGCTACATCGACTCTACTTTCGCTACAGGTTTGCACGTCTAGTGGTAATTCTATGATCTATAACTTGCAGTGGTTCATTGGTTACGCAATAGAAAATTTTGATTTTATGCTAGAGTAGCCTACCAGTTCCCCAACATATACCAATTTGGAACTACGACATATTTTGGAAAATGTATGTAGGTGAGCATTTTTAAGTTTTAACTATTTTAGGGTACTCATATAGAACAGTGATATTGTATTATGTTTAAAGTTTCGAGTGCATTTCATTTATACTTGCCTTCATGAAGAGATCGCTATCGGAATCTGGCTTTATGTTTGCACATTTTTCCCTTATTGCAAGCTCTGTCAACATTTATGCAAATGAGAAGCATGGTTAATAATAACTCAACAGTTTGTGTGCAATCATGATATAGCAAGAAGCAGCTACCTCGGCGTTCTCCTATTTCTTGCCATTGAGCAGAGAATGAAAGTGTCTCTCCGACAGTCATTTGTGCTATATGCACATCTTATTGGCTGATGTGGAGAAAGTGTCTCTCATTGGGTATTGGCATCTTAGCCTTCTTAGTTGCAACCTGTTTATTCTTTGCTTGATGTTGGCCAGGAACTCGCAGTTGTCCTCCTCAGTCATCACAAGTCTTTCTAGGACGCACCTCCTCTCCTTTGGCCCTAGCCTTTCGTCATCCACCTCCATGGTTTCGGCTGGCATGTCCTCCCCGAGGCCGGCGCAGCGGCGCATCGAAATCTTATCGGCAGCCACCGGCTCTAAGTTGTAGTCGTCGCCATCGCCATCATCGTCGTCGCGTAGCACCGTACTCCTTCAAGTAATCGATCACCATGTCTCGTGATAATGAGCAGCGTTCCATTGCAAACATCAACACCAAATCTCAAATTGTGCTTATGGTCGTGCGACATTAGTAGGCAGATCGCAGAACATGAATCCACACACCCCCAAATCAAAGAAATTTGTGAGAAATACCAAACAAAGAGAAGGGGTGTGGACACGCTAGCCGTTACCTCACGGCATTGAGTTCGGAGCTCGCCACTGTGGTGGCATGGCATTGTATTGTGTGGGGCGGACACGATCGAGTTTATACCTAATTCCCCCACTTCCTCTTCTTCTCGTCCATAAGGGTGCCACGGACACACGAACTCGGGGGCGAGGGAGGGCGATGGCCAACGGTCGGGCCGATCTCACCATCCACGAGGACTTCCCTACCAGATCTCAGCCATATCTGGGGCAGGAGCCCACTGACCGGACAGAGCAAGCGGCGTAGGGGAGTGGAGGGGCTGGTGGCGTGGGGTTCGAACTAGGGGAGGAGCCGGAGGCGTGGGCAAAGAGCTCGGGGAGGAGCCGGCAGCGTGGGGGTCGAGCTCGGGCTAGAGGTGACCGGTCTGGGCAAACTAGTGGATCGAGCGAGCGAGTTAGGGTTTAGTTTGTAGTTGTAACATCCCAAATTTTGAGTTTTGGAATGTTTGAATTTGAAAATGAACCATTTGCATTTTCCTTGAATTAATCAAAGCTTAATTTGAATGAAGTTGTTTTCCTTTGGGTAAGTGATCGTGCAATAAAGGGGTGCTTTCTAGCACATTGGGATGTGGATGTGTTGCCTGAGATAACATAAGGACTTAATCTTATGCGCCATTGAACTGGGCCTAACCGTACTACCACATGTCTGGTATGGGACAGACCTAACTGATTAATTTGCAATGTCTAACCTTAAGTACTGCCAATTGGTGGTGTGGGTTCTGAGATGGACGGGTAGATTCGCAAGGCGCAAGAGGTGGCCCTGAGGGGCTAAACCTTAGTGGGCAGTACCGAGTTTAGACAGTGCATTGTAAAGGCTTTGTCATGATCTCTCTGCGGCACACCAAAGGAAGTGTGCTAATGTCGATTGCACAAAGAGATGATCATTTCTTGTGGGTAAAGTTATACAACCTCTGCAGAGTTTAAAACTATTCGAATAGCCATGTCCGCGGTCTTGGACAAGCCCGAAAATTCCACATGAGGTGTAAAGTATTTCATGAAATGTTAGATGGTAGAATTATTGGGATGTTTCACTGTTGTTTTGTTGTCCAAAGTTATACTATTGAATTTAGTGGTTTGATAATTGTTTTAGATGGTGTAGGGTGATGCCTCGCCATTCTGTTCATGTTGTCTACCAGTGATTTACCAGTTATTCATTATCTTTTCCATCAACATGCTTTCAATCTATTTACTGTATTTCAATTCAAGTTATTGCTTTGTGCAAATGAACTATATGACTATCCTTTGTCAAGCCTGCATGAATATATTGCATCAATTCCCTATGGTTTGTTGACTACTTTTTGTACTCACGGCTATACGCTTATGTTGATCAATTGCTAAGGAAGGATCAGGAAATGCTGAATATCATGAGGAGGAATATTATGAAGACTACATGGATTAGGAAGGCGTTCCCCAGATGATTGCCTGTGGCATGTCGAATGGCACAAGTTATCTTATTTTCGCTCCAACAGTTTATTTGTCCCTTAAGCTCTTAAGGCATAGTGGTGTAAACTTTGACCATAAGGTCCGCTGCTTTATTTAATAATAATTTGCTTCTTTCTTAGTTAATTCATTGTATAGAATGATATTTCATCTATATTTCCACTATATGCACTAGCGTGATCCTGGACTAGTGCAATATACACAGAGGGTTTCAGATTTGCAAATCCGGGTCCCGATAGTAGTTTAGTGTGGTATTTGTGTCGGTTTACAAGAGAACCGATTACATTGATATAGGTATTGGTGTCAGTTCCACAACAGAACCGATTGTATTGATATGAGCTATTAGTGTTGGTTCCACAATAGAAACAATTGCATTGACATTTGCTATTGGTGTCAGTTCTGCAATAGAACCGATTGCATTGACATTAGCCACTGGTGTCAGTTCCACCCAAGAACTGATTGTGATGCAGATCACAATCAGTTCTTAGGTGGGAACCGATTGTGATGATTCATCACCAATTGTTAAGAACCCTCGCTGAATCAACTATCACAATCGATTTTTCCTGAAAAGTTAGTAACCGACACAGATGAAGCAATAGTGTTGCACCATTCTGTAGTAGTGGAAGTACACCACATCCTCCGCCATAATCACACTTTCATGTATCCACACTTCTGGGTGATTATCCACGTGAGGTATCACATGACAAGACATTGGTATTCTTAGTTAGTTAGGCCATCCCATATCGGACATATGGTTGCATGCTTGACTCAGTTCAAAGGCATGGAAGGTTAGGTCCTTAGGTTGATCGAGGCAAGACTTCCACAATCCAACCGCCATACTGGCCTACCTTGGCACCCTGCCCCTTGCCACTTATCTCAATCTAAATTATTTACCACCCCAATTCATTATCATGCACCACGTGTCATCAACAAGTCAACATCGTTTTGTGACACATGCCACTACAACTCAACATCATTATGTGACAACACCCGACACACCTTTCATAAACACGTTTCATATTCCATTAGTCAAGATTGATTTTGATATTTTAAAAGACATGAGTTAACATGGCATGGTTAAGATAACTAGGCACGGTCTAACCAACCCACGTTGGTATCTTCTAGCAACCAACTAATAATGAACCATCCTAGGGTGACAAATAATCATGGCATACAATGACAAGGTAGGTATAATCCAATTGGGTTGAATAACTAGATCCCAAACTATTTTGAAAACAATTCAACACATAAAATAAAATGCATAATTCAAATCAACATAGCAATTTTTTAAAACTGGGTTCAACAAGATCAAAGCACATCTTGCCTTGGAAAAGCCCTTGTTCCCACTCAGGATCTTAGTCTTCAGTCAACGATTCTCCCTTGGACGCTCCGAGCACTTCGACGTCTACGCATAACGAGAGAAAACACAAAATAAACACCAAAACAAAGAGCAAACAAACTCCAAAAATTAAATAAAATTCCCCATTAAATAGATCTCAATTTTACAAATTTTTAAAAATTTCAATCGCCTCAATCGGAGTACATATGAGGAAGAATGTGCTCTCGAAAGATTTGAGATAAAAGAAAACAAAAAAATCAGAATATACTAATTTTCCCAAGTTATTTTTATACTAGAAAACCCTAATTATTGTGCAATCATGTCGCTAGCACCAATAAACAAATCTAGAAAATCCTCGAGTCGACACGTGGACAACACTGTTCCATGGACCGTGTCCACGGAGTACCCTGAGCTTATGGTGGACTCGGCTCACGACCTCAATGATCGATAGGCGGGCCCCACCATTGCTGACTCAGCTAGGTTGACCTGGCTGCCAACAGGGCGCACACGCATGCAAGGAGCCCCCACATGGCGATGATGCAGCTGCTGATGAGGCCTCCACATGCCTCCCATCTGAACATGACAGTCGGCATCGGCAGCACGGCGACCTAGGGTCATCGCTGGCGATCGGCGAATGTACCTCTAGTGAGATCTTAACGAGACGCAGCAATGACGCGACCAGATTTCACTCTAACCTACGAAAACGCTGACGGTGAGCAAAAATACGATGACGGCCATGGCTCTCATGGCGGCGACGCACTACGACGATCCATCCGACAATCCAAAGCGCGCATCAGAAAGACCATGACACGGTGAAGCTAGCACACCAAGATTGGCCCTTGAGACTCACCGAATGTAGCGGATTTGACAAAAAAACTCTGACGACAGCGCTTCAATGAAAAATTCAAATTCCAACGAGACGATGACTCAGAAGGTTAAATCAACCTAAGGCTTCTGCTCTATTTCTCCTTGCGGTCCAACTGCGCACTTAATAGCCCGGAGAGGTCGATCAATGCCCACTACGGAGATGGTTTTCATGGTGAGCACGACGACACCGCACAAAATCCCAATCGGAGATGAAAGTCCACACGGCGACACATCGCAAGATGAACGACTGCGAAGCTAGGCAGCGTGGCTTGATCCTGATCGCACGCAAAACCAGTGATCATGATCCACTACGATGCCCAGGATCATCATCTGCCATTAGATCAAGATCCAACGGTGATGTGCTAGGGTTTCCGATTGGCTTGCTGAAATGGACTAAGTCGGGCCGACGCGGAAAAATACGGCCTGAGCACAAACAGAACCCCAGCCCAACACTATTCAATAAGAATTAAAAACCCTTTTACAATTAAATTAAATGCAGGGAATAAATTAAGGAAAATAAAATAGTAAAAATATCAGAAATATTCTACAAATATTTCAAAGAATATTTTGGGACAATTGCAACCCCAATAATATATTTGTGACAAAAATTTATTTAAACTTTTTGGAGGACCAAAATGGCGATCAGAGGGGGGTGAATGATCCCAAATCCTTCAAGTCCAGTATGACCATACCAAGGACAGTATGACCAGACTCAAGAACAGCAGGAAGAACAAAGCTACGAACAGCACGAACAGAAAAGCTATTTCAAGGAATCTTTTGATCGGCTGAACAAAAACTCATGAGACTTGGTAGATGTGATCTTAAGGATGTCAGGAACTTATTCCAACCTTCAATCGCAAGGATTGACATCAAAGCTCTAACCTTTTTGCCCTAGAAAGAAAAACACACCAAGTTCAGGCAAAACACAAGAACTTGATCTTAGACTTTCTCATGGGGTTTTGATGATCAAGATGATCTAGGACAACCTCCCACTTGTCACACCAAGCAAGAAATCAAGTCAAAATCTCCGCGAACACGATCTATAAGTGAAAGATCGAAAAAGGCGACTAGAGGGGAGGTGAATAGGAGCCAAATAAAATTTTCGAATAAACTTTCCCCCTAGAATTCAAACCACCAAAAGTCCAGAAAGAAACTGCACTGGTCGGGTATCTCTAGTCGGATGAATAGTACTCCCGACCTACAGAGGTCGGATGAACAGTACTCCCGACCAGCACTGGTCGGATGAACAGTACTCCCGACCCGAGGTGGTCGGATGAACAGTACTCCCGACCCGAAGTGGTCGAATGAACAGTACTCGGGTGAACGAAGATCCCGCCGACGACGAAGACGACCGACCTGCGAGGTCGGATGAGCGAGACTCGGGTGAATAGTATTTGGGTGAATAAGACGCCCGACCCAGAGGTCGGATGAACGAAGACTTGGGTGAATAGTGCTCGATGAGCAATGCCTCCGACCGATGAACAATACGTCCGACCTACGAGGTCGGATGAACAAGACCGGGTCGGATGAACAATAAAATCAGCACGGTCTTAAAAGCAAATCGATGTAACTTTTGATCGGTGATCCAAAAACAGTGAAACTTGGTGTGCACCTCCTAAGGATGTCAGAACCTATTTCACCATCAATCGAAGGAATTGATACCAAGGTTCCTTCCCTTTTCAGTTTAACAAATGCAACACCAAAAACAGATAGAAACACTATCTGAAAACTAGGCACAGAAATTGGTTTCTTCCAAAACTGAATAGAAGAGGTTGTAGATTGCCTAGATGATTGGGATATGATCTATAGAAGATTCATCCAGCAATCTTTCATCCTTGGCAATAAGAACCAGAAGCCAATCAAGACTAACGAACTGCAAGTCACACGTTTACGCACTTTAAGAACACAGATTTACAACTTGCAACAAGAACGCAAGGATTGCCTAAATGATTGAAAGCACCGAATCCAGAGAAGAGTTCAACAATCATGAATTTCAAAAAGGACTCAAATGCATGTAGAAGGAGATGAGGCAAATCCAAATTACGTAAAGTAAATTGCAAGTAAGTAAATGTGGAATTTAGATAACAGAATTTAAGTGCGTAACGTAAATACGTAAGAGAAATGAAACAAGAATATAAGTGAAGAACATTTCATTTCTGGAAGGGAGGTTTACAAAGCCTCACAACAAAGTGGGCAAAACTCAAACGAGCAGCAAAAACCTCAGAACCTTCACAACCTTCACCGAGGGAGGCTGCCCTACCCTCTATTTATAGTGACTGGGATCAATTCCCACCTTTGGATGTTCCGCTTCAATCCTAAGCCAACATCCAAGAGCCAGGATTTGATCCTTACACCGCCACTCTCAACAACTCTCAACTACTCACGTAGACTTTCCTCACCGCCACCCCCAAGGAGACACCCTCTCCCTGTCTATTCATAGCAGCTTGGAACACCTACCACCCTTGGATGAGCCTCTAAACCCTAGAGCACTCCATCAAGGGTGAGATTTTACCCACTCACAAAGCTATGCATGGGCTCACCAAACCCAACAACCCAACGGGTTTTGCACGCTTCAACTCACACTAACTTGACCCGCTACTCTATCTTCCCGACCGCGATCCAACGGTCCTCCTAGATCGAGCAACTCCAAGTTAGCATCTCATCCATTCCTTTGTCTTCTCGGCTTGCGGCTACTCCACGGCCTCACCATCTTTGGCGACACCTTGATCATCGGACCTCGGCTCTCCCACCTAGTCCCGATCTCCTTCGCCTCACCATGACCTAGCTCCAAAGTCCCGCAACCATCATAGACAAGGAACCACATCACATAGCAATGTCCAACAACACATATCCATCTCAGCGAGAAAGATATACACTTCACCGACCAAAGAAACCTCGACCACACATGGTCCGACCATCGGTCTCCATCCCGACCACGCACGACCATCGGTCTCCATCCCGACCACTCGAGGTCCGACCATCGGTCTCCATCCCGACCACTCGGAGTCGACCAGCGGTCTTCGTCCCGACCACTCGGGTCCGACCACCGGTCTTCGCCCCGACCACTCGAGGTCCGACCACCGGTCTTCGCCCCGACCACTGGGTCCGACCATCGGTCTTCGTCCCGACCACTGGGTCGGACCACCTGGTCTCCGACCAGCGAGAGCCACGACCACTCGGGGTCGGACAAGCTGTCTCCGACCACCAAAGCCTGCACCACTCGGATCAAACTCAAATTCAAGCACAACATGCTAAACCACGTCAATTACTCATCACCATCGAGGATAGACCTCCACATGGTCTTTCAATCTCCCCTTGATGAGTATATTGACAAACACCAAAAGGCATAAATTTGAGTTTGTAAAGCAATTTGATTGCAAAACCAAACTTGGTCGAGAGAAAGATATAAAATCATGACCAAGTTGGCAGCAAGATTTTAGAGCAAGACCATGACAAGAGCAAGTTTTCCACAAAAGCTCAGTGCCAAATGTGATTATGATCCATAAGAGATAGCAAAGATTTACAAAGATCATAAGAATCAACAAGCTTTCACATTTTTATCTCCCCCTTTTCTACATTTTAAATGATGCCTTTTCTACATTTTCTCCCCCTTTTGGCAATATAGGCATCAAAATGGAATATATTTTTTTTGTTTTCTCCCCCTTTATATATGTATGCATGAAATGCATCGCAAGTGAGCTTTGAAGATTATCCAAATGATCGCAATGACAAGATATGACACCAAGCTAGTCAATTTAGAAAATGACTGAACTAGGATGTCTCCAAGAACATTCATTTTGCTCATAAGCTTTGTTTACAAGATTTTATTTTAGCATGATTTGAACAAGTGCAAGACTTAGCAAAAGTTTCAAAGCTAGAAGCCAACACCACTCATAGGATCAAATGAAAAACCTAGAGTTCAACCTACTCAACACTTTGGGGAATCTTGAAGTACATATAGAGTCCTTCGAGCTCATTTTTCAATTCATGCAAATTCTTCTTCTTTGATATTTTAAAAGACATAGCGGGGTGCAAATGTTTGACATTATTTGCATTCTTTACCCACTTATGTTTTTGTTATTTGCATTTCTTAATGGTTGACTCAAGCCATGTTCGATCACCCCAAGAGTAACTCTTAAGAGAATGATCTTGGTCATACACTATATATTCCAAGTTCATCCTAAGTGCAATGGAGGCAGTCTCGAGAATATATAGTGTTGAGTTCAATTTTGCACAAAAAGAGTCAAGTTTTTTTTAGCACATATGAGCAATTTTGAAGGACTAAAATATGGATCAAGCAAGTTTCACCCAAGTTGCTATAGGGACTCTAGAGAACTCCATAAATTCACAATTCATGGTAAAAACCTCTAGAGAAGAAACTTAACAAGAAAAAGCAACATGTTTTTCATTTAAGATTTTCAATTTTCAGATTTTAACAAGCTTAGTATGATAGATGGACTTGGATAGACCTAAGCTAGTGATTTTCTTCAAAGATGTAGCAAGGTGCATTACATGAAGATTGAATCAATTGCATAATAGACAAAGCTCATAAAAATGAAAATGCAGTCTAAATGCAATGCATGAACATATTCCCAAACTCCCCTCAACAAATGAATTAATTTTAGGCTCAAATCTGGTTAAAGTTGAGTTATTATCAAGATTAGGCATAAAGAAAACCGAATGAACTCAATAACAACGGAAAAAGCAGAATGAGGAGAAGAAGTCGAGAAACTGCAAGACTGGATGGCTATTGAGCATAGATAAGATAGAAGAGACTCACTACGGCTCAGACTGGCTCTTATCTTCCACAGTGACTGACATAGGGAAGCTGACTCTAGATCCCAACTAAGGAGTGCATATGCACTCTGTCTACCCAAGAGGCCCAAAACTCGCTAGACTTATAAGACGTGAGGGAACTCAACCTAGAGAGAAGAGAGAACGACTAATCACGCATGATAGCAACCTAAAGCATAAGATAAGAGGTCCATGGAAGACATGCCAAAAGTCTAAGTGAGTGAACTCAACTTAAGAAAACCAGCCCAAAGTCACCCGGTAAGAAGAAAGGAAATTTGGAGGAAAATATATAGTACATAATATACAAACCGGCTCCCCTCAAGATAAGCCGTATGGGCTCACGACTCCAAGCTCACTCCTCAAGGCAACAAACCTGGAGCTATCCAAAGGCTTGGTAAAGATATCGCTAACCGGTGGTCACCATCTATGAATCAAGCACGATATCGCCCTTCTCCACATGGTCTCTAAGGAAGTGATATCTAATATCAATGTGCTTGGTCCGAATGTTGCTTTGGGTTTTTAGCAATGCAAATAGCTGAAGTGTTGTCACAGGAAAGTGGCACACTCTCTATCTCTAACCCATAGTCCGCAAGGTCGATCTCATCCAGAGCACTGCTCTGACAAAGAATCGGTCGCAAAGAACATACTCGGCCTCGGTGGATGCAACCCTGCATCGCTTCCTAGATGACCAAGAAACAAGAGAAGTGCCAATGAATTGGCAAGTGCCGAAGTGCTCTTCCTATCTATCCTCTGACCCGACAAAGTCGGATCGGAAAAGGCTCTAAGAGATAGACAAGAAGAAGAAGAGTACCAAATACCATAATCGGTGGTGGCACGAAGGTACTCAAGATGCGCTTGATCGCTGGCGGTGAGAGGCGCGAGGAGAAGCTTGAAATCGAGCGCATGCACACACAAATAAATGTATGTCGGCCTCAAGCGGTGAGGTACAAGAGGAGCCGATCATACTCCAAACTCCTTTTGATCAGCAGGCTCACCATCCTCATCGGGCTCGAGAACAGCAGTGGTGGCCATAGGAGTCATCACCGGCTTCCCATCTGACATGTCGAAGCGCCTCAGGAGGTCACGGGTATATTTACCTTGATGCAAGAAAGTACCCTCCTGAGTCTGCTTGATTTGGAAGCCAAGAAAGTAGCTCAACTCGCCCATCATACTCATCTCAAACTCAGACTCATCACATCGTAAAACCGAGAGACAAGAGAATGAGAGGATCCACCAAAATGATATCGCCCACATAAACGGACAAGAAGAAAATGAGACTCATGGTGTCCGATGAGCGAGTTTTGTCTACTATGCCCATTTTAAAGTCATGGCTGAGAAGATAAGACTTGAGCCTCTCATACCATGCTCTGGGGGCCTGCTTGAGTCCATACAGAGCTTTGGAAAGCTTGAAAACATGACTCGGAAACTTGGGGTTCTCAAATCCTGGAGGTTGTTTGACATAAACCTCTTCCTCAATATAACCATTGAGAAATGCACTCTTGACATCCATTTGATAGAGCTTGAAGCCGGGATGCGTAAAATGCAAGCAGATCCTAATAGCCTCTAGCCTAGCTACAGGGCAAAGGTCTCCTCAAAGTCAAGACCCTCAACTTCGAGAAAAGCCCCTGCAACTAGCCTAGCCTTGTTGCGAATGACAACCCCATCCTCACTCTGCTTGTTTTGAACACCCACTTGGTCCCAATGACATTATGACCGGATGGGCGTTCTACAAGTCGCCGACTTTGTTCCTCTCAAAGTTCTCAAGTTCTCATGCATAGCATTAATCCACGACTCATCGGATAATGCATGAGAAATATCCTTCTACCAAAGGAGGCAACAAAGGCGAGTGAAGGCAGAATGAGGACAGACCTGCTCTTGAGCGAGTGACACGCTCGAACAAATCGCCAATCATCCGATCGGAAGGATGACGTCTCTCGAATATGACGGGAGGTCCAGGAGCGTATGGCCTCTACCTCTTGAAGTAAGAGATAGGAACAGAGCCACTTGTCAAGGAGAGCCAAGACAAAGGTGGTCTCCCGAGGTGCGTAAATGGAAACAGAGGCACCTCGGTGTAGAGCGGATCGGATCGTGTGGAACACCATCATCTCCATCATCCTCATCCTCTACAAAAATGGTCTTGGAGGAAGAAGAAGAGCTCAAACATCGGGTCTAGCTCTGGGCTAGCCTCATCAAAGGTCACATCACAGTCTCTATGATCCTATGCGCATCAACACCTGCACCCTATAGCTACGAGAAGAAGACGAGTAACCTAGAAAGATGCTATCAAGAGCGAGACTCAAACTTATCTAGGTTACCAGACTTCAAGATAAAACACTTGCAACCGAAAACGCGAAAATGAGACACACCGGGCTTTCGCCCATACCTCAACTCATAAGAAGTGCGATGCAAATGTGCTCTCAAAAACACGCGATTAGAAACATGGCAAGCAGTAGCTATAGCCTCAGCCCAAAACTTCCTAGGAGTATCAGACTCATCTAGCATCGTCCCGCCATCTCAACTGTGGTCTGTTCTTCCTTTCCACTACGCCATTTTGCTGAGGGGCGTAGGGAGAAGAGAACTGATGCTCTAAACCAGACTCCACACAAAAACTCTCAAAGTAGGAATTCTTGAACTCCGTGCCATTATCACTGCGAATAGCTCGTAATGCACACAGGAGCTCAATAGACAACCCTTGACTGACACTGAAGTGAGAAAAGTCTCATCCTTTGAGGCCATGAAAAATACCCAAGAGTATCTAGAAAAATCATCAACGATGACAAGAACATACCACTTCCCTCCTGCGACTTCACTCTATTTGGACCAACAAAGGTCCATATGTAAAAGCTGTCACGGTGCATCAGTCATCACTACGGATGGAGGAGGATGAAGCGAGAACCATCTTGCCATGTCGGCAAGGAGAGCAAACTAAGTCTTTGACCATCTTGAGTTTGGGCAAACCCCGAATGAGATCGTGGCTGCTAACTCGGGTCAAATGATCAAAACCAATGTGACCAAGTCTCCTATGCCAGAAGGAGAGATCACGGGACTCAGAAGCAATCAAACATCGAAGAGGGTCTCCCGAAGAAGCAGAAAAATTAGCACGAAAGACTCTCCCAAATCTAGAAATCCCGCAAACTAACCCTCCTGATGAATCAATGATTCTACAGGCATTACTCTTGAAGCTTACCTCGAAAGAGTCATCGATAAGCTGAGAAACAGAGAGCAGATTGTATTGCAGCTTACTTACTAAGGCAACATCTTTAAGAATGAAATTTTGGTTAATACAGATGGTACCTTTAGCAATGACTCTACCTGAAGATGCATCCCCAAAAGTGATTAACTCATCACCGGGGGCTCGGACTAGGGAAGAGAACCATCGAGAATCTCCGGTCATATGACGAGAACAACCGGAGTCAACAATCCAAACATCTCCTTCCCCATCCGACCAACCCGATCAAGACACAAGAGAGAAAGATGACTCGAAGATCGGGTAGAGTGAAGACTTGGGAACCCAATATTGAACCACACGACGCCTCGAGTGCGATCCACGAAGAAGGCGGACTCGAGTGTCTCTCTCGACGCTTAGACTTAACAAGATCGAGCAACTCTAGTAGATGATCTATGAGTCAAACGGGTTGGCATGCCGTGGTGCAAAAGCCGGACCATCCCGAAGAAATTTGCTGCATCTCCTACGAGAAAACACCTCACGCCGCGATATCTACCTCGATGGGAAGAACGAGGAATATCAAGAGGACGGCGGAAAGATCGACTACGAACAGCTCCAAGACTAAAACTCGAAGAACCAAGATGAAAACCGAGTCACGGACGCTGCCCAAAAGCAGCGCTCTCTAACTGTCTAGAAGAAGGTGTGTCTTAGGAGCACTCAAAGTCCGGGATGACCACGAATACCCTAAGAGAGCAACACGCTCACGCCGAGTGATCTTGGCGCGCTGAGTAAATCTACTAGGTGACCATCCTTCTTACAGAAGGTGCATGTGTACTTCGCCTTGCTAGAGACAGAAGCAACAGGGGTAACACCCTTCTGGTCAGAAGTCCTATGGACAACCCCAGCAGACCTAAACACGGTGGTGCTCACTCTGGGAGCTACCACAATCTCACCACTCCTGAAGCCGCGCACAATGGTGGGAGGATGCGCCCGAGCGTGCTCCAAGGGATCAAATCCTAGACCTTGATTGAATCTACTAATCTTGGATTGGTCTAGAATAAGATTGAGCTTCTTCTTGCCTCCTACAAACTTCTCGAGAGTGCTCATAAGATACTGGCAATCTCGAAAGAAAGAGGCACAAGAAGAGCAGGGGGAAGAACAAGAAGAAGAACCAGAAGGATGAGCTCTCTCAGCACGTGCATTTTTCTCCCTCAGCACGGCTGCCTCAATCTTGAGGGCCTCACAAGAAACGCAAGATGCATTTGTAATTCTATGGGCTTGGTCTTCTAATTTCTTCCTAAGCTCGACATGGATTTTATCCAAGTCCCCCTCAATCACAGAACATCGCAAACAACTTTCTTGTGACTTATCTAGTAAGTCCTTAGCAAGTTTAGCACACTTGACATTTAAAGCATTATTGTCAAGTTTTAGTTGCTTACTGACCCTCACATGAGTATTGGATCCTTAGAAGCATGCAATTCAAGTTCATCATTTCTAGAAGAAAGCTTCTTAAGGTGAGTGCTCATGGCATCAATTTTAGCAAGCAATTTAGGGCAATTAGCACAAGAAGGAGTAGAGTGAGCATGAAGAAAACTAGCCTCAACAGAATATCATCAATAGAACTAGTGCTAGCATTCTTCCTCCTAAGACCATCAAGTTCGGCAAGCACACTATCATGTATGGTCCTTAGGTTCTCCAACTCCACAAGAACAAAGACATCACAGAGAACACGGTCATCGGTGACTCGGGAGGAGAAGATCTAAGTGAAGCTAACTCCGAGTCAAGGTACCTACTTCCTTTTCTAACTCGAACACCTCGACCTAGCCTTAGCATGAAACTTGCCTAATTTACTAAGGCGACATTTAATTCGTCGTAGGTGGGTACCTCGTCCGAGTCAGACACTCGAGTCGCCGATGCCGTTGGCGTCGGCCATGAAGCACATCTTGGAGAAGTCATCGCCGCCCTTCTTCTCTTGCGGATCATCCTCGCCTTCGTCGCTCCATGTCTCCGTGTCGGAGAGGTTGATGTCGTCAAGCGCGAGGACGCGGTGGAAGAGCTTCTTGTTCTTAGAGAAGTTGCGGTACTTCTTTTCACGCTACCGCTCGCGAACCTGGAGGCTTCTTGTTGCGGTTCTTATCGGTGTAGTCGTTCTTGCCCGAACCGCTTTGTTCGTTTTGCCCTTCTCCGGCTTGGGACGGTTTGCTCGAATGTGGTTGGGGCCACCACACTCAAACAGTGATCATCCCACCTCTCTTCTCTCTCTCACTCTCTTGTATGCATATGAAAATTTGCGAGCAAGAAGAGCAAGCTCATTTTCGAAATTTTTCCGGTTGGTCATCGCTTAGCTCGCATTGCGGAGAGAGAGAAACCAATGTAAGAATCGAAAGAGAGGATCCAATGGGATCGGTGACCAAAGCCATCGATCGAGACTTCGTCTTCCGCGAGACGACGCGTCGATCTCATGAGTCTTGAGGCGGAATAAAGCCCGTCAAGAGTCAAGGTCGACAGTCGGTGGTGTCCTTGATGGTGGTCACTTTCATTTCCCAAACACGAAGATCGAGTGCGATCAAGAAATGTCGAGCATTATCCGAGTCGGGGTATATGTAACCGATCGCCGAGGTCGCCGTAATCTTTGTAAACCGACCAAAGCACTCGTCAAGACTCTCACCACGCGGTTGTTCAAACTTGTTGAACTCACGCTTGAATTGGTCCTGTCGAACCGTCTTGATTTGGGTAGTGCCCTCATGGTAAGCATCGAGGGTCACCCAAATCTCATGAGCGTAACGAAGGTGAGAAATCTGTCATACTCATCTGCGGCTAAGACCACGTATGAGGATGTTCCTTGCCTTAGCATTCGCCTCAACGTCACCATATTGCGGCCGTGGCGTTCTCATCGCCAGGAACCTCATACGGAGCTTCACCTTACGCCATATCGAAGCCCGGGCGTGATGTACGACTCCATCCGAGAATTCCAAAAGGAAAATCAACTCGGAGAAAATAGGAGGCTTGGTGGAATACTTGTCCATCGCCATGGCTCTTGAGACCGGTCAAGATCTAGAAAGAGCGAACTGCTCGATACCAATTGAAAGATCGAAAAGGCGACTAGAGGGGGTGAATAGGAGCCAAATAAAATTTTTTGAATAAACTTTCCCCCTAGAATTCAAACCACCAAAAGTCCAGAAAGAAACTGCACTGGTCGGGTATCTCTGGTCGGATGAACAGTACTCCCGACCAACAGAGGTCGGATGAACAGTACTCCCGACCAGCACTGGTCGGATGAACAGTACTCCCGACCCAGAAGTGTTCGGATGAACGATGAACGATTTCGGGTGAACGATATCCGACCGGACGAACAGTACGCCGACCTGCGGAGGTCGGATGAACAGTACTCGGGTGAATAGTACTCGGATGAACAGTACCTCCCGACCGATGAAGAATACGTCCGACCTACAGAGGTCGGATGAACAGTACCCGGGGTCGGATGAACAGTAAAATCAGCACGGTCTTAAAAACAGAAATCGATGTAACTTTTGATCGGCTGATCCAAAAACAGTGAAACTTGGTGTGCACCTCCCTAAGGATGTCAGGAACCTATTTCAGTCATCAATCGAAGGAATTGATACCAAGGTTCCTTCCCTTTTCAGTTTAACAAATGCAACACCAAAAACAGATAGAAACACTATCTGAAAACTAGGCACAGAAATTGGTTTCTTCCAAAACTGAATAGAAGAGGTTGTAGATTGCCTAGATGATTGGGATATGATCTATAGAAGATTCATCCAGCAATCTTTCATCCTTGGCAATAAGAACCAGAAGCCAATCAAGACTAACGAACTGCAAGTCACACGTTTATGCACTTTAAGAACACAGATTTACAACTTGCAACAAGAACGCAAGGATTGCCTAAATGATTGAAAGCACCGAATCCAGAGAAGAGTTCAACAATCATGAATTTCAAAAAGGACTCAAAAGCATGTAGAAGGAGATGAGGCAAATCCAAATTACGTAAAGTAAATTGCAAGTAAGTAAATGTGGAATTTAGATAACAGAATTTAAGTGCGTAATGTAAATACGTAAGAGAAATGAAACAAGAATATAAGTGAAGAATATTTCATTTCTGGAAGGGAGGTTTACAAAGCCTCACAACAAAGTGGGCAAAACTCAAACGAGCAAAGAAAAACCTCGTAACCTTCACAACCTTCACCGAGGAGGCTGCCCTACCCTCTATTTATAGTGACAGGATCAATTCCCACCTTTGGATGTTCTGCTTCAATCCTAAGCCAACATCCAAGAGCCGGATTTGATCCTTACATCATCACTCTCAACAACTCTCAACTACTCACGTAGACTTTCCTCACCGCCACCCCCAAGGAGACACCCTCTCCCTGTCTATTCATAGCGTGCTTGGAACACCTACCACCCTTGGATGAGCCTCTAAACCCTAGAGCACTCCATCAAGGGTGAGATTTTACCCACTCACAAAGCTATGCATGGGCTCACCAAACCCAACAACCCAACGGGTTTTGCACGCTTTCAACTCACACTAACTTGACCCGCTACTCTATCTTCCCGACCGCGATCCAACGGTCCTCCTAGATCGAGCAACTCCAAGTTAGCATCTCATCCATTCCTTTGTCTTCTCGGCTTGCGGCTACTCCTGGCCTCGGTCATCTTTGGCGACACCTTGATCATCCGGACCTCATCTCTCTCGGCCTAGTCCCGATCTCCTTCGCCTCACCATGACCTAGCTCCAAAGTCCCGCAACCATCATAGACAAGGAACCACATCACATAGCAATGTCCAACAACACATATCCATCTCAACAGAAAGATATACACTTCACGACCAAAGAAACCCCGACCACACATGGTCGACCATCGGTCTCCATCCCGACCACGCACGACCACCGGTCTCCATCCCGACCACTCGAGGTCCGACCACCGGTCTCCATCCCGACCACTCGGTCCGACCACGGTCTTCGCCCCGACCACTCGGGTCCGACCACCGGTCTTCGCCCCGACCACAAGAGGTCCGACCAGCGGTCTTCGCCCCGACCACTGGGTCCGACCATCGGTCTTCGCCCCGACCACTGGGTCGGACCACCGGTCTCCGACCAGCGAGAGCCCCGACCACTGGGTCGGACAAGCGTCTCCGACCACCAAAGCCTGCACCACTCTGATCAAACTCAAATTCAAGCACAACATGCTAAACCACAGTCAATTACTCATCACCATCAGGGATAGACCTCCACATGGTCTTTCAATAAGAATGAATCACTAAAAAACAAAAGATCGGTTTCTTGCAATAAAAACGCAATGATCCTTCCAAATAAGAGGCGATAGCAAGTAGAAGGAGGGGAGACAAATCCAAATTGCGTATAAGTAGATTGCAAGAATGTAAGTGCGAAATTTAAATGCTTGAAAGTAAGTTGCTAAATTTAATGCGAAATGTAAGTTCAAGCATGATATAAAGTGTTTTGTATTTCTGGAAGGAAGGTTTACAATGCCTCACAACAAAGTGGGCAAAAAGCTCAAAGGAGTCAAAACCTCTAAATCCTTTAAGAGAGGAAGGCCATCCCTTCCCCTCTATTTATACTACTCTTGATCACCCTCCACCCTTGGATGAGATCCTTCTACCCTAAGGACCACCATCAAGGGTTAGGATGACTCCCACACACAGCCTTACATAGGCTAACCCAAAATCCAACAAGCACATCGGGTTTTCAAGGCTTGCTAACTAGACCTGCTACTCTATCACCTAGACCGCGATCCGACGGCCTCCCTTGATCCGAGCAGCTCCTAGTTAGCATCTCATCCATTCCTTGTCTTCTTGGTTCGCAGCGACTCCGTCTTCGATCATCTTCCGGCGATCCTCGACCATTTGGACCTCCGACGCACCTTGCCTAGTCCCGGTCATCCTTCGCCTCACCATGACCTAGAACCGTTGTCCTGCAACCATCAAAAACAAGGAACCACATCACATAGCATTGCCCACTTTTCTCAACATCGAGTCGATGAGTCAATATCGAGCATCGAGTAACCCTACTCGATACTTATCGATTCTCACTCTACTCGAGTCACTCGACCACTGGTCTTCGACCAGCCAAAGTCCAGACCACTCGAGATCCGACCACTGGTCTTCAACCAGGATAGACTCAAATCAATCTCAACCTTGAGCACCAAATGCTCGAATCATGTCAATTACTCATCACACACTTGGGTAGACCTCCACATGGTCTTTCAATCTCCCCCTTGATGAGTATATTGACAAACACCCAAAAGGCATAAAAATTTTGAGTTTGAGAAGAGAAGAGAATGAATCAATTAGGATGAAAAGCCAAACTTGATTCAGAAAGATGAAAATATGAACTTTGACTAAGTTGACAAAGGATTTTAGAGCAAAAACCAAGAAAAAACAAGTTTCCACAACTAAAAATCCAATAGAATCTTACAAATGCTTATGATTCTTAAGATTAGCAAGTTTTCACCAAAATCACAAGACCCAAGAAAATGATGCCTTTTCTACAAATGCTTATGATTCTTAAGATTAGCAAATTTTCACCAAAATCATAAGACCCAAAATGATGCATTTTCTACATTTCTCCCTCTTTTTGGCAATATAGACATCAAGATGGCAAATTCTTCTATTTCTCCCCTTTTGAAGATGCATGCATGAAATGCATCCTAAAAGAGCTTTGAGAATTATCCAAGTGATCATGTAGACAAAGTATGACACAAAGCTACTCAAGATCAGAATATGCTTAACAAAGACATGTCCAATGCAAATGTCAATTTTGCTAGCAATCACAAAGAAGACAATGTCATTTTTGCATGATTTAACAAGTGCAACACTAAGCATTGTTTCTAAACTAGAGGCCAAGCCATACAATAGATCAAATGGAAAACCTAGAGTTCAACCTACTCAATACTTTGGAGAATCTAGAAGTGCATACAAGGTCCTTCGAGCTCATTTTTCAGTTAATGCAAATTTTGCTTTAAGACTTGAAAAGATATAGCGGGATGCAAATGTTTGACATTATTTGCATTCTTTACCTACTTATGTTTTTTTGTTTGTTTTTTTAAAGCAATTGTCTAAAGCCACATTCAACCATCTCAATAAGAACTCTTAAGAGGATGGTCTTGGTCATACATGATGCTTTCCATGTTCATCGCAAGTGCAATGGGAGGCCGTCTTGTAAATGTAAGGTGTTGAGTCTAATGCGCACAAGAAAAGTTATTTTTGCTTATTTTTCATTTTTAGCACATTGAATTATGAGCAATTGAAAGACTCGAGTATGGATCTACCTAGTTTCACCCAAGTTGTTATAAGGACTCTAGTAGAAATCCAAAATTTCACAAATAACAGCATATGCACCTAGAAAGGAATCATAGCAAGTAAAAGCACAAAGTTTTCATTTAAAGTTTTATTTTTTAAAAATTTTAAGAAGCTTAGCAAAATGAATGAACTTGGACATATCTAAGCTAGCATTTTTCTTCATAAAAGTAGCAGGGTGCATAGCATGAATAGAAGCTCATTTGCATAATAGACAAATCACATTAAATAGAAAATGGAGTCTATATGCAATGCATGAACAGATTCCCAAACTCTCCTTCAACAAGTGAATCAACTTTAAGCACAAATCTGATTCAAGTTGAGTTATTACCAAAATTAAGCTCAAGAAAGATCCAACTGAACTCAACAGAAACCAGAAACACAGAATGTGGAGAAGAAGTCAAGAACTTACAAACTGGGTGGTAATAGAGCATAGAAAAGATAGTAGATAACATAACTGCTCAGAAACACCCAGGAGATGCAAAAGAAAAGAAAGGTTGGAAGAAAATATATAATACATAATATACAAATCAGCTCCCCCTTACAATAAGTCGTAAGAGCTCACGACTCTAAGCTCACTCCTCAAGGCAACAAATATGGAGCTATCCAAAGGCTTGGTAAAGATATCGACTATCTGGTGGTCACTCTCTACGAATTGAAGCGCGATATCTCCCTTCTCCACATGGTCTCTAAGAAAGTGATATCTAACATCAATATGCTTGGTCCGGGAATGCTGCACTAGATTTTTAGCAATACAGATAGCAGAAGTATTGTCACAGAAAAGTGGAACACTCACTATCGCTAACCCAAAGTCATGCAGAGTCGAGCGCATCCAAAGCACCTGACTACAGCAACTCGTTGTAGCAACATACTCGGCCTCTACAGTGGACTATGCAATCCCAGACTGCTTTCTAGACGACCAAGAAACAAGAGAAGTGCCAATGAATCGTCAAGTACCAGAAGTGCTCTTCCTATCTATCCTACAGCCAGCAAAATCAGCATCGAAAAATGCTTGAAGAGACAAACAAGATGAAGCAGAGTACCAAATACCATAATCAGTGGTAGTACGAAGGTAACTGAAGATGCACTTCACCGCTTGGCGGTGAGAGGTGCGAGGAGAAGCCTGAAATCGAGCGCATAGACACACAGCGAAATGTATGTCCACCCTCGAAGCGGTGAGGTACACGAGAGAGCCAATCATACTCCAGAACTCCTTCTGATCAACACGCTCACTATCCTCGTCAGGCTCGAGGACAGTAGTAGTGGCCATAGGAATCATCATCGGCTTCCCATCAGACATCTCAAAGCACCTTAGGAGGTCTCGGGTGTACTTGACTTGATGTAAGAAGGTCCCCTCCCGAGTTTGCTTTATTTGGAAGCCAAGGAAGTAGCTCAACTTGCCCATCATACTCATCTCGAACTCTGTGCTCATCATGTCAGAAAACTGAGACACAAGAGAATGAGATGAGCCAACGAAGATGATATGTTCACATAAATCTGGATAAGAAGAAAATGAGACTCATGGTGTCTGATGAACAGAGTTTTGTCTACTATGCCCATATTGAAGCCATGGCTGAGAAGATAAGATTTGAGCTTCTCATACCATGCTCTGGGGGCCTGCTTGAGTCCAAACAAAGCTTTGGAAAGCTTGTATACATGACTCAAAACCTTGGGGTTCTCGAATCCTGGAGGCTACCTGACATACGCCTCTTCCTCAATATATCCATTGAGGAATGCACTCTTGACATTTATTTGATAAAGCTTGAAGCCCTTGGATGCAGAGAATGTAAGCATGATCCTAATACCCTCTAGTCTAGCTATAAGGGCAAAGGTTTCCTCGAAGTCAAGACCATCGACCTGAGAAAAGCCCTGTGAAACTAGCCTAGCTTTGTTTCTAATGACAACCCCATCCTCACTCTGCTTATTTTTGAACACCCACTTGGTCTGAATGATATTATGACCAGATGGGAGCTCGACAAGTTGCCAAACTTTGTTCCTCTTGAATTTTTCAAGTTCCTCATGCATAGCATTAATCCATGACTCATCGGATAATGCATGAGAAACATCTTTTGGCTCAAACGAGGCAACAAAGGCAGAGTGGAGGCAAAAACTAGACAACCCTGGTTTTGAGCGTGTGACACGCTCAAACAGATAACCAATGATCTGATCAGGTGGATGATGTCTCTGAATATGGTGGGGCGGTCCAGAAGCAGAAGTGGCATGTACCTCATGCGTAGAAGAGGTAGGATCAGAGCCACTAGCTGCATGAGAGTCAGAAGGCAAGGGTTGGTCTCCCTGATGTGCAGAAATGGAAACATGAGGCACCTCAGGTGTAGAGGGGACTAGATTAGGTGAAACACCATCATACTCATCCTCCACAAAAATGGTCTCAGAGGTGGAAGAAGAGCATAAAATGTCAAGTCTAGCTCCAGGGCTAGCCTCATCAAAGGTCACTTCGCAGGTCTCAATGATCCTATTCGACTCACAGCTCCAGATCCTATAGCTACTAGAAGAAGTCGAGTAACCCAGAAAAATACCATCAAAAGAGCGAGACTCAAACTTATCTAGGTTACCATACTTCAAAATGAAACACTTGCAACCAAACACACGAAAATGTGAAACACTGGGCTTTCACCCATACCTCAACTCGTAAGAAGTGCGGTCCAAATATACTCTCAAGATTACTCGAATAGAAACATAGCATGCAGTAGCTATAGCCTCAGCCCAAAACTTTCGATGAGTATTGTACTCGTCTAGCATCGTCCTGGCCATCTCAACCAGGGTTCTATTCTTCCTTTCCACTACGCCATTTTGTTGAGGGACGTAGGGAGAGGAGAACTGATGCTCTAAACCAGACTCCACATAGAAACTCTCAAAGTAGGAGTTCTTGAACTCCGTGCCATTGTCACTGCGTATAGCTCGTAAGGCACCTGGGAGCTCGATAGACAACCTACTGACCAAACCTCTTAAATGAGTAAAAGACTCATCCTTTGAGGCCATGAAAAACACCCAAGAATACCTGAAAAAATCATCGACTATGACAAGGACATACCACTCCCCACCCGATGACTGCACTCGAGCTAGACCTGGGAACCCAATGCTGAACCATACGACACCTCAGAGCACCAATCACAGAAGAAGAAGACTGGACTCGAGTGTATCTCTAACACTCAATTCTCACAAGATCGGAACTACCAATTGTAAAAGGTCGAGGAGCTGAAACTGGGTTGGCCCGCCGTGATGCAAAGGCCAGACCATCCCAGTGAGGCTGCTTGAATCTTCTACCAAAATACGCCTCACGTCGCTGATATCTACCCCAATGGGAAAAATAAGGAATATCAAGAGGACGGCGGAAAGACTGACCACGAACAGCTCCAGGACTAAAACTCGAATGAACGGCATGAAAACTGAGTCCTGGACGCTGTCGAAAAACAGGCGACTCTCTGACCTATCTAGAAGCAGTGCGAGTTTTAGAAGCACTCAGAGTCAGGGGATGACCCTAAATTCCCCTAAGAGCAGCAACACACTCACGCCTTGTGATCTTGGCACACCTGAAATAGAAATCTACTAGGTGACAATCCTTCTGACAGAAGGTGCATGTATACTTCGCCTTACTAGAGGTAGAAGCAGTAGGAGCAGCCTTCTTGTCAAAGATCCCATGGACAACCCCAGTAGTCCTAAACACAGCGGTACTCACCCTGGGAGCTACCACGATCTCACCACTCTTAGAGCCATGCACAATAGTGGGAGGATGCGCCCTAGCGTGCTCCAAGTAGTCAAATCCTAGACCCTGATTGAATCGACTAATCTTGGATTGGTCTAGAATGAGATTGAGCTTCTTCTTGCCTCCAACAAACTTCTCGAGAGTGCTAATGAGATACTCACACTCTCGGAAGAAAGACGCACATGAAGAATAGGGAAGAGAAGAGGAAGAAGAACCAGACAGAAAAGAACAACCAGCACGTGCATTTTTCTCCCTCAGCACGACTGCCTCAATCTTGAGGGCCTCACAAGAAACATAAGGGGAATTTCTAATCCTATAGGCTTGGTCTTCTAGCTTCTTCCTAAGTTCGACTTGGATTTTATCCATGTCCCCCTCAATCTCAGCACATCGCAAGCAATTTTCTTGTGACTTAACTAGTAAATCCTTAGCAAGTTCAGCACACTTGACATTTAAGGATTCATTGTCAAGTTTTAGTTGCCTATAGCCCTCACATGAGCTGACTAAGTCCTTAGAAGCATGCAATTTAAGTTCATTGTTTCTAGTAGATAGCTTCCTAACGTGAGTGCTCATGGCATCAATTTCAGCAAGCAATTTAGGGTAATTATCACACGATTCACTAGTGTGAGCATGAAGAAAACTAGAATCGACAGGAATAGCATCAACAGAACTAGTGCTAGCATTCCTCAACCTAAGACTCTCAAGGTCAGAAACCAAACTATCATGCATAGTCCTTAGGTTCTCAAGCTCCACAAGCAAAGCATCGCAAAGAATACAGTCATCAGTGACTCGGGAGGGAGAAGATCTAAGAGAAACTAACTCCCGAGTCAAGGTACCTACTTCCTTCTCTAATTCCATACACCTAGCTGTAGCTCTAGCATAGAATTTTCCTAGCCTACAGAAAGCTTCATTGAACTGGTCATAAGAGGGTACCTCGTCCGAGTAGCTGTAAAGCTCAGAGTCGCTGATGCTATTGGCGTCCGCCATGAAGCACATCCCGGTGAAGTCGTCGCCGCCTTTCTTCTCTTACGGATCATCCTTGCCCTCGTCGCTCCAGGTCTCCCTGTCGGAGAGATTGATATCATCGAGTGCGGCGAGGACGTGATGGAAGAGCTTTTTGTTCTTCGAGAAGTTGTGGTACTTCTTCTCATGCCTACGGTCACGAGCTGGAGGCTTCTTGTTGTGGTTCTTGTCGATGTTGCCCTTCTCTAGCATGGGGCAGTTCTCTCAAATGTGGTTGAGGCCAGCACACTTGAAGTAGGTGATCATGCCACCTCTCTTCCTCTCCCTCGCCCTCTTGTATGCATGAGAGAATTTGCGAGTCAAAAGAGCAAGCTTATTTTCAGCAAATTTTTTCAGTTGGTCATCACTTAGCTCGCAAAGGGTGAAGAGGGAAAAACTAGAAGAAGAATCCGAAATGGATCCAGTGGGATCGGTGACCAAAGCCATCAATTGAGATTTCGTCTTGAAAGAGACGACATCGATCTCATGAGTCTTGAATCGGGAATAAAGCCCGTCAAGAGTCAAAGTCGATAGGTCTGTAGTGTCCTTGATGGTGGTCACCTACATCTCCCAAACTCGAAGATCGAGTGCGATCAAGAAGTGTCGAGCATTATCCGAGTCAGTGTATAAGCAACCGACTGCTCAGAGGTTGCTCAAAATCTTTGTAAATAGACCAAAGCACTGATCTAGACTCTCACCAACATGTTGTTCAAACCTGTTGTAATCACACTTGAATTGGTCATGTCTCACCATCTTGATTTGGATAGTGCCCTTATGATAAGCATCGAGAATCACCCAAATCTGGTGAATCAAAAGGAGGAAATAGGAAGGAGGTTTTCCTGCAAGTCCGGTATGACCGTACAAAAGATCGTATAACTAGACTCAAGAACAGCAGGAAGAACAGAGCTAAGAATAGCACGAACACAAAAGATATTTTGAGGAATCTTTTGATCGGCTAAACAAAAACTCATGAGACTTGGTAGATGTGATCTTAAGGATGTCAGAAACTTATTCCAACCTTCAATCGCAAGGATTGACGTCAAAGTTCTAACCTTTTTGCCTTGGAAGGAAAACACACCAAGTTCATGCAAAACACAAGAACTTGATCTTGGACTTGCTCGTGGGGTTTTGATGAGCAAGATGATCTAGGACAACCTCCGACATGTCACAGCAAACAAGAACTCAAGTCAAAATCTCCGCGAACACGATCTGTAAGAATGAATCACTCAAAAACACAAGATTGGTTTCTTGCAATAAAAACGCAACGATCCTTCGAAATAAGAGGCAATAGCAAGTAGAAGTAGGGGAGGCAAATCCAAATTGCGTAAAAGTAGATTGCAAGAATGTAAGTATGAAATTTAAATGCTTGAAAGTAAGTTGCTAAATTTAATGCGAAATGTAAGTTCAAGAATGATATAAAGTGTTTTTTATTTCTGGAAGGAATGTTTAAAAGCCTCACAACAAAGTGGGCCAAAACCTCAAAGGAGTCAAAACCTCTAAATCCTTCAAGAGAGGAAGGTCATCCATTCCCCTCAATTTGTACTACTCTTGAATCACCCTCACCCTTGGATGAGATCTTTCTACCCTAAGGACTACCATCAAGGGTTAGGATGACTCTCACAAACAACCTTAAATTGGCTAACCCGAAACCCAACAAGCATACCAGGTTTTCAAGGCATGCTAACTAGACTCACTACTCTATCACCTAGACTGCGATCCGACGACCCGCTTGATCCAAGCAGCTCCTAGTTAGCATCTCATCCATTCCTTGTCTTCTAGGTTCACAGCGACTTCGTCTCCAATCATCTTCTGGCGATCCTCACTGTCTGGACCTCTAACGCACCTTGCATAGTCCCGGTCATCCTTCGCCTCACCATGACCTAGCACCCCCGTCCTGCAACCATCAAAAACAAGGAACCACATCACATAGCATTGCCCACTTTGCTCAACATCGAGTCGATGAGTTGATATCGAGTATCGAGTAACCCTACTCGATACTTATTGATTCTCACTCTATTCAAGTCACTCAACCACTGGTCTTCGACCAGCCAAAGTCCAGACCACTCGAAGTCCGACCACTGGTCTTCGACCAGCCAAAGTCCAGACCACTCGACGTCCGACCACTGGTCTTCGACTAGGACAGACTCAAATCAAACTCAATCTTGAGCACCAAAACCTCGAATACAGTCAATTACTCATCACACACTTGGGTAGATCTCCAAATGGTCTTTCACTTTTCAAATATTCAAATACTTATAATATTGGCCATAATCCAAATATACAAAATAAATCCAAATAAATTCAGAAAATCCACAATTAACTATATTAAATCCAAATGAGCCAAAAATTGGGATGTTACAAACCTCACCCGTTAAATGAATCAGTGATGTAGGCCTTATCATAGACGATTCCTATTTAGAATCGCTTGTTAAGGGTCTATATCACAGACGGTTCTTGTTTAGAACTGTATGTGATGATAAATTTCTGGTATTTACACTTTTTTGTTTGTTAGCTAGCCTTAGGGAATGCTAGCCACGCCCTCTAAAATAAAACAGATTACAAAGCATCACCAGCATATTTGAAGGGCCATATGGAGGTCTACTCATGTTTGTGATAAGTTATTGACAATGTTTAAGGTAGTAGTGTTTAAGTTCGAGGGAGATTTGAAGTTTATTTCGAAATATGAAGCATTTGGAAGTGCTGTCCAACAAGGGCGATGCTACTAGCCTAGCATAGGCGGTAGCACCGGCTGGCAGTTCTACTGGCCCGGGTGCGGTAGCACCGAGCCTATGGCCGGTGTGAAAATTCCAGAGAACGTGTTTTCTAGATTGGCAGTAGGGCAGTGCTACCAGCCTGGGGGTGGTAGCACCGGTCTAGCATGGGCGGTAGCACTAGGCACTGGCCGGTGTGAAATTTCCAAAGAGTGCCTCTTCTCAGTTTTGGCTGTAGGGTGATGCTACCGGCCTGGGGTCGGTAGCACCGGTCCTTATGAGCGAGATTGGATATATTTGATGATTTTGTGATGTTTATTGCATATCTTTTTCGACATTACTATGTGATGGGTTTTTTTTCTTGTCTTTGATGGTTGCAAGACGTAGGGTTTTGGTCATAGTGAGGCGGAGGATGGCCGAGACTAGGCGATGAGTGTCGAAGGTCTAGAGGATCGAGAATCGCTGAAAGATTATCGAAAACGGAGTCGGTGATAACCTAGAAGACAAGGAACGGATAAGATGCTAGCTAGTAGCTGCTTGGATCAAGGAGGGCCGTTGGATCGTGGTCTAGGTGATAGAGTAGCGGGTGCAGTTAGTATGCTTTGAGCGTGCAAAACCTGTTATGTTAGAGGGTTTCGGGTTAGCCCATATATGAGTGAGTGAGTCAATCCTAGCCCTTAATGGTGATCCTTTGGGTAGAAAGAACTCATCCAAGGGTGGAGGATGACTCAAGAGTGGTATAAATAGAGGGTAGGGGTAGCCCTCCTGATGAGGACATCACTTCTTCGGGTATGCCCATAGCACCTGCTGCCACAACTCCTCAGCCTATACAAGGACTGATCACTCGAGCTCGTGCACGTAAACTGAATTATTAGGTACTTTTGTTTCTTGATACATCTAATGACTTCAAGAACTATATGATGCTGCCTAAAATAGATTGTTTTATTCTTTTAAGGAATGAAGGTCCAAGCTCGATGATGGTGAATGGAAACGATGATGATTGCAGTTGGAGGAGTTCTCGAGTTGACCACAAGACCCTGAAGTCTCCATGATTGAAAAGAAGAGATGGCCATAATACTTAATAGAATACAAGAAGATGGCAACCAAGACTTAGTGATGTTTTCAGTATTTCTCCATGGGATTGCGGTAGCAAGGAGAGGGGGTGTTGCATCACCTATAGAGTAGCCCTTCCCATGTAATAGAGTCCTTTAATTAGAGATAAGAAATAATAGGAAGGATGCCTAGCTAAAGATGAAAAGGAATAGGAGGGAAGGTCTGATTTTCGGTCACAAATCAAGGCTTGGCCAAACAGCCCTCTCCCCCACTTCTTTTTATACCAAGGCTGGCCTCCAAAGTACTCGGATCTCATTGAGTTTAGGTTTATGCCTTGTGCAAACTTCTGTTCTTCAGTTGTGTCAGTCGACCACCTGTAAAGACAGCTTAATCGGAATTCCACCTTTGTTATTCTTGCTAGTTCTTCGATTGCTCACTGGGATTGAATTTCATGTTTAGGTTGACCACGCCTTCGGCAAAGTCAATAACCATTTGGAGTTGGTTCAGCGATTGCTAAGGCGCAAACATCGTGCGGTTGTAGTCAGATCGTGAGGGTCAATTCTACCAAATTGAAATTTATCTACCTCATCGAAAGATCGGGCACCCTTCTTACATCACCTTCTCCTCTTGAAAGTTTTTGAGATTGTTGTGCTCCTTTAAACTTTGCCCACCTTGTTATGAGGCTTTGTAACCTCCCTTCCAGAAATCCAAAACATGTTTCCTTATGCTTGAATTTACTTTACGCATTTCCATTATGTCTTAAATTCAGCATTTAAATTCCTCACTTATATTCTAGCAATTTACATTTACGCAATTTGGATTTGCCTCCCCTCCTACATGCTTTTGCTTCTTGTGCCAAGAATGTTGATTGATGGATGAATCTTCTTCAGATCATATCCCAATCATCTAGGCATTCCATGCATTTTTTTGCAAGAAACCGGTCTTGTGTTCTTAAGTGGATCATTCTTCTAGATCGCGTTTGTGGAGTTTTAGACTTGTGTTATTGCTTGCTATGACATATGGGAGGTCATCCAAGATCATCTTGATCATCAAAACCCCACGAGAAAGTCTTAGATCGAGTTCTTGAGTTTTGCTCAAACTTGGTGTGTTATTTCTTCAAAGTGAAAAAGGTCGGAACTTTGACATCAATCCTTGTGATTGAAGGTTGGAATAACTTCCTGACATCCTTAGGAAGACAACTACCAAGTTTCATGAGTTTTTGTTCAGCCGATCAAAAGATTCCTCAAAATTTGCTTTTGGAGTTCGTGCTGTTCTTCCTACTGTTCTTGAGCCCGGTGCTACCGGACCCCGGTGCTACTGGCCTTGCCCCGTTTAGACTGACCTTGCAGGAAACTTGCTCCATTCCATTTGCTTCTTTTGAGTGTTTCGGTTGAGGGCTTGTTTGGATTATTTTGATTTAAGGAAAAAATTTATTTGGGATCGTTCACCCCCTCTAATCGTCATCTCGATCCTTCAATTGGTATCAAAGCCAGTTTTGCTCTTTTCATAGATCTTGACGGTCTCTAGAGCCATGACGACAGACAAATATTCCACCAAGCCACCTATCTTTTCTGGAGTTGATTTTCCATTTTGGAAGTCCCTGACCAGGGATCCTAATATGGCAAAAAGGTGAAACCCCCATATGAGGTTCCTGCCGATGAAAATATCACGGCCGGCAATATGGCTGACATTGAGGCAAAAGCTAAGGCAAGGAACATCCTCATACAGGGTCTTAGCCGCAGTGAGTAAGATAAGATTTCTCACCTCCATTCTGCTCATCAGATTTGGGTGATCCTCGATGCTTACCATGAGGGCACCACCCAAATCAAGACAGTGAGACAGGACCAATTCAAGCATGATTATAACAAATTCCAACAACACGCTGGTGAGAGTCTTGACGAGTGCTTTGGTCATTTTACAAAGATTTTGAGCGACCTCCGAGTAGTCGGTTGCATATACCCTAACTCGAATAATGCTCGACATTTTTTGACCACGCTCGATCTTCGAGTTTAGGAGATGAAGGTGACCACCATCAAGGACACTACCGGCTTGTCGACTCTTACTCTTGACGAGCTTTATTCCCAACTCAAGACTCATGAGATCGACGTCATCTCTTTCAAGACAAAATCTCAGTCGATGGCCTTGGTCACCGATCCCACTGGATCCACTTCGGATTTTCCTACTGGTTTTTCCCTCTTCGCCCTTTGCGAGCTAAGCGATAACCATCTGGAAAAATTTCTAGAAATGAGCTTGCTCTTTTGGCTCGCAAATTTTCTCATGCCTACAAAAGGGTGAGAGAGAGGAAGAGAGGTGGCACGATCACCTGCTTCAAGTGTGGTGGCCCCAACCACATTCGAATGAACTGTTCCAAGCTCGAGAAGGGCAAGAACAACTACACCAACAACAACCACAACAAGAAGCCTCCAATTTGTGACCTGACGCGCGAGAAGAAGTACCGCAGCTTCTCGAAGAACAAGAAGCTCTTCCACCGCGTCCTCGCCGCACTCGACGACATCAACTTCTCCGACACGAAGACCTGGAGCGATGAGGGCGAGGATGATCCACAAGAGAAGAACAAGAGCAGCGACGACTTCACCAGGATGTGCTTCATGGTAGATGCCAACAACATCAGCGACTCTGAGCTCTATAGCGACTCGGACGAGGTACCCTCCTATGACCAGCTCAATGAAGCTTTCTACAAATTAGGAAAATTTCATGCTAGAGCTAGGTTGTCAGGACCCGAATATGCAAATTCGGACCCTCTGTGTATTCAGTACTAGTTCAGGATCACGATAGTGCACACAGTCTCAACATAGATGAAATATCACAATCATACACAGTGGAATAGTAAATAAAGACTTCATCTATTAATATAGAACTATTGAACGACCTTAAGGTCAAACTTACACTTGTGAGGCCTTGGTGGCTTCAACTCAAAATAAATAAACAGCAGTGGAATGAACAACATCGACGAATCCCATCAATATGCCACAGGCAACTGACAAGGTTCAACTCCTAGATATTCGCCTTCTCGTGGAACTTCTCCTCCTTCGAAGTTGTAGTCTTCTCCTCAACTGATGATTTTGTGTGTTGCAAGGGGTGAGTACATAAAGCACTCAACAAGTTGTGCAAAGAATGCAAGTCTAGTATTCTATATGCATGGCTTAGTACAAAGGTATGGCTATCATGGCTATTTTGCAGTAAAGCAGCATTTATAAAAAGAATACAGTAAATAGATTGAAATTGCAGTAAAACAAATAATAATAATAGGTAGATTCAACATTTGACAAGTAAACCAAGTTTCCAATCCTAAGTTCCTGCCATCCCAATAAGTTTTGTTTAACAAAAGTCTAACCCTTGACTGTAATTCCCGAGCATTGCTCAATACTGCGAGCACGGCTATTCGAATAGATTTTACACTCTACAGAGGTTATGCACTTTACCCACATGACATGATCGTCCCTTGTTGCCAAACTATTAGCACACTTCCTTTGGTGTGCCGGCAGGGTAATCATGGCAAACCCTTTACAATGCTCTTTCTAGACCCTGTACTGCTCGCTGAGGTTTCAACACGGAAGGGACTGGTTACCACACTCCGGGCCCCCTCTTGCGCCATGTGAGTCTACCCGTACACCCGTAACTCACTATACACCACAACAGTACTGAAATCTAGACATCACAAATTAGTCGGCTAGGCTGTCCCATTCCAGACGTGTGGTTGCAAGTAAGACTCAGGTCAAAAGCTTGCAAAGTTAAGTCCTTAGAGTGACTAGGGCAAGACTTCCACATATCCTCTGCCAAATCTGGCCAACCTTAGCACACTGCCCCTCGCCACTTGCCCTAATCTAAATCATTACCACCCCAGTTGATTACCAAGCACCACATGCTATCAACAAGTCAACCTCGTTGCGTGACATCCACTCGTCACCACAACGCAATCTCATTGTGTGACCACACATGACACACAAGTTCATAATATTGTTCCATATTCCATTAGTCAAGATTAATCAGTAATTATTCAACACATGTGATGACATGGCATGGCTAAGCAATCTACGACAGTCTAACCAGCCCATGTTGATTATCAATATTAACTAAGTATTAATTAACCATCCTAGGGTGACAATTAGATTATGGCATACAATGGCAAGGTAGGGTATAGATCAAATTGGTATAATAGCTAAGTCCCAATTTAATTTGAAACAATTGTATACTTGAAATAATATGCAATAGGGTAAAACAAATATAGTAATTTTATAAACATGGGTTCAACATGATCAAAGCACAACTTGCCTGGCCCTTGCGATTTTTACTGTTATTTACTCTTTATCTTTGATTCTTGATCTTCAATCTTTACCTGCTTGATCTTCATCTCCTTAGAACAACTTCCGGACGATGCGTCTAACGATTAAAGAAGAAGCAAATACAAACCAACTCAAAAGATAAATCAAATAAAATCCAAATTGAGAACGAATAGTATTGGATCACAAAGGCTTAGATGAATTTAGGAACTTGAATGGATTAGATCAGAGATTAGACAAAAGAGAACGAGCTTTCGGAATATACCGAAAAGGAAAAAACTGATAACTGAGAAAGAAAGAATAATATTCCAAAGAATATTTCTTCTAAAGTTATTATCTTGATTGGATAGACAATGACATATGGGCTCTCGATCTATTAACCTGGTCCATAAAAATACGTTAGTTCGCAATGAACTAAACTGATGCTCAATGTTGACTAAACAGATACACAGTCAAACAAAAGAAAGATAGACTAATAGATTAGATATGGCACAAGGGTATGACATATGGCCAATGGTCTATCGACCAAGTTCACGAATGACTTCTAGGTCAATGGCAGATTAGATTTTTAAGAATAGGATATGGACAAGTGAGGTCGACATTCATGCGATTCGATTTGAGATCAGTCATACGTCGATCAAGAGGCTTGACGATGACAAGGCGGCGAGGAAATGAAGACAAGGCTAAACTCATAGGTGATGGAGTTAGATTACAATAAGGTGATAGAGAGGATGATGATATTGCACTAGGGCTTTTGCGATAAAAGATTACCAAGGGTGGCTAACCGAAACAAGATCCGATAATGAAAGGGGCTAGATCGAAGACGACGTGTAGATTCTAGAATATGGCATTGTTGGCAACCGAAGACCAAATGAACTTTAAAGATGAGCAAACCAGAGAATGATGGCCTACTGGACATGACGACACGACCAAGGCGAACTAAGATGGTTGGCGGCAAAAGACGGCGCGCGGCACTAACGAAATGCGGCGGCTAGCAAATATTAAAATTTTCGGTTGATGGAACAACAAAGGGGAAGTGAGCACCACGTAGAACGCGGCGAGACGAGCTCAACGGTATAAGCAGATTTGGCGGCAACCCAATGGACAGACCACAAACTACCAATGAACGGCTGCTAAAGCTAATAGATCAAACTGTCATAACTATTAAAATAATGGATGAAACCTAACCAAATTTTACAGAGAGCTATCTGGGACCCTAAGGCACAATATGACATGAAAGGATCAGAATTTTACCTTCTGGATCAACAGGGAACACACGAGGAAGTTTTCAGCTGTACGTACGCAGTCTGATTGGGGAATATTAAATTTTCTGCAGAAATCCCATGGACAAAACCTTGAGTTAGGGTGAGCACCGCATAGAGGACATCAAGATGAGTCTACAGTAAAAAGGGCATGGTCAAATTCGCAAAAACAAAAAAGAACGGGCGACGGCAAGATTGGAGATTGGAACGGCCATAACTTTTGATTTTGTGGATGAAACGGCACCAAATTTGGTGGAGAGGTAGATTAGACCATAAGGCACGAGATGAAGTGAGAGGATTTTATAAAAATGCACAGGAACGACAGGGAATGTGATGCCAATTTCGGCCGACGAGGACGGTTCACCGGAAGACGACGGCTGCGATTTTTCAGGTTTGGGAGGTGCTCTGGGGATTAGGGTTGTGTGAGAGGGGTCTTTGGACACTTATATAGGCTAGGGAGTCATGCCATGCAAGGAAACACGAAGAAAAACCGGATTTGAATTGAAAACGGATCGAATCAAACACCTGGCGCGCAATGAACAGTAACTGATGACGTGGATCATTGTGGTGCTTTGGATGGGGATCGGAGGGCTGCGGCTGGGCGGCGACGTGGCCGGCTCGGGAGCTGACACGTGGATTTAACCCAATTTTCGAATTAAAATAATTTCAAAAATTAAAATAATTCATTTAGAGCAATAAAAATACCAGAAAAATTATAAAAAAATTCTAGAAAATATTTTAAGACATTTGGAGCTTGAATAAAATATTTTTAACCAAACATTATTTAAAATTTTGTAGTATTTAATTAAATTTAACAAAAGGCTTATTTTAAATTAATTTCCAAATGAATAGCAAACAAACTCCGAAAAATCTCAAAAAATTCCTTAAAGCACAATGAACTCAAATAAAACTAAATTTATTTTAATTGAAGTTTATATTAGTCAAATTAAATTGTTTTAGCATTTGAAAATTACAGATTAAGCTTTATTAAAGCGAGAAAATCAGTAGGGATTTTTGGAAAGATGGACTTAACAAAAGATTTTTGAAAACCCAAATTTGGGGTGTTACATAGGTGTACAGAGCTTGAGAAGGAAGTAGGTACCTTAACTCAGGAGTTAGCTTCTCTTAGATCTTCTCCCTCCCGAGTTTCTGATTACTGTTATTTGTGTGATGCCTTGCTTTTGGAGCTAGAGAATCTAAGGATCATGCATGCTAGTGTGTTTTCTAAATTTGATGGCCTTAGATTGAAGAATGCTAGCAATGAATATATTAATACTATGCCTCTAGATGCTGGTTTTCTTCATGCTCACTCTACTTCCTTATGTGAAAATTACCTCAAATTACTTGCCGAGATTGATGCCATGAGCACTCATCATAGGAAGCTCTCTACTAGAAATGATGAAATTGAAATGCATGCTTCTAAGGACTCAATCAGCTCATGTGAGGGCTATAGGCAACTAAAACTTGACAATAAATCTTTAAATGTCAAGTGTGCTAAACTTGCTAAGGACTTACTAGATAAGTCACAAGAAAGTTGCTTGCGATGTGCTGAGATTGAGGGGGACTTGGATAAAATCCAAGTAGAACTTAGGAAGAAATTAGAGGCCTAGACCCTTAGATTAGAAATGCTCCTTGTGGTTCTATTGAGGCCCTCAAGGTTGAGGCAGCCATGCTGAGGGAGAAAAATACATGTACTGGTAGTTCTTCTCTTCCTGGTTCTTCTACCTCTTCTCTTCCCTATTCTTCATGTGTCTCTTTCTTTCAGGATTGTGAGTATCTAATGAGCACTCTTGAGAAGTTTTTAGGAGGCAAAAAGAAGCTCAATCTTATTCTAGACCAATCCAAGATTAGCCAATTTAATTAGGGTTTAGGATCTGACTACTTGGAGTACGCTCGGGCGCATCCTCCCACCATTGTGTGTGGCTCCAAGAGTGGTGAGATCGTGGTAGCTCCCAGGGTGAGTACCACTGTATTTAGATCTGTTGGGGTTGTCCATGGGATCTCTGATCAGAATGCTCCTCCTGCTACTTCTACCTCTAGTAAGGCTAAGTATACGTGCACCTTCTGTCAAAAGGATGGACATTTGGCAGATTTCTGCTTCAAGCGTGCCAAAATCACAAGGCGTGAGCGTGTTGCTGCTCTTAGGAGTATTCAGGGTCATCCCCAGACTCTGAGTGCTTCTAAGGCACGCACTGCTGTTAGACAGGTTAGAGAGTTGCCTGTTGTAGGGCAGCATCCAGGACTCGGTTTTTAGTTTGTTCAGTCAAGTTTTAGTCCTGTTGTTGCTCGTGGTTAGTCTATCCGTCGTCCTCTTGATATTCCTCGTTTTTCCCAACAAGGTAGATATCAGTAGCGTGAGGTGTTTTCTGGTAGGAGATTTAGGCAGTCTCACTGGTATGGTCTGGCCTTTGCACCACGACGGGCCAACCCAATTTCGGCTCCTAGGTCTTCTACTAATGTTATCTCTAATCTTGTGAGAATTGAGTGTCCGAGAGAAACTAGAGTACAGTCTTCTTCTGTGGCTGGTACTCTGAGGCGTCGTGTGGTTCAGTATTGGGTTCCCAGGTCTTCACTTTATCCCAGTACTAAATCATTTCTTTCTCTTGTGCCTTGATCAGGTTCGTCGGATGGGGAAGGGAGAGGTTTCGATTATTGACTCCAATTGTTCTCGCCATATGACCGGAGACTCTAGTTGGTTCTCTTCCCTAGTCTGAGGCCCTGGTGATGAGTTGATCACTTTTGGGGATGCTTCTTTAGGTAGAGTTATTGCCAAAGGTACCATCTGCATTAATGACAATTTCATTCTTAAGGACATTGCCTTAGTGAGTAAGCTGCAATATAAGTTGCTTTCTGTTTCTCAGCTTATCGATGACTATTTCGAGGTTAGATTCAAGTGTAGTGCTTGTAGAATCCTTGATTCATTAGGGGAGTTAGTTTGCGGGATTTCTAGGTTTGGGAGTCTTTTGTGCTGATTTTTTTGCTTCTTCTGGAGACTCTCTTTGGTGTTTGATTGCTTCAGAGTCTCATGATCTCTCCTTCTAGCATAGGATATTAGGTCACATTGGCTTTGATCACTTGACCAGAGTTAGCAACCACGATCTCATTCGTGGTTTGCCTAAATACAAGAAGGTCAAAGACTTAGTTTGCTCTCCTTGCCGACATGGCAAGATGGACACTGCTTCTCATCCTCCAGTCACTGTTGTGATGACTGATGCACCAGAATAGCTTTTACAGTTCAATCGGCTGTGGAACCGATTGAGGAAAAGCGTAGAACAGAATCGATGGTGGTATGTTGGCTTATACGTCCAACTTAGCAGCATCGCTATATGCTTGATAATGTGCAACCCCACTTGCACGAGGATCACGCAGTAGTATGACAGTAGGCTGGGTTGGCATCATAGTTAAGGGTGAAGTCATAGCCCATGGTTTAGGATCGGCTACAAGGCTTTGGGTGTTTTGTGCTACCAAATAAACAAGGTGATTCGACAGGGTTTGCATTGGATCGAGCAGACTTCCAACCGATGCCAACTCTTGAGCTATTGTTTTTACACTATTAGGTTGTTGGAAATATGCCCTAGAGACAATCATATAGATGATTATATTTCCATAAATGTTCATGGACTATGAGATTGTTCTTTGAATAATATCATGGATATTGATTAACAAAGTGCGTGACTTGTTTGTGAAACTATGTATTCATCTTTATGATGTTTATTCTATAAAGGGGTCCCTAGTCGATAATCATATGAGGACACATATGAGTAGACTAGCATATGTATTGGTCGACGACCATGTTTCACGGGTCATAGATATGAAGATATCAAACCAATAATATGGACACATGTTAGAGAACATGGTGTTGGGCATTGACCCACTATGAGACATTGTGAGAACGTTGTTTTATTTCATGTCATCAGTTCGTCTCATATACGATGTGTATGCTATATCCTTCGACTTGAGATTGTCGCATGTTCTCAAGATGCGTAATGGCTTACATAGGGGTCGTCAAACACTACTCCGTAACTGGGTAGTTATAAAGATAGCTTTCGGGTTTGTCATGAAACATGCTGCGAGGCGTGGTCGATCAAGATTGGATTTTCCCCCTCCATACAACAGGAGAGATATCTCTAGGCCTCTCAAGTGGTCAGATTCCAAAAACACATGGCCATGCTACTCGAGTAAAGAGTTACTTGAGTCATCGAGTTAAAGAGTTAACTTGATGTATTCAAGGAATCTGAGTCACGGCATCGAAATAAAATGGTCGAGCCATCCAAATAAGGATGACAACAACTCGCCTTGGGTTTGACCGATATCGTGAGGCAAAAGGAAATGCATATAGGACATTGTTGATGTTAGTCCGATCTTTACATGTACTCGGGAGTCGGTAAGTCCTGCTAGGGGCCGCTATCGACTATTGGTCGAATGCTCGATATTCGAGTAGGAGTACTCGATGATCGAGTAGGTGTACCCGATGGTCGAGTAGGAGTACTCAACGATCCATAGGGTTACTCCAGTCATGTCCGAGTGCACATGAACCTATAGCGTCGCACGCTTAAGGGGTTGTAACCAATTCGGATAAGGATCCGAGTTGTAATGGGCTTAGAGTTCCTAATAGGCTTCAAGGGTTGAAACCCGTTATGAGATGTCTATATAAAGGGAGGAGGTGGTGGTTTTGCGAAGATATAGATACACAAAGAGATATATCAGGAATTCAGAATTCCCAAAACTCTAGCCGCCACCCCTCCTCTGCCCAAAATCCGCAGCCGACGCTAGCACTCCGACATGTGGTGTTCCTGCCCCGTACGTGTGGATACCTTGGAGGCGTTGCTGCGAAGCTTCAACGCTAGGACGATCCGTAACCTGCGGCAATCACAAGAAGCTATTAGGGAGGCGCGAGGCTAGTACGACTACATTTGCAACAACACGCTACATCGACTCTACTTCCGCTACAGGTCTGCGCATCTAGTGGTAATTCTGTGATCTATAACTTGCATTGGTTCCTTGGTTATGCGGTAGAAAATTTTGTTTTTCGCTAGAGTAGCCTACCCGTTCCCCAGCATAGGTATCATCAGCTTAAGAATTGTAACTAGAGCCGATGATTGATTAATCAAAGCATGGTGCACATATTGATTAATAATAGCAGATAATTCCGCTTGTGTAGGCAAGTGTTGACTCACCAAGGTGTTGGTAATCCCCTCATCATCGAGGGCATTAACCGTCGACAATGCAGCCTTATGTGTGACACCGCGTCGAGTTTTTTGATAACATCTTAACATCATCTCTTTGAGCACGACTTTCTGATCTTTAATCTCTTTACATTGTTCTGGTGTTAAATTGTCCAGTGTAGAGACGATTATAGCGTCGGAGTTGAGATCGGACGGTGGAATCAATTTCCTTGAAGATGACATCGTGTCCCACCGGGCGTGCCAAAAGTGTGTCGGCACCAAAAGATGTGACGAAGGATCTATCGGCTTCAACACACGAAGAACGCCGGGTTTAGGTCATGCCAACCGATTTGATCCTACAATCGATAAGATAGATGGGAAAATATATTCAAAGCCGATCTAATGTAACAATTGGCAGAGATCTAACAGCCAAAAAGCCAATCAAATTTAGGGTAACGATAAGTCTAAACAGCCGATTAGGGCTGAATAGATGGCAGATAAAGGTAGACTTTCCAAAAGAAGGTGATGTGCAACAAGATCGGAGAAAACCAAACTTGATTGGCGTAATCGAAGGTGATCAACAATCGGCGATGCACAACTTTATTAATCAAGATCGGACTACAAGAAAGATTCTAAATTACAGAGCTACTCCTAGTTGACAGGAAAATAAAAGAGTAAATGCACGTTTGTTTGGTTGATTGTGTTGTTGTCTTTGCTCACCATTGGCCATCTTTTATAGTGCATTGGCCGATCGTATCCCTCTTCGATATGCTGTCGACCACGATCCGTATTGGCCTTTACTCGAACAAAATCTCCAAATTTGGATCAATATCGGTCATAATTCTATATTTAACTTTTCCTTTCTTATCTGTTATCGGCCAAAATATCCCTTTATCCTTAGCCTAACAATTTGGCCGTGCCTTGCCAAATTCTAGCGCAAACAGAAATATGCATAATATTTTAATGCTAGATTTTACTATAATGTAAATATCACAAATAACTAGTGATGTATAAATCAATACTAACAGCAGGCAAAACATTGCACTTTGAATTATGAAATAAAAATAGTATATAATAGAGTTGATCAGTCACACGAACGACTTACAATTGGGTTTGATAAAGAGAAAGCAGTGCATAGTGTAGATAAAGCAGCGAGAAAGCGATTGAGAAGATGTGCTACGCAGAAACCTTATTACTGCCTCGTGCAAGTGCTCTCTATGACAATGGTCTATAGATCTTGCTCTTCTTCCTTCCCAGTGCACATCAGGCCAACAAAGTTTGGTAGCTCAGCACTATAACATAGCTCACTGTTGGCGATTCTTATATTTTACAAATAATTATCTGAAAATGCACGAAATTTTTCTAGCATTTCACCTTAGAATATTCCTCGGCATTGTATTTTTCTCATGGAAACTATTGGTTTAGAGATATCAATTTACCTATTTCTCTACATATATCACTACTACAGAACACCATATCACTGTCGGTTCCAAACTGGCATCACTGCCGGATTTTGGAACCGGCAGTGACTGGTCGGCAGTGATAGTCCGACTATCATTGCCGGTTCTAGAACCGAGAGTGATGTTGATATCACTGCCGGTTTGCATGCGAACCGGCAGTGATAGTCTGGTTCGTAAATCACTCGGTAAAATAAAAAAATTATTTGCATTCGGACAGACCACCCCGTATTCTACGCACGACCGCGCGTCGCAACTCGCAAGTCACGGGCGCGTGCGGTTGGTAGGACTCAAACTCGCGATCTGCTGCCTCGCGTGAGCCCACCTTACCATCTCACCTATCACTCATTTCTCAATTAGTATAGGATATATTTTCCTTTTGTTCTTTTGTCTCCGAAACTTTTGATGATTATTTGGATATCTAAATGAATTCAAATGGAAAGATTGTCAACTACAAAGTTGTAGATCTCGTAGAGAGCTACAATTTTCATATAAATTTTATCTCCATCCGACTCAGTATGAAAAAGTTATGATTTTTTGAAAAATGGTTGATAGCATTATTACTGCCGGATGGGAATACGAACTGCCAACCGATAGTGATACCATATTTTGGATATTTAAATTACTTCAAATGAAAAAGTTGTCAACTACAAAGTTTTATATCTCGTCAAGATCTATAATTTTCATATAAATTTTATCTCCATCCGACTCCGTATAAAAAAGTTATGATTTTTTGAAAAATGGTTGATAGCATTATTACTGCCAGTTGGGAATACGAACCGCCAACCGGCAGTGATAACATTATTTGGATATTTAAATTACATCAAATGATAAAGTTGTCAACTACACAGTTGTAGATCTCGTAGAGATCTACAATTTTCATATAAATTTTATCTCCATCTGACTCCATATGAAAAAGTTATGATTTTTCGAAAAATGGTTGATAGCATTAGTACTACCAGTTGGGAATACGAACCGCCAACCGGTAGTGATACTATTATTTGGATATTTAAATTACTTCAAATGTAAAATTTGTCAACTACAAAGTTGTAGATCTCGTCGAGAGCTACAATTTTCATATAAATTTTATCTCCGTCCGACTCCGTATGAAAAAGTTATAATTTTTTGAAAAATATCAGCACTGTCGGTTCTTCTAAAAACCGGCAGTAATAAGGGATTTATCACTGCCGGTTCATCAGAAAAAAGCCGTTACTGCCGGTTTTCCATCCGAACCAGCAGTGATAATATTATTACTGCCTTTTTTTGATGAACCGACAGTGATATGGCGATAAGGATCACTGATTATGTAGTACTGTATCCTGATCTTTCCGTAATGATGATAAGAGTATAATAGGGGTATCAAGTCTAGACAAGTTCTGCTGGTAGATTGCTATCTGGAGACTGTAGTTGTTAGGAGTAGGAGCTAGCAGATGGTTCCTAAATAGTGATCTATGTCTTGAATAAGTTGAATAAATTGATACCGAACTGTGGAAAAGAAATGCAACACACTAATAACCGTTTTCACATAAGCTAAACAAAGTGTTGTCACCACCATAGTCTAACTCTCAATGATGTAGCTAGACTTGTAGTTGTGCATTACTATAAGAGTATAAGCTCCCCATACATATGATTAAATGTGGCAAATCAGGATTAAGCACTAGTAGTAAAACCTGTAGTGTGTATAGCCGCTAGCATCACACAGTACGCAGCTATACAACAAATGCGCTATGTCTCAGGTCTGGGAATAGTTCGGCCCTTACCACTATAGGTTAGATGGGTTACTACAAAATCAGGTTCGACGTTAATTCCTAAATAATGTAACAATATACTAATAGCAGGTTTTGCAAAGGCAGAATCCAACACTGTTCAACACTCTGACACAACTCACCAGATGAGGAAGAAGATGTGGGAGAGAAGGGTGAAATTCACGGTGTTGAACTTGGACATCTTCAGGTAGTTTTAAGGATGCACAACAATTACTCTCGAGTAACTGATACCATTAACACTAATTAAGTCATTGGTAGCTGTTAATTCAAACCAAATAATGATATTTTTACATTGTTTAACAACTCTTGACCAGTTCAAACAAAAAGAGAGAAATGCATGGTTAGCAAAAATGGGCTGGTGATAGTTATTCACAACCAATCACTCACGATCACGGCTAGGTGATAGTCATTCACAACCAGCCCATGATCATGCACGACTAGCTCACAAGCTTGACAAGTTTTACCCTAACCAATCGATGATCATGCACAAACAGCTCACTAGTTGTTCGGAACTCCTTACAACCAGTTGATCTCTGGTCGAGTAGTCTTTACGACGAATCGACCTGAGTCGCACACTATGCTAAACTATGCATGCTTTAAAATTTCGAATGGATATGGTCCATAATGAGCATCATGTATATACCACATGAGACATTTGAGAGCTTCATGATTAACCTACCTTCACGCTGTGATCATGATCTCTGTGCAGCTTCGGGCTTTGTGGCATGAGTGAAGTGCAAAAGGCTTTAAAGGTCAATATAGGAGCTCTCATGTTTACGCATCCTGGGTGGGTCCAGACCTAACTAGCAACGCATCCACATCCATCCATCTTACATCAACGATAGTAAAATGCATGTTTCGCCACAGTATAAAAAACTTAACTACTCTGTTGATGTTGTTTTTGTCTGAAAGAAATTGCTCTGTTGTTGAATAAGAATGCAATATAATTCTAGATTGTTAGCAAGTAATTTTTCCCCCAAATTATGAACTATAAAATAAAGGAAAAAGCATAGAGATTTCACAAGCAGTTGCTGGTTATATGAATTGGCATTTAATCCTGTCTTCCTATTCCATGCGTTTTCTTTAAAAAAAGAAAAAAATAGGAAGAAAAAGTTTTCATGTTCACCTGGCCCATGACGAAAACTTTATAACGTGATGCTGCTACGGCATCAGCATCATAGTCTGTGTCAAGCGGAAGGAAAAGATTGTACATAGGCAGCACTGCAGGCTGCAGCAGCAGCAGCAGAAGCATACAGAAAGAAAGGTTGCTTCCACCAAGCCAGACGTGCAAGCTAGCTAACACGGAGTCTACTGTTTCCGCTGGTGCCGACAGGATCACGAAGACGTGGACTGTCCCTTTCTTTCCGCAGGGACCACGACCAACTGTTTCATTCAGATCAAACATAATGACTAACATTTCGTCAAAAGGTGAAGGAAAATATCTCCACCCGCATAAGCCCCATTTGGATTCATTAGTGTTAATAGTTAGCTGGCTAATAGCTAATAGAAAGCAAACTATTAACTGGCTAATTATTAGTAAAGGCTGTTTAGATCCACCTGCTAATAAAGTCCACAAAATCAGCTCATTAAAGAGAAATAACCATAATGCCCTTTTAGTAGGATAGTGAACGAGTGGGCAGGGACACTCGAGTGGATAGCATTGGAGGGAGGGTAAAAGTGTCAATTAGCTATATATTAGCAGCTTTTAGTAGGGTACAACCTGCTAATGAACTAATTGTTAGCAGGGTGAATTGCTAATAATTAGTAGGTCTATTAGTAGGCCTGTTTGGATCCATAGCTGCTAATTTTAGCAACTAACTATTAGTGCTAATGGATCCAAACAGACCCTAAAGCTTGACCCGGACAGTTGAATCTGAATTTGAAACACAGACGTTACCTTTCAATGTTGCATGACGGCAAAGAAATTTAGGACCGAATCATCTAAAACAATCTTTACAAACTACCAAAATCATTATTCGGATTAGAACGAATCGGCTTCATGGCAAGCGGACCAATGAATCGTGAGTCCTGACAGAGCCTGCTCAGACTAAACCATCAACACTAATTTCTTCAATTAAAACATCCATGGTGATTGATCTAGACTGTCGATCGTTCATCCAACAGCTCGTGGGCACTCCAAACCTCGGGGTCCCCCTCCACCGCCACCAGAACAAGGGATGAACATGAGCAAGCAATCAACAGTTCAACACTGTGACATGGCCAGGCATCCAAATCCAAACCCAATCATGCACTGCCGTGCCAATGCGAAGCACCAACCACCACTGTCGTGCACTCGAAAGGCTGCATCGCCTAAGCTTGCCTTGTCCATCTGCTCCCGTTCAAAGATGCTGGACCAGCCAACCCCTCACGGCGGGACAAGGATCATGTGCAGTTCCTACTGCAACTGCTAAGTTTGCAGTTGCCGTCCGACCGTTCGATCAAAATCAGACGCGCGAGATTAGATCAGATACTGTACCAAAAATAATGTAGCAAAACTGTTTTTTTCCAATTCGAGCTGTCGATTCGCTCGATCCAACGATTAGATTACCCAGCAACTGTAAACTTGGCAGTCACTATTGTGACTGCCAAGGATCTGGTTCCCTCACGGCGCGCATGCAATGCTGAGCGGGCAGTGGTCAACAAAGATAACTATTGGTGAGGTGCAAAGCAAGCGGTGGAAAGGGGTGATGCCCCAGGAAATTCCTGATAGCAGGACTGCGTCCCTACATAGGATGTTCTCTGGTAGCATATGTGACGTGCTATCTAATTTTTCAACAAATCGGTAAAATTGATGATAGGTAAACCAAAACAAAAAGTACATTCTGTCATAAAATCACAAACTATTGGGAAACGGGTAGGACTCTAGCATAAAATCAAAATTTTCTACTACGCAACCAAGTAACCACTTTAAGTCGTTATAGATCACGAAATTACCACTAGACGCACAGACCCATAGTAGAATTAGAGTTGATATGCTTGTTGGTGCGGTTATAGTCGTACTACCCTCGCGCCTCCTCCAACAGCTCCTCGTCACCGTCACAGGTTGTGGATCGTCCTAGCGTTGAAGTCTCGTAACAACGCCTCTAAGGTATCTACACGTACAGGGCAGGAACGCCACTCGCCAAAGTGCTAACGTCAGCCACGTGGTTTTGGGTGAAGGTAGTCTGGCGACTAGGGTTTTGGGAGTTCCGAATTCCTATAGTGTCTCTAACCCTAAAGCCATCATCCCCTCTCTTTATATACACGTCCCATGATAGGCCTCTACATTAGTGGCCTATTAGGAACTCGAAACACAAAATAACTCGGATCACCATCTGAATTAAGTCTCAACCCCTTAAGCGTGCGACCCTATAGGTTGACGTATACTTGAACATAGCCCGATTACTCTTACTCGACCATTAATCGGTAATCGTACCTAGCAGGACATGCCGATTCCCGAGTATATGTAAAGATCATACAGACGAACCTTAACAATACTTAGTTATATGCATTTCCCTTTGCCTCACAATATCGGTCAAACTCAAGGCTAGAACGTGCCACCCTTGTTTATATAGCTCGACCACTCTTCCTCGATTACGTGACTCAAAATCCCTTACTACGATTAACTGTTTAACTGTGAGTAGCATGGCCATGTATTTCCGAAATCTAACCACTCGAGTGTCCTGGAGATATCTCTCCCGTTGTATAGAGAGGCAAATCCCATCCTGATCGACCATGCCTCGCAGCATGCTTCATGACAAACCCGAAAGTTACCTTTATAACTACCCAGTTATGGAGTAGCGTTTGGCAACCCCTAGTAAGTCATTACATATCTCGAGTACATGCGTCAACCTCAAATCTAAGAATATAGCATACACATTGTATATGAGAATAACTGATGACAAGTAAGAATACAACTTTCTCATAGTGTCTCATGGTGGATCGATCCAACTCTATGTTCTCTAACATGTGTCCATATTATTGGTTTGATATCGCCATAACCATGACCCGTGAAACATGATTATCAACCAATACATATGCTAGTCTATTCGTATGTGTCGTCATATGTTTATCAATTAGGGATTACTTTAGAATAATCATCAGATTCATATATAGAGTTTCACAAACAAGTCACATACTTGCTAATAAATAATAATGATATTATTTAAGGAATAAGATAATAAATTATGAACATAAAGGAAATATAATCACCTCTATGATTGCCTCTAGGAATATCTCCAACAAAAACAAAAGATATATGTAACTTACAGATTGATCAACGCATTGATGCAAAATAATGTTAATCAAAGTCAAATTACAAAGGTAAGATTCTACTAGCTAAAACTACTTTTAAGATACATGAAAAGTAGATGACAAAGGGTAGTAAAGGTTGGTATGGGTGTGTTTTTCCGTCAACTGGTACAGTGTATTTATAGTGTAAAATAGCCCACACAATCTTGAACCCATTTTCTCTTTCTTCTTTCCTCCAGCAAAAAACCCTCCCCGTTTTCTCGTGAAATTCCTCTTCATGCTCTTCGGTCACATGATCACTGCTGCCTCTGTTGCATTATATAGCACGCTATGGGCAGAGATTGGTGATCGGAGCGTCATCCATGCCGTCGGTCGTCAAACAACAAGGAATTTGCTTGAGCATCCTCCAATGGGATTGCTAGAAGATTTCGCAAGGATAATCCGTTGTTTATACAAGATCCTCACCAGCACCGTGGCCACGACCGTCATCAGCATATGGCAGGCGAACGCTGAGACTCATGGCGCCCTTGAAGCCCAGTATCGCGCTACATGTCAAAAAGTGAATGAAGCTGAAGAAGCATTGTGGATCCTCGAAGGACTTGATTCCCTAGCATCGTCTGTTGCCACTATTGAAATCCGATTATCCGGTTGTCACAGAGGGTCATGCCTTCTTGTGCATACCTAGGCTTCAGATCCCAATGCTTGTTCCTAAAAGAATGGAACTTGGCCAAGTAACTGGATTGTTCCAATCTCGACTGGCCAACCAAGAAGATTTCTTCTGGACAATGAAAGTATGAAAACCCACAAAATTTTCACCTGTAATAAATTGAAATTGAGATGTCAGTGTCATGAGTCTAGTTTCAGTTCAGGACCAAGAGGATTCGCTCGAAGTCAATGGTGCTTGACCTCAAGGTAGCAAAACCCAAGACTAGTATCAAACTATAAGTTCTCGATAAATCCATAATAAGTAGAGCCAAGGACAGCATTGCTAGATAACCTGACAAAGAGCACCATCAGCTTTGATGACGCTCAACCCCAACTCAGTGGTCAGTAGATTGCGTCACTAAGGTTAACGGTGCTCGGCCTTGGCAATGTACGTATACTGTATATTACTAGTATAGTGCTCTATCTTCCGGTTTCCTTTTCTAGCACGTAATATATGGTCTTTTTCTTTTCTAGAACGTTTGTTTCCTTTTCCTTAATTCCAGGATATTTGTTTTCTTTTCCTTGAGATGATGCTGGAGGTGGGGGGAGATCTGTTGTGGGCCACAGGGATGAGTTAGACACATTGAACAATGGCCATCGGATGTGGGTGAGTAAAGCTGAGGAAAGATCTGAGAGGTTAATTTTGATGGAGGCAAATTTCTGAGGACGTTTCGCTGGGTGCATGAAGGTTGGGCCATCTCTAGTGGGGTGCATTATTTGGGGTGGACGTAGAAAAGAATGCTTAGGTGCATTATAAAGGGGTATAGATAGTGATGAGGAATGCCGGCCATAGAGAGCTGCCACACCAGCATCTCTGCAGAAAAGCCCTCCGTAATTTTAAAATTCAAAATTATGTTCAAGTCCTTCGGTCGGTTTTTTTAACAGAATAGACCCAAAAAATTCGAAATTACGTTTAAGTCCTTCAGCGGTTTATGTTCAGATCCTCCTGATGGTTTTTAGCAAAACGAACCCTAGCAAAAACGAAATTACGTTTAGGTCCCTCTGCAGTTTACGTTCAGCTCCTCTCAGAGGTTTTTAGCAAAATGGACCCGGAAAAAAGGAATATGTCCGCGGTTTTCTCCAAAAAAACACAGATTCACCGAAGGTTTATCGCAATTCACAGTTTTGCCGACAGGTCCTAGCGATCCATTTTTTTAAAAAAAACACGAAAACAAAAATAAAAAGAAAACAAAAAATACGTCCGCGGTTTTTTCCAAAAAAAACACAGATTCGCTGAAGGTTTATAGCAGTTCACAGATTTGCCGACGAGTCCTAGCGACAATTTTTTTTAAAAAAAACAAGATTTCGCACAGTGCTTGTCGTCATACGACCAATTTCGAATTTACGCGCGTCGCGTCACACGCACGAAATTTCGTCGACCTGCGCAGAGCGCGTGACCACAGCTAGTACTATACTTTAAAGTGGTGAGGAATGCCGCCTCCTGAGGCATGCCACCTCAGCGTGTGCGTGGAAAGCCCCTCCGTAAAATTCAAAATCGCGTTTAGGTCCTTCGGTCGGCTTTTTAAAATAATAGATCCAAAAAAATCAAACATTATGTTTAGGTCCCTTTGCGGTTTACGTTCAGGTCCTCCCATAAGTTTTTATAAGATCGAACCCCAAAAAATATGAAATTATGTTTAGATCCCTATATGGTTTACGTTCAGCTCCTCTAGCCATTTTTTTCAGAATGGACCCAAAAAAATATGCCCGCGGTTTTCTCAAAAAAAAAAGATAGATTCGCCGAAGGTTTATAGCAGTCTACAAATTCACCGACGGGTTCTACTGACCCATTTTTACGCAAAAAAACTTAATGACATTTAAATCGTTTTTTTTCTAATGGACGCGGTTTTCTTCCAAAAAACACACATTCACCGAAGGTTTATAGCGGTCCACAAATTAACCGATGGGTCCTAACAACCCATTTTTACGCAAAAAAACTAGATGATGTTTAAATCGTTTTTTTTCAGAATGGACCCAAAAAAATACATCCTCGGTTTCTCCAAAAAACAGATTCGCCGAAGGTTTATAACAGTCCACAAACACAGATTTCCCAAGAATACCTCAAAAAATCATCAACAATGACAAGAATATACCACTTCGCACCTACTGACAGCACTCTAACTATACCAACAGTGTCCATATGTAAAAGCTATCATGGTACATCACTCATCACAATAGTTACTAGAGGATGAGAAACAGCAACCATCTTGCCATGTCAGCAAGAAGAACAAACCAAGTCTTTGACCATCTTGAGTTCAGGCAAACCACGAATGAGATCATAGCTGCTAACTCGGGTCAAATGATCAAAACCAATGTGACCAATTCTCCAATGCCAGAAGGAGAGATCACGAGACTCTGAAGCAACTAAGCAACGAAGAGAATAACTAGAAAAATCAGCAAAACCATCATAACAAACTCTCCCATATCAAGAAATCCCATAAATTAACCCCCCAGAAGAATAGAGAATTCTATAGGCATTATTCTTGAAGCTCACCTCGAAATCGTCATCGGTAAGCTAAGACACAGAAAGCAAATTATATTGTCATACGTACAGGCGATGACACTACCTAACGAAGCATCCCCAAAGGTGATTAGCTCATCACCGGGGGCACGGGCTAAGGAAGCATCCCCAAAGGTGATTAGCTCATCACCGGGGGCACGGGCTAAGGAAGAGAACCAATGAGAATCTCTGGTCATGTGGTGAGAATAGCTGGAACTACGATCCAAACCTCTCCCTTCCTAGCCCTATGCACTTGAATTAGTGAAAGCAAGAGGTCGATGACTCAGCATTGGGGCAGATAAGTGTAGATCTAGGAACCCAATACTGAGCCACACGACAAGCAAAAGTACCAGTCAAAGAAGCAAAAGACTGAACTCTAACGTCTCTCCAATGCTCAACTCTCACAAAATCAGGAACAACCCTGCAGAAGGTCTATGACCTAGAGCTAGGTTGGTCTGCTGATGTGCAAAGGCCGGACCATCCCAGTAACGCTACCTAAATCTCCTATAGGTGAAAATAAACTCATGCCACTGATATCCACCTCGAAGGAAAAACAAGGAATATCATGAGGACGATTGACACTCCGACCACAAACAGCTTCAGGATGAAAACTAGAATGAATAGCCTGAAAATCAAGTCCTGCATGTTGTCCAACTGTAAAAGACTCTCTAGTCTGTCTAGGAGCCATGGGTGCCTTATGAGTAGTCAAAGTCTAGTAATGACCCTAAAAAACCCCAAGAGCATGTAACATCCCAATTTTTGGCTCATTTGGTTTTAATATGGTTATTTATGCATTTCATGAATTTTGAGAATTTTTGGAATTTGTTTTGGAATTTATTTTGTATTTTTGAATTATGTTTAATATGGTTATTATTTTATTCTATGAGAATTTTAAATAAACTTTTATTAAAAATATTTTATTTGAGTTCCAAATGTCTTAAAATAATGTTAAGAAGTTTTTTGGAATTTTTATAGTGTTTTTACTATTTTATTTGGCTTAAAGTATTTTCTAGAATTATTTAAAAAGGGAAATCTTGGGAAAATCCTTTAAAACTTGCTTGGGCCAAAACTCGAAGGGCCTAGCCCATCTTGTTCCCCACACTGGTCGAAACCACCGTAGCCCAGCCCAATTTCGCAAACCCTAGGTTCTTGGCCATTGGATCTTGATCTAGCGCATGAGATTTCGTCGTGTGGCCCTGCGCCATGGACCGTCTGATCATTGTCGCATGGATGATTGGGATGTGACCTATCTGAGCAACCACAGAGGTCCGAGCTCTTCATGTTTCCGTCACTGTTCTCACCTAGGCGTCTGTGTAGGGCGTGTTTGCTAGCGCTATTTAAGGGGCGGCGGGTACCTCGAGAATCGTTGTGTGATTTGGAGCACGATAGTCCAAGCATCGTTGGCCCAGGAGGTCTAGTCATTGCGAACAAGCTCGCCCAAGTTTGGGAGCATGCCACCGCATTCAATCACTGCGATCTCCCCATCCACCGCGACGTGGTCGAAAGACGAGGGCATCAACGGGTTCGTCGTGAGGACTACTTCCAGATCCGCTAGTCGAAGTAGTTGAGAGGTTACCGGAACACCGCACCGCACATCGTCTTCCTCATCTCCGGTAAGAGCCACGTCGTTGTGCACCACCGACCTTACTCGTCACAGCGAACTGTCGGATCTAGCATGGAGGGATGCGATCGCACCACATGGGTGGTGTGACCGTGCCCCACGCATCTTGACTGTTGGCCACCGTCGACCATCTGCAGCCATTGCATCTGATATGGATGGCTTGGATGGAGCCATTGTTGCGTCCGGGCCTAGTCCACGCGTCTCCTTTGACGTTAGCAGTGTGACGTCAATGTTGATGTCGGGCGCGGTCATCGAAGCGCCATAGACCGAGTTCAACATAGGCGAAGAAATGTTCTGTGGACCGAGTCTATGCGCCGAGCCACGTGCGGTCTCTGATTGGGCTGGTTTGGAGATGACATCATGATTCGTATTTTCCATCGAAAAATATTTTGGCCAAAACACTTTTTGGTGCTGACGTCATGGTGATGTCATAAAGGTTTTTTCAGTATAAAAATAATTTAGTAAATTTGGTATTTTCTATTTGCTGTTGTTTGCACCAAAATTTGGCATGACATGGCAAAATTGTCACGCTGAGGATAGAAAAGGTATTATAGTCGATATCTGATAAGGGAAGGAGAGGTAAAATATGGATTATGACCGATATTGGTCTAAACTTGGAGATTTCTTTCCGAATAGAGGCCGATATGGATCATGGTGGATAGTGTATCGAAAAGGATATGATCGGCCAATGTGCTATAAAAGATGGTTGAGGGCAAGCGAGAAGAACACAATCAAATCAAACAACTCACATTATTTTTTATTACTTTCCTGTCAATTAGGAGTAGCCTTTGAACTTAGATTTTCCCTTGTAATCCGATTTTGATCAATAAAGTTGCACATCGCCGATTGTTGATCTCCATCGATTACGCTAATCATGTTTGATTTTATCTAATCTTGTTGCGCATTGCCTTTTTCGGGAAGATCTACCTCTTATCATCTGATTATCCCTAATCAGCTAATTAGACATATCATTACCCTGGATATAATCCGCTTTTTAGCTATTTAGATCTCTGCCGATTATTATGCTAGATTGGCTTTGAGTATATTTTTTCATCTATCTTACCTATTGCAAGATCAAATCGGTTGGCACGCTCTGAACCCGGCGTTCGTCATATTTTATAGCCAATCAATCCTTTGTCACCTTTTTGATGCCAATAGCTGTATTTTCCTATTTATTCAAATATTTTGTGAGCCCGTTCTTCCTCATATGAGCTCTGATTGAGGCGATTCAAATTCCTAAAAAAATTAAAATTGAGATCTATTTAATGGTGAATTTTATTTTATTTTTAGAGTTTGCTTTCTCTCTGATTTGGTATTTATTTGATATTTTCTCTTAATACGCATAGATGTTGAAGTGCTCGGAGCGTCCGAGGGAGAATCGTTGACTCATGACCAAGGTCCGGAGCCAGAACAAGAGTTATTCCAAGGCAAGTTGTGCTTTGATTATGTTGAAGCCAGTTTTACAAAATTGTTATGTTGATTTAAATTATTGCATGTTATTTGATGTGCACAATTGATTTAAAATTAGTTTGGGATCTAGTATTCAACCCAATTGGAATATACCTACCTTGTCATTTGCATGCCATGATTATTTATCACCCTACCCCTAGGATGGTTTATTATTAGTTGGTTTCTAATAGATACCAATGTGGGTCAGTTAGATCGAGCTTACTTTGCTTAGCCGTGCCACGTTAACTCATGTCTTTTGGAATATCAAATCATTCTTGACTAATGAAATATGGAACATATTTATAAAAGGTGTGTCGGGTGTTGTCACAAAATGATATTGAGTTGTAGTGATGTGTGTCACGAAACGATGTTGATTTGTTGATGGCATGTGGTGCATGATAAACAACTGGGGTGGTAAATGATGTTTTTGCTACAGTATCCGAAACAATCTCGCATGTCTGATTTTGATCGAACGGTCGGACAGCAACTACAAACTTAGCAATTACTACTACAACTGCACATGATCCTTGTTCGTCAGTGCGATGGTTGGGTTGTGGAAGTCTTACCTCGGTCAACCTAAGGACTTAACCTTGCAAGCATTTGAACTGAGTCAAATTAATTTGCAACCACATGTCTGGTATGGGTGCTCATGTGGTACTCATAAGGTACTCACACTCCTGGAAGAGAGAGGCACATGAAGAACAGGGAGAAGAAGATGATGAAGAACCAAAAGAGCAAGAACGAATAGCACGTGCATATCTCTCCCTATACACGGTCGCCTCAATCTTGAGGGTCTCACAAGAAATGCACTCGGCATTCCTAATCCTAGCACTCTGGACTTCTAGCTTCTTCCTAAGCTCCTCATGGATCCTATCTATGTTTCTCTCAACTTCAGCATAACTCACACAAGCATCTTGTAACTTAGCTAGTAGGTCCTTAGTCAAATTAGCACACTTAATATTCAAAGTATCATTGTCAAGTTTTAATTGTCTACAACCCTCACATGAGCTGACTGGGTCCTTAGAAGCAAACTGTTCAAGTTCATCATTTCTAGCAGAAAGCTTCCTGAGATAAGCAGTCATAGCACCAATTTCAGCAAGCAATTTTTGGCAATTATCACATGATGCACAAGTATGAGCATGAAGAAAACTAGCATCAACAGGAATAGCATCAGAAGTACTAACATTTGGAGTAGCCCTAGAATCATCAAGTTCTCCTACCAAGCTAGCATTCTTCACTCTAAGAACCTGAACCTCAGAAAGCATACTATCATGCAAAGTCCTTAGGTTCTCCAACTCCACAAGCAAAGCATCACAAAGAAAATAATCATCAGTGCCACGGAAGGGACTAAATCTAAGTGAAGCAAGCTCCCATGAAAAGCTACCTACTTCCTTCTCAAGCTTCGAACATCTAGCTCTAGCTCTAGTATGAAATTTTCCTAGCTTGCAGAAAGTATCAATGAGCTCATCATAGGAAGGTACCTCACAAACTCACTGTAAAGGTTGTCATCGCTGATGTCGTTCTCGTCGGCCATGAAGCACATGCTGGTGGAGTCATCGCCGCCCTTGGTTTTCTCTTGCAGATCATCCTCTTCATCATCGCTCTAAGTCTCGAAGTCGGAGAAGGAGATTTCATCAAGTGCAGCGAGGACGTGGTGGAAGAGATTCTTGTTTTTGGAGAAGTTGCGTACTTCTTCTCACGCTTGGGATTCCGAGATGGAGCCTTATTGTTGCGGTTCTTGTCATTGTAGTCGTTCTTACCCGAACCACCATAGTCATTCTTACCCTTCTCCAGCTTGGAGCAGTTTGCCTGAATGTGGTTGGGGCCACCACACTCGAAAGCAAGTGATATGTCCTCCTCTCTTCCTCTCTTACCCTCTGGTATGCATGAGAGAACTTTCTGGCTAAGAGGGTAAGCTCATTTTCTAAAAACCTCTGTAGCTACTCATCGCTCATCTCGCAAATAGTGGAGAGGGGAAAACCAATGTAAGTCTCGCAGGTGGGATCGTTGACCAATGCCATTGACTATGACTTCATCTTCCGTCAGACGACATCAATCTCATGAGTCTTGAGTTGGGAATAAAGCCCTTCAAGAGTTAAGGCCGACAAGTTAGTAGTGTCCTTGATAGTGGTCACCTTTATCTCCCAAATGGAAAAATCAAGTGCTATGACAAAATGATGTGCATTCTCTAAGTCAGAGTATGTGATACCAACAGATTAGAGATCATTCAAAATCTTGGTGAAATGCTCAAAGCACTCATCCAAGGACTCTCTAGCCTATTTCTCAAACTTGTTGTAAGCGCGTTTGAACTAATCTTTCCTCACGGTCTTGATTTGGGTAGTGCCCCCTCATAAGCATCGAGAGTCACCCAAATCTGGTGAGTAGATCACAAGTAAGAGATCATATGATACTCACTTTGGCTAAGGCCCTGTATGAGAATGTTCTTTGCCTTAGCATGCGCCTCAACGTCAGCCATATTTCTGGCATTGACGTTTTCATCGGTAGAATCCTCATATGGGAGCTTAACCTTCTGCCATATCATGAAACCCACGGCAGTGATATATGATTCTATCCTAAATTTCCAAAAAGGATCATCTACCCAAGAAAATATAGGAGGTTTGGTGGACTACTTGTCCATCGCTGTGGCACTTGAGACCGGTCAAGATCTAGAAAGAGCAAAACCAGGCTCTGATACCAATTGAAGGACCGAAACCAACGACTAGAGGGGGGGTGAATATGAGCCAAATAAAAATTTTTCCCTCAAAAATCTCTTCAGGAATACTAGTGTTATTGAGCAAATACTAGGTTCAAGAACACCAAAAGCAGAATGAAAGGAGTAGGAATTTTAGCAACTCAAATGAGCAGAAATATCAAACTTGGCAGTCAAGAAACGTGAATAACTTTAGATATACTCATCCAAATTTGATGAAATTTGAATCATAGAAAGATAAAGGTCCTCAGGGTTGTGATTACAAAAGGAATTTCAAAATAAAGTCAAAGAGAGACCTTTCTAGCTCAACATCCACGTTGCACAAAAGCAGAGCTTTCAAAAATATGGACGCCAAGAAACCTCAATAACTTTTGATCTACTTATAAAAAGTTGATGAAATTTGAGACATAGCAATATAAGGTCCTCAAGGTCATGATTTCAAAAATAATTTTAAAATAAATCCCAAATGTGTGAACTATCTAGCTTAACATTCAAGCTGAACAGAAATAGAGATTTCAAAAACTTTGACCACTAAGAAACCTCAATAACTTTTGAACCATCCAACCAAACTTGATGAAACTTGAACCATGAATAGGAAATGATCTCAGGACTATGATTTTAAAAGTAATTGTATGAATAATCCTAATGTCTCAACCTTTCATGCAAATAGTTCAAACTGGACCAAAAATAGCGATGTCAACTCAAGAAATCGATGTAGCAAGCATAACTTGAGCAAGATTGAGTTATAATGGATCTTGTTGGGTTGGGACATGATTTATATGAGTTCCTCAACCTCTTAAATGTCTTTGATCCAATAGAACTATAGCAAGTAGAAGGAGGGAAAGCAAAGCTCAAGTTGCAATAAAGAACAAAGCAAAAATGCAAGAAATAAAATAAATTTCAGAACATAGATGAGCTTGAATCTTTCATTTCTTAGAGAAGAATGGTTACAAAGCCACACTTACGGGTGGAAAAAGCTCAAAGGAGCATAAGAAAACCAAAAATCTTTCTCTAAGACTTGGCATGAAGGCATCCCTCCACCCCTCTATTTATGGCACACTAGAAGCAACCTCCACCCTTGGATGACCCTCTTGGCCTTTAAGAAACCTCATCAAGAGTTGAGATTCATTCCTTCACTCCCATACATGGGCTAACCCGCAACCCAACAACATAACAGGTTTTAACCTTTTACCACTAACTTAACCCCTACTCCACTCGCGAACCCTTGATCCAATGATCCTTATTTGCTTGAGTATGGCTTAAGTTAACATCTTATCCATCCACTTGTCATCCTGGCTCGCAGCAACTCCCAGGCCTTAAACATCTTCCGGCATCACCTTGATTCCCTAGACCTCAGCTCTCCTATCTTAGTCCCAATCTCCTCCGCCTCACCATGATCTAGCTCCGAAGTCCTGCAACCATCATATATAAGCAAAACATCACAATTTTAGTGACTAAACACAGTGATGAAAGCTTGTTTTGTCACTATTAATCTTATTTATAGTGACAAAAAATTTCTCACTGCTTTATCGATTAGTAGTGATGAAAAGAAAGTTTCTCACTGCTTTATGATTAGTAGTGACAAAATAATAAATTGACACAAGATATTGTAGTAGTGACGAGCTATCATGTTGTTTCTACTTCATTTATAAGTAGTGACCACATGTGAAGGACCGAGATGGCGATCAGGAGGGTGAATGATCCTAAATAAAATTTCTCCCCCACTTAAAATGATTCAAACAAGCCTTCAACCAAAACAATCAACAAAAGCAAATGAGAAGGAGCTGTTTGCTCTGCATGGCTGGTATGACCGCCCTAGGGTTGATATGACTGAGATACGGTATGACCGGACTAGGGTCGGTATGATCGGGCTTAAGAACAGTAGAAAAATCAACACGAGCTCCAAAAGCAAAAAATGATCCAACTTTTGATTGGTTGGTCAAAAACTCAAAAAACTTAGTAGATGTCATCCTAAGGAGGTGAGGAACTTATTCCAACCTTCAATCACGAGGATTGACATCAAAGTTCCTGCCTTTTTCACTTTGAAGGAAGAACACACCAAGTTTGAGCAAAACTCGAGAACTTGGTCTATAACTTGCTCGTGGGGTTTTGATGATCAAGATGATCTTGGATAACCTCCCACACATCAAAGCAAGCAAGAGCACAAGTCAAGAACACTAGAAACTCGATCATCCAAGATTGGTCATCCAAAGAGCAAAAGATCGGTTTTCACAAGAAAGAACACAAGATTTCCTAGATGATTGGGATATAGTCTGAAGAAGACTCATCCATCAATCATACATCCTCAGCACAAAATCCACAAGCATTTAGAAGGAGGAGAGGCAAATCCAAATGTGCGCAATTTAAATTGCAAGAATGTAAATAGCGGAATGTAAAGACTGAATTTAAAGCATAATGTAAACACGTAAAATAAATTCAGACATGAGAGAAAATGATTTGAATTTCTGGAAGGGAGGTTTACAAAGCCTCACAACAAGGTGGGCAAAAGCTCAAGGAGCCAAAAACCTCTAAAATCTTCAAGAGGAGGAAGGTCACCCCTCCCCCTCTATTTATACTACTCTTGGGCCACCTACCACCCTTGGATGAGTCCCTCAACCATATGGAACTCCATCAAGGGCTAGGATTGACCCACTCACACAGCCATGCAAGGGCTAACCCAAAACCCACCAAACAAACCGGGTTTTCTTACATAGTTTTCAAAGCACACTAACTAGACCCGCTACCTATCAACTAGACCGCGATCCGACGGCCCTCCTTGATCCACGTAGCATCTAGCTAGCATCTCATCATTTCCTTGTCTTCTTGGCTTGCACCGACTCCATCTCCGATCATCTTCCTGCGATCCTCGACCGTTTGGACCTCCGGCACACCTCGCTTAGTCCCGGCCATCCTCCACCTTACCTAGATCGAGCTCCAACGTCCTACAACCATCAAAAACAAGGAAATACCCATCACATAGCAATGCACATAAGAATATTCAACACTATATCAAAAATCACAACTTACATTGCATTTTCACTCAAAATACCCTCTCTGGAAAAATCACACCAGCCTGAGGCCGGTCATACCACCCATGGCCGATGCTACCGCACTCAGGCCGGTAGCACCGCTGGTCGGTATGACCAACCAAAACTAGGAACACTCCAAATTCTTCAATTTTTGATTTCCAGTCCAAATCTTCCTCAAACTCAACCAATATAAGATTAAGCAATGTCAATAACTCATCACAAATACGGGTAGATCTATACTTGGTCTTTCAACATGTGATGTCATCACATAACATCTTAATAGTGACTACTTTGCTGTGAAACACTATAACATCGCCACTACTTTATTAATAAATAGTGACAAAATGTTATGTCATCACAAGACATCGTAGTAGCGATGACTTTACAATGACTGATTGTCATGTGGTCATATTTTCAATTATAATTAGTGAAAAATTACTATGTTGTCACAAGAAACCTTAGTAGTGATGACTTTTCAGTAGCGAACCGCCACGTTGTAACAACTAATTCCTTTATAATTAGTGAAAAATGAATATGTCGTCACAAAACTTATCATTGAAGATTTTAAGTGGCCAATTGTCAGTTAGTCATAGCTTCATTTATAATTAGTGACAAATTACTATGTCATCACAAGAAAACATAGTAGTGACAACTTTTCAGTAGCAAAGTGCCACATTGTCACACCATTTATAATTAGTGAAGAATTACTATACTGTGACAAGGAACCTAAGTAGTGACAACTTGTTAGTGGTGAACTGCCATGTTGTCACAAATTTCATTATAATTAGTGACAAATTACTATGCCATCACAACAAATATTATTACTGGCGTTCATTTAGTGACGAACTATCACAATGTCACTACTTTATCTATAATTAGTGGCAAAAACCGCACGATCTCCTCGCCTCGCCTCACCCCCCCTATCACTATCGCCCACATCATCTCCTCATCTAGTCGTGTCCGTTGCACCCTTGTCGCCGTAGGCCCGCAATTTGTCGCCCTGCAACACCTACCCCGCCCCTATTGCTACCAGCCCGCCTGTCCTCTCAGCGCCCCTATCGCCTACCGCTCCTCGCATCACCCCTACTGCTCCTCACATCGCCCCTACTGCCCACCGGCTCCTCCACCCCTGGGACGATCGTTCTGTCCAGCAACTGCTTCCCACTATCTCCACTTCTATAGGCGTCGCACTCCTTTCCCACCGGTAGCCATTCCCTCGCCCCTGCGTCCCACCTCCTGCTCCTACTGGTGCCGCCGCCTCCCCTCTCCCTCCCCTCACTCCCCTCTGCACCATCTACTCGACATCCCCTCCTCCCCACACCCCACCGCCTATTGGAGGGGCAGCGCCTGGTTTTGGGGATAGAAGGGCTACTCCGCTACCTACATCTAGTCGATGCTATGTCCACCAGAAACCGAACATCGCCTCCGCCTATCTCCAGTCCCAAGACGCCACATCCCCATCCCTGCCAATCAGTGTCACCACAGCAAACCTCTGGATCTCTGCCGCCCCATCCCCGCACCCCACCCTGCTGAAGTCCCGAAAGTGTGGTCGCCGCCGCTACTTTGCCAGCCACCATGATGCACTTGACCTTTTACTCGGGCAAGTCCATCACAATCCATTTATGGTCTTCCATGATTGTTGATTTTGTTTTTTCAAACTAGGATCTTGTCGACGATCGGAACCGCCGACCGCAAAGAAAAAGGGGGGATGCGAGTAGATCGTTCGGGGGTGAGGCCCGAAGTCGTGCTCGTTAGGGAATGGCGAGCGTCGTGGGATGTATGTCGGGGAAGAAGCAACGAACACAAGGTTTATACTGGTTCGAGCCCCTGAGTTTGGGTAACAGCTATACTCTAGTCTTGCCCTCAGGCGAAAGATGTAACTGAAGTTCTGCGGGGGAATACAGATGGGACCCGAGCTTGGGGTCACTTAGAGGCGAAGTTGCCATGGAAAGTTTGGGGACCTTTTCTTGTTCTTCTTTTTCTCTCTTTCTTTCTCCTCTCCTCTTCGCTTGGACGTCCTCTTTCTCGTCGGGGCGATTCATCGCTTTTTGTAGCCCCTCAGGAGCTCTGCTGCTTGGTCCCGAGGTTGACGTGAGGTGCCCGTGGCGAGTCGACGGGGGTTGCTGAGAGGTGTCGATAGTCGTTGAGGGCTGACGGTAGATATTGGGAATTGATGAGAGTTGTTGGGCCCTAGTTCCCTCGCAGGGGCAGATATAGCGCTGATTCCCACGCAGGGGAGGATTTTTTACAAGAGATAAATAAATTGTTACAGATATCTTTTACCACCCCGGGGGGGAACGTAGAGATGTAGAGGTCATGGCATCGAGATCGAGGGGGGCATTTGTCCTTGCGCCCGAACCCGAGCTCGCTGGACCCGAGCCCAAGCATGGGGAGAGCACCTCCTAGGTCGGAGACAAGCCCCTAGGCCCGTGGGAAGCTGCCACGTGACCCGGGGGGAAAGCTTACACATGGCGAGGTACCGATCCCCGACAACCAACCCTCGAGGCTCAAGGGACGACCTTAAGGTTTGGGACGTTCTTGAGTCTGATGCTCTTTGAGGAGGGATCGACTCTTTAGTCGAGCTCGGAAGCCTTCGAGCCCGACCTCGCCAGCTGGAACCCTTCAAGGGCTTTTGTGGTGGTCGGCCGGGAGTGTTCGGGCCTCCACCGTTCAGCCTTCAATTTTGGAAACCGTGCTCGGGGACGCCCGGACTTTGCTATTTTGATCCCCTACGGGAAATTCAAGGAGGCGGTCTGTAGCGCCTCGTGTTCTGATAGGGAGGGCGGCGGACACGGGTTGCGATGCCTCGATCTCTCGAAGGGAGAAAGCCGAGGGGGCGCGACCGTGGCGCTTCGTGTTCCCTGTCCGAAAGTCTTGGCGTGCCTTTTGAGGAATTACTGACGTCAGCCGTGAGAGATCGGGTCTCTTTTAAAACTCGAGGTTGACGCATACTTTTAGAAATTCCCCACTCTTGCGTTGTGCCCTAGCCCTCTTGCTCGCCATTTCTTTCTTCTTTCGACCCGCCCCCATTGCTCTGAGCGCCATGGCCAAGTTTGGAAAAAGCACACTGACCATGGAGAGGATGAAGGAGCTCGAGGCACTAGGACTCCTGGACCCAGCGACCTGGCGGCTCCCGGTGGCCGCGGAGGCCGAGCTGTGCCCCTAGGAGAGACGAGATTGTGATCACGGAGTAGTACACACTCTTCCGGCTACGGACCCAGGAGAGTGACTTCTTGGCAGCCTTTCTCGCGCAATGCGAGATTGAGCTCGTCAATCTGGTACCAAACTCCATTCTTCTTCTTTCTATCTTCTCACATCTCTGCGAGGGATTCCTGGGTATCCTTCCCACTCCCTCTCTTTTCTTTCGCTTTTATTCGTTGTTCCGCACCTCGAAGGACCCCGTCGTCGGGTGCCTCTACTTCCGGCTGCGGACCGGACTCCCTTGCACTTTTCTTCAAGTCCCGACCCGGGATTCCCTCAGGCCGTGGACAGAAAAGTAATTCTATTTGAAAAAGGGCGAGGGGGCGGACTTGCGTACAACGGCGCCACCGTGGATAGCAAGCGCGAGACCCCGAAGCCCGAGGACTCGGTGACGGACCAAGAGGCTATCGCCGCCATTCACATCTGCGCGACGCGTGACCTCACCAGCCAGACCGTGGTCGTCGACTATCTGTAGAGTCGGGTGTCCCCTCTATGGAGGAGGGTTCACCCATTCTTCGAGATCCGAGGGAGGGATGACCCTACTCGGGAAGGCACCAAAGGTAAATTTCCTTGATCTCAACCTTTCTCGAGCTCGGGTGAACCTTTCTTCGTGCCTTCCATCCCCATTTTCGTTTTCCTGCAGCCCCGACGGAGTCGTGGGTGGCGGCGAGCATGCAGGAGGTGTTTGGGAAGGCAGCCCACACCTATGTCCTTGATGACACCGTCCCCAAGAACATCTTGAAGCGGAGCAATGAGGTAATCTCTCTTACCCATTCATCGGGTTCGATCTGGGCTCAGGCCCGTTCTGACTGTGTCGAGCCATGCAGGAGAGCCGGGAGCTTCTAGAGACGGCGAGACGCCTATTGTCGTTGCCTGGACCGGGCAAGGGCCAGAAGACTGCCAAGAGGCTTGCCCCGGGACGCCCGGGGCAAGCCGCGAAGAAGCCCCACGTGGAGTGGGGTGACCGCGTGATGGTAAGTCATCTTCGCCGAGCCCGAGAACACTCAGGCTCGGTCTCGGCTTATTGTCCCTTCTGATCATCTCCCTTTCTCTGACCATCTCTTCTTCCCGCAGCAAGAACGGGCAGCGGCTGCCGCCGAGCCGTCAAGCCCGCGCCCGATGTCGCGGTCGCAGGGTACTCAAGGAGAAGATGCTCCCCCCGCCACAGCGGGAGCGGGGCATTAGGCTACGCCCCCTCCACCCAGGAGACGGAGGCTCGTCACCCAGGTACGCGTACATTTCTAGGTCTGGGGTGTAGATCTCCCTTCTTCTCCTCTTTTTTTGCAAGTCTTAGCGACCTTTTTCGTTTCAAACTCTGACTATTGTCCAGGGCGAGTCCGAGGACGAGGAGGAGGGCATGGGGGACTACCTCTTGGTCCCAGAGAACGATCGCGGCTTGCGCCTTGACCCTATCCACGATGCCCACGGGGCGGCGCGGCTGGGAGCCCGACCGGGGCCCCGGGGCGGATGTCGGCCGAGGCGGGGGGCCATGGCGAGGCCAGTGACCACGATCGAGTCGGGATGGCGCCTGCGAACACCGTCGAGCTCGACGGAGCACCAGGTATTCCGAACTTCGTCATCTCATCATTATCTTGCTTTGGGGATTCAGCTTTCTTTACAACCTTTGTCTTCCTTAGCAGGCTCGGCTCTGCCTGCGCCGTCCTGCACCCTGCAAGAGGTAGCCCAGGCTGGTGCCCCTCCTGGCGTGCCGACCCAGCACCGGAGGGGGCTACCGAGGAATGCACATCATCCCTAGGCGATGACCGTGCGAAACTCGAAAACCGTCTCCAGGAGGTTAGTCGAGCTCGAGCCCAAATTTCTCCTTCTTTCTTTTGCTTTACACCCGTGTCCTTGTTGTGACACTTCCCGCGCCTCTTCAGGGCCTGGGCCTGGTTGCCTGAGGGCTCGGGACCATGCGCGTCCACGCCAACCAGTTCCGGGTGCTGTGCTCCTTGGTCGAGGAATGGGAGGTGTACGTCCTTAGCCTCGAGGAGAGCGCGGCGCGGGTGCAGGAGGAGATCCGGCAGCTGAAGCTAGAGCACACTTTCGAGCTCTCGAAGGCTGTCGAGGCCGAGCAGAAGCGGTCGGTCGAGGCCCTCGCTAATGTCCGCGAGAAGGCTGAGAAGACCCTCGAGGCCAATCGCTCGACGGCCACGGAGATCATCGAGGCCACCTGCGCGGAGGTGGAGGCGCTCCGCAAATAAGTCATGGAGCTCTCTGCCGCCCCCGCAAAGGCCCGTACCGAGCTCGAGGAGAAGCTAGGGCGAGCGACCCGGACGGGGAGGAGCGCTCTAGCCTAGCTTCAAGAGGAGCGAAGTCGTTGAAGAGGAACGCGGTATGCTACGCTAGCACAAAAAAAAATCTACCGCGTAACCAGAAAGCTACTCGCAAGAAGGGGATCATAGATAAGATTACCACTAGGCGCGCGATTGCGGAATCCTTCGCAGCGTCGATGTAGTGGATCGTCCTCGCCACGATCGTTGCGTCGATGTAGTGGATCGTCCTCGCTTTGCGTGGATCGTCCTCCCACGCCTTGATCCGCAGCGGCGTCACGGTTGCGATCGAAAATCATCTTTGTCGGTTTGGAAGCTTGCATCGGTGTAACCCTTTGCAACAGATCTTCCTCACCTCCAAAAACAAGGAACATACCTTTAGTTCTTCTCAAGTACTTCATGATATTTTTACGGCTATCCAATGACCATCACGAGGATCCGCTTGGTATACGCTCGTGACACTTAGAGCATATGAGACATCCAGGCGTGTACAGATCATGGCATACATAATAGACCCAATAGTGAAGCATATGGAATCTTGCTCATCTGTCTCTCTCATCGGATGTCGAAGGACACCGATTCTTGCAGGCCCGATGCCATGTGACATTGGCATGAAACCTCTCTTGGATTCATGCATATTGAACCTTTTCAATATCTTGTCAATGTACGTTTCTGACTTAATCCAATTAACCTTTTGATCTATCTCTATAGATTTTTATGCCCAAGATATAGCATGCTTCTCCCAAGTCCTTCATTGAGAAACTCCTTTTCAATGAAGTCTTAACATCTTCAAGCATAGGAATGTCATTCCCGATCAATAATATGTCATCCACATACAAAATCGTAAATACAAGTGCGCTCCCACTAGCCTTCTTGTAAACACAAGGCTCTTCTTCATTTTTGATACTACTTCATCAAAACGAATGTTCCAACTCCTAGATGCTTGCTTTAACCCATAAATGGATCTTTGAAGCTTGCATACCCTTTTAGCATATTTAGGATCAACAAAGCCTTGAGGTTGTATCATGTATACATCCTCGGAAAGATTCCCATTAAGGAAGGCTGTTTTGACATCCATCGCCATATTTCATAATCAAAATATGCGACAATAGCTAAAATGATCCGGATGGACTTGAGCATAGCTACGGTGAGAAAGTTTCATCATAGTCAACTCCTTGAACTTGTTTGAAACCCTTTGCCACCAACCGTGCCTTATAGATCTGAACATTTCCATCTCGTCTATCTTTTCTTGAAAATCCATTTGCACTCAATGGTTTTACACCATCGGTGAATCGACCAAGTTCCAAACTTGATTGTCATGCATGGATTGAATTTGGATCTCATGGCTTCAAGCCATTTTTGGAGTTTGGGTCCATCATTGCTTCTTCATAAGTCGTGGGCTCATCATTGTCCAACAATAATATGTCACTCCCATATCTTATAGGTACATGGCGTGGCCTCCCGACCTCTGTGGGTGGAGTCTCTTCCACAGGTTGTACAACACTTTGTACATCTTGTGAAGGTTGATGGTAGATTGAACATATTCATGTGATTCTCGAACTTCATCAAGATACACATCACTCCTCTGATTTCTTTTGAAAGAAACTTTTCTCCAAAAGACACCATTTGAGCAACAAAAGCTTTGTTCTCGTTTCTTTTGTAAAAGTAATATCCTTTTGTTTCTTTAGGATACCCCACAAAAAGCATTTTTCGATTTAGGTGCGAGTTTATCGATTGTAAGCGTTTTACATAAGCCTCACATCCCCATATCTTGAGAAATGACAACATGGGTCTTCTCGAGTCCATATCTCATATAGCGTCTTCTCAGCAGTTTTGATGGGACCCTATTCAAAGTGAACGCATTTGTCTCTAGAGCGAAACCCGGAAGGATAATGGCGGATCTGTTTGGTGATCATTGACCGAACCATATCTAATAAAGTTCGATTCGTCGTTCGGACACGCCATTCCATTGAGGCGTTCTGGCGGAGTAAGTTGCGAGCGATTCCACATTGCTTTAGATGATCACCAAACTCTTGGCTCAAGCATTCGCCACCACGATCGGATCGTATGTGTTTTATTGTTTTGCCAAGTTGATTTTGTACTTCGTTACGAAACTCTTTGAACCTTTCAAAAGTTTGATTTATGCCTCATTAAATAGATATATCCATATCTCTGAAGTCATCGGTAAAAATTACAAAATCTTGAAACCCACCCCTAGCGATCGAGCTCATTGGTCCACATACATCTGTATGTACTAGGGCCAATAATTCACTTGCTCTCTCACTAAAACACTGTGAAAGGGCTTTTGTCATCTTGCTAAGTAAACAAGATTCACATGTTTCAAATGATTCAAAATCAAATGAGGTTAGAAGTCCATCACCATGGAGCTTCTTCATGGGTTTCTCATTTTTATGACCTAGCGACAATACCACAAAAGGTAGGGTTCAAATCATTAGGTCGATGCCTTTTACATTAATATTATAAACAGGTTTTTCTTGAGTTCAAGGGCGTACAACCCATCCACCATGGGGCAGCGACCATAATACATATCATTCAAAAATATCGAACAAACAAAGTTCTTTATTCAAATCATAACCTTCATGTTCCAAACAAGAAGATGAAATAATGTTTCTACTCAAAGATGGAACAAAATAACAATTATTAAGTTCTAAAACTAATCACGAAGGCAAATGCAATGGGTATGTGCCAGCAGCAAGACCAGCAACTCTTGCTTTATTCCCCGCGAAGATCCACTTCTCCTTTTGCCAAGTCTCTACTCTTTATCCCCGCAGCGAATTGCAAATGTGAGCAACGAACCGGTATCATATACCCATGAGCTGAGTGAAGAAGTAGCAAGATTAATTTCTATAACATTAATACCAAGTGGAAACCACATTTCCATTCTTCTTATCGCGGTACTTTTCAGATTCCGTTTCCAATGCCACGATTTCTTGCAATAGAAGCATTGGGTATCGGGTTGAGGCCAACTTTAAGCTTCGAAGCTTAGTTTTGAGGCTTGCGATCTCATCTTGAGCCTTGCCCTTGCCCTTGCCCTCGCTCTTTCCCGTTCCCCACCTTAGCCTTCCTCTTTTTGAAAGCGGTTGTTTTACGAACCATCATCACATGATTGGGTTTTTCTTAATGCTTTCCTCGGCACCTTGAGCATCCCATGTAGCTCGGTTAGGCTCTTCTCCATGCTATTCAAATGAAAATTCATAATGAATGGCTCAAAGCTCGAGGCGTAGACCGGAGAATAACATCGTGGCCAAACCGAGGCTAAGGGAAACTCAAGTTTTCAATCTCCCAATGTAACCAATCATCTTGATCACATGAGGTGGACCGGATGCCTTGACCGACTTACAAGCAAATAAAAGCTTTGAGATACCATACCTCTCAGCTCTTGCTTGATTCCCAAACATGCCCTTCAAGCCCACAATCATATTGTAAGCATCCTGGTCCTCATATTGCTTTTGGAGCTCGAGTCCATGGTGACTAGCATGAGACGGTGACCTCTCTGAAGCATTAACATGCTTTTCATATTCAACCTTCAAATTGCGGCGGCATTTTGGTAGTTCATCGAGAATTGGATTCTCTAGAACATAGTCCTTCTTTTCATGCTTGAGAACAATTCTCGGGTTGCGATACCAATCAACAAAATTAGTTCCATTCAGTTTTCCCTTTCCAAAACCGATCTCAAAGCAAAACCCAGTGTAGCAGGAGTAGGAGAAGGTGCCATTGAACTACAACAAAAACATGCAAAGATTCTAAGCACTATGTTTATGTAAAACTTTTATTAAACTTTTAATTAAAGACACTTCTATTTTATGTCCCTTTTATAGACACATAGTGAGTATTCAAGATCCATATTCATCAAACACTAGTGAGCTTTGGCATCACTGCTAGAAATTTAATGACATAGGTAAGCAACACCTTTGCTAATTACATCATATGTAACTCTTGTTTGTTGAGTATGAAAACAAGTAATGAATGCCTCCATCAACTTGACTCATGGCCAGTCAACCTGCCCCAAGGGCTCACATGAGGAGGAGCACTTCCCGTATTCGGTGCCAATTAAGAAACCTGCCTCATGTGTGTTTTCCTAGACACCACTTGTCTTGTATAGGTTCCTTCATTCTCGCAATCAAATCCCAACCACTTATGTCCTCATGCCCAAAACCGTTTTGATAGCTTGATTAAATCTACCATTGTTATGCGTGATGTGTCCAACACATCCCTATCATCTATTGAGATAGCCATTGATATACTACTTTGGCTGTCATATCAATAACGATCTAAATTCTTGATAGGTGCAACAATTGGATAGACAATTTGATTTAAAATTTTTAACAATAGGGATGAACAAAGATTACTATGAACATGGCATCACATGCAATGAGCATAAAGAAAATAGCAAGGATTAAACACACATCCACAGAAAATCAAAATAAGCTGTGAAATAGCATGGCCCTTAGCATTAAGATCTCCATCATCATGCTTGTTTGTTCACCTAGCCACCTTGTGTGATACCATCGTCTTCATCATTATGGATGCAACTCCTTACAACTTTTGATAATGAATTTTACATGAGGGTTTGAAGCATCACAAGTCGACACGCAGGTCATTATACAATTAAAATAGCCTTATGGCTTAACACGCACACTTGAGCCATGTGGAAATTACATGCATCACATACACATAGGCCATACCATTTCACATAATTCCTGCAAAAGCAGAGTTAAACAAAAGCAACCCTCGACTCAGGGTCCAGAGGCGGCGCACGCGGTAATCCATTGGTGGTCGTGGCGGGTCCGGGGGCGCCTGCGCGAGGGTCAAGGCGAGCCCACGCAGCGATCAATGAGGCGGGTCGAGGCGCGCCTTCAAAATTTTTAGAGGCATGTCTTCGACATTGGAAAACACCCTCAAAATTTCCACGGATCAGCAGATTGACCCAATCCGATCTAACATGATTGGCTTGGTCCCATATGGATCGTTTGAAACCACGATGGCGGTAACCCGGACCGGTAAGGGTAACGTTGTACCATGAGCGGACTCACCCAAATCAATATTGAATCTGTTTGCGCTTACCATGGATCAGCAGTTGACCCAATCAACTCAATCGATTGGCTTGGTCCCATATGGATCGTTTGAAACCACGATGGCGGTAACTTTCGACCGGTAAGGGTAACGTCGTACCATGAGCGGACTCACCCAAATCAATATTGAATCTGTTTGCGCTTACCATGGATCAGCAGATTGACCCAATCCAACTCAATCGATTGGCTTGGTCCCATATGGATCGTTTGAAACCTCGATGGCGGTAATCCGACCGGTAAGGGTAATGTCGTACCATGAACGGACTCACCCAAATCAAGATTGAGTCAGTTTGCACTTTCCTCAAACCCTAAACCGATCGATCTCATCGATGGCTACCGTCACCAATTCATCACATGAACTGGCTGAACATGTAATAGATCCAATCTACTAACCTTACACATCATATGTGCAACATCCGGATCACAAAACTATACGAGATGGCTCGATACCCGAAGAAGAACGCGGTATGCTACGCTAGCACAAAAAAATCTACCACGTAACGTAAAGCTACTCGCAAGAAGGATCATAGATAAGATTACCACTAGGCGCGCGATTGCGGAATCCCAGCGCGTCGATGTAGTGGATCGTCCTCGCCGCGATCGTTGCGTCGATGTAGTGGATCGTCCTCGCCTTGCCGTGGATCGTCCTCCCACGCGCATGAGCAGCAGCGTCACGCGATAGTCCACACGTCCGGAGATGGAACGCCGTGCGTCGGTGTGCAAGCACCTAGTCGCTCGGCAGGGACAGCGAGAGGAGTAGGCTAGGGTTTTGAGTGAATCACTCCTAAACCGTGGAAAGCACACCCTGTGCCCTCCCTCCTCCCCTCCTTATATAGCCACGAGATGAAACCTAAACTAGGGCCCATCGTGCTAAGCCCACGAGGTTCATTAATTACGGATCTAATCCAAATTAATGCGTCCCGACCATTAAGTGTGTGACCTGCGAGGTTCACGTGCGTTTGGGCGTGGATTCGGAAAACTCCTTTTCAATCCAATAGTTGGTATTGGCTTCTTGCAAAGTATGCCAACTCCCAAACATACTATGATCAAATCGGATGAGAACCTATCAAAAGTACTCATGTAATAATCCCTTTGCCAAGTATATGAAGATTGATCTCAAGGCGAGAAGCATGTCATCCTTTGATGATTCAATCCATCTCTCGTATCCGTGATATATTAATAAGTTGTGATTGACTCCTCAATCACGGCATGGCCATGCACTTCCTTAATCATATCACACGAGTGGCCTTGTCATATATCTCCGTTTCATTGGAGTGGCAAATTCCATCTTATTGCTCACTTCCTCTGCACGTTTCATAGTAAACATGAAAGCTACCTTTATAACTATCCGGTTAGGAAGTAGTGTTTGATAGCCTCATGGAAAACTATTACACATGTAGGGAATATGACAATCTCAGTCTAAGGATCATACATCTACTAGGTATGAGATACACTCGATGACACATAAGAATGAAACATTCTCGCGATGTCCCATTGCGGGTCTATCTAACCCATGTTCTTCAACATGCGTCCACAATGTATAGATGATATCTCCATATCCCATGATCTATGAAGCATGATCATCGATAACTACATGTGCTGATCTATTCATCGTTGTCCTATACGATGATATCCGATGAGAGATATTTATCGAATTACATCATTAAGTAAAGAGCTTCATAAGCAAGTCACATACTTGTTGATCAATACAATGATATACATTCATTGGACCAATAATCATATTATTATTCATAAACATAGTCATGTTACAATCATCTAAATGATTGCCTCAAGGGCATAACACTAACAGTCGTGTCACCAACGCCGAGGCCAAGACGTTGGCTTTGAGGGCAAGGGTTGCCGTGCTTGAGCAGGAGAAGCTTGCTCGGGAGATGGCCGACCTGTAGATAGGTCAGTAGGTTGAAAAAGGGGCGAGGGTAACTCGACCCCCCATGTAAATGTCATTTATGTAAACATTGGTTAGTAGAAATAAAGCTTCTTTCTCGCTCGAAATTGGACATGTCTCTTAGAGTTTTAGCCAAAAATCTTAGCTGACGACTTGGCTTTCGCCTTTGCCGCCCCGCCCTTGTCATCTGGCAGGGGCGTAGGAAGTAGCTGTCAAAGCCCACGGGCTAGCCAATGTACTTGACCTAAAAAAGGCTTAAGGTGGAGTCAAATCTCTGGACATGTCCTTGAGAGAGATCTTAGCGCTGACTGTAACCGCGAGGTCAAGATGACCGAGCCCGGGGACGCTCGGGCTTAAACCGAGATTTGGCATCGGGCCAAATCAACCGAGCTCAAAACATTCGAGCTCGGGGCTCTCTCTGGGGGCGGCCTCTGGTTGGCTGTCTGCGGGGGAACGGTCGGCTTACCACGATGAAGATCGATTTATGGTGACCTTGACTCCCCAAGGCTAACCTAGAGGTCGCGACCCGAGGCCAAGGCACTCATGGCGAGGGGGATCATACACAGGTTGCAAAGGAGAGCCTTTAAGCGCCTCGAGGTCGAGGAGCTCTTGGTGTGACCTCTGGTCCAAGCCCTGCTACAGGGGGAGTCGAGACGCGATAAGGATCGGCTTACAGCTGACTTTGACCCCCTGGAGGTGGTCCTTACGGTCACACCTCGAGCCCGCGTCGCTCGAGGTGAGAAGAGGCGCGAGCGTAGGCAATAAAGAAGGACATTCATTGCGGAAAAGGTACCAGGTCTGGCCTCAGGTGTGGGGCGCTTACCGAGCATAGCTCTCGGCTTGGGCCCTGCCCTACGGGGATAGTTGGCTTACCGTAACAAGAACCAGCTTACTGCGGATTTACTGGTGATGCGTAGGTCCAGCCAATGTCTTCGACCTGAAAAAGGGGCTCAAGGTGGAGTCAGGTCGTTGTTGGTCATGCCTTTGATCGAGGACAAGCCTTACCTGTGGCGTTTAGCCGAGGTGGCAGCCGAACTCGGAAACACTAGAGTTTGGGGCCAAGATTTGGGTGTCAGGTCGAGACGGCCGAACTCAGAAACTCTTCGAGTCTGGGGCTCCCCTGAGGGTGGTCTCTGATTCAAAACCTGCTACGGGGGAATAGTCGGCTTACTGGGATAGAGATCGGCCTACTGCGACCGAAGCATCCCCGGAGGTGAATCTAGAGTCCATGTCCTCCGAGCCCGGGAATGCTTCAGGCCCAGAGTGCCCTCTGAGGATGACCTCTGGTTGGCTGTCTACAGGGGAATAGTCGGCTTAACACGATAAAGATTGAATTACGGCGACCTTGAGGATCCCGAGGCGAACCTAGAGACCGCGACCCGAGGCCAAGGTTTGGGCGTTATGCAGGGGCGGCGAACTCAGAAACACTAGAGTCCGGGGCTAGAATTTGGGTGTCATGTCAAGACGGCCGAACTCGGGAACACTTTGAGTCCAGGGCTCCCCTGAGGGTGGTCTCTGATTTGAAACCTACTGCGGGGGAATAGTCGGCTTACTGCGATAGAGATCGGCCTACTGCGACCGAAGCATCCCGGAGGTGAATCTAGAGTCCATGTCCTTCGAGCCTGGGAATGCTTCAGGCTCGGGGTGCCCTCTGAGGATGGCCTCTAGTTGGCTGTCTGCGGGGGAATAGTCGGCTTACCACGATAAAGATCGAATTACAGCGACCTTGAGCATCCCCGAGGCGAACCTAGAGGCTGTGACCGAGGCCAAGGTACCGCGATGAGAGCCAGCTTACTGCGGACTTGATTCCCCGAAGATAGACATTGAGAACGCGACCCGACGCCGCGTCCCCTGAGATGCAAGAGAGGTGTTAGTGCAGAAGAAGAATCTCTTATTGCGTGCTAATACTTATTGCGAGCCTGATCCCTATGGCGCATGAGCGAAGACCACGCTGCCTGGGGCGGAGGTCTCCTGCATGCAAGGGGACAAGGAGAGCATTACAAGCATGAATGATAAAACAAACTTGCTTGCAGCAAACCAATGCTAGGCTGGCCCCCAGCTCGAAACACTTACAGGGGCGGTCCGAGTGCGAGTCACCTTTCTGGGGTAGTCGTCTTACCGCGACGAGAGTTGGCTTACTGTGGACGTGGCCCCTGGAAGCGTACCTTGAGACCACGACCTTGTTCGAGCCAAAAAAGGGGAGGGCTAGATCGAAGCCCAAGTATCCGAGGTCGAGGGACTCACGGGCGTGATCACTAAAACGAGCCTTGCCACAAAGGGAAGCCGTGATGCGATGAGGATCGAATTACTGCTGGCTTGACCCCCCGGTGGTGAACCCTAGTATCACGACCCGGAGACTCATCCGCCCGAGATACGAGGAGGCATAAAGGACGACACAATCATAGTTGATAAAGCAGAAACATTTTACCACCAAAGCAAAAGACAAAGCATTAGACATAGAATTTTTGGAGCTGGTCAATGTTCCACGAGTTCACGAGCTCTCGGCCGTCAGGCATGGCCAGCCGGTAAGCACCCGTGTGATCTACTGAAACGACGCTGTAGGGGCCCACCCACAGCTGGGAAAACTTGTTGGTGTTGGACCGGCCCTGAATCCACTTTAGGACCAGGTCCCCAACAAGGAGCTCCCTGGGTCATACCGATCGAGAGGCATACCTGCGAAGTGCTTGTAGGTAATTCGCCAATCGTAGCAGCGTACGGCACCTTACTTCTTCCGCGAGGGTGAGGTCAAGAGACAGCTCTTGCTCGAGGTCGAGCTGGCCGACCGAGCTAACCCTGACGGAGCCCAACGTGACCTCGGGGGGTAGGACGGCCTCAGAACCGAAAATGAGCTGAAAGGGGGTCGCCCCCGTTGCCCGGCTTGGTGTGGTACGGATGGACCAGAGGACGGTGGGAAGCTCGTCCACCCAGGCCCGGCCTCGCCGCTCGAGCTCGTCGAAGACTTGCTTCTTAACGCCTTGTATGATTTGTCCATTGGTGTGCTCGATCGCCCCGTTGCTCTGGGGATGACCTACCGAGGCGTAGCAAACCTTGGTTCCCCTGTCTTCGCAATACTCTCGAAACGGTTCGTTGGTGAACCGCGTCCCGTTGTCGGTAATGATCCTGCAAGGGACCCCATACCTTGAAACCACAAATGAGCGGAGAAACCTCACCACTTCCTGGGCCGTGATAACCGAGACTGGCTCGGCCTCGACCCATTTTGTGAAAGTGTCGATGGAGACGAACAAGAACTTCTTTCCCCCGACCGCCCGAGGGAAAGGGCTTAGGATGTCGAGGCCCCAGGTCGAGAACGGCCAGGCGAGGGGATGCTCTGGAGGGTGTAAGCCGGTCGGTGTGTCTTCCGAGCGTGGAACTGGCAGGCCTGACAGGCGCAGACGATGTCCCGAGCGTCCTGGAGCGCCTTCGGCCAATAGAAGCCCATCCTGAATGCCTTTCGAATCATCATCCTGAAAGAAGAGTGAGTGCCACAGAGGCCCGAATGGATGTCATTGAGAAAGTATTTACCTTCCTCGGGGGTGACGCACTTGGCCAGGACACCCAAGATGCCTCGCCAATACAATTGCCCGTTGACAAGCCCGTACGAGCTTGCACGACGCTTGATTCTGCTGCCCTCGGCTGGATCAGGCGGGAGCTCGCCGAGTTCGAGGAACTTGATGATCGGGTCCGTCCACGAGGGAACACTCTCGAGCAGGGCCACCGAGTCTTCCGAGTGGACGACGGTCGGGGTCGGCAGGATCTCGAGGATGACATCCGGCGGGATTTCGTCGTCGGACGACCCGAGTTTGGACAAGAGGTCGGCACCGGAGTTGTCCTTCCTGGTGAAGGGAAACGCGGTATGCTACGCTAGCACAAAAAAAAACTACCGCGCAACCAGAAAGCTACTCGCAAGAAGGGGATCATAGATAAGATTACCACTAGACGCGCAGTTGCGGAATCCTTCGCGCGTCGATGTAGTGGTTCGTCCTCGCCGCAGTCGTTGCGTCGATGTAGTGGATCGTCCTCGCCTCGCCGTGGATCGTCCTCCCACGCCCGCTTGATCGCGCGGCGTCACCGCGAGATCCACACGTCCGAGAGATGGAGCGCCGTGCGTCGTGTGCAAGCACCTAGTCGCTCGGCGAGGCAGCGAGAGGAGGAGGCTAGGGTTTCAAGTGAATCAAACCTAAACCGTGGAAAGCACACTCTGCGCCCTCCTCCTCCCCTCCTTATATAGCCACGAGATGAAACCTAAACCGGGGCCCACCAACATGCTAAGCCCACGAGGTTCATTAATTACGGATCAATCCAAATTAATGCGTCCCCACCCATTAAGTGTGTGACCTGCGGGTTCACATACGTTTGGACATGGATTGGAAAACTCCTTTTCAATCCAATAGTTGGTAGCGGCTTCTTGCAAAGTATGCCAACTCCCAAACATCTGTGATCAAATCGAGCAGAACCTATCAAAAGAACTCATGTAATAATCCCTTTGCCAAGTATATGAAGATTGATCTCAAGGCGAGAAGCATGTCATCCTTTGATGATTCAATCCATCTCTCGTATCCGTGATATATTAATAAGTTGTGATTGACTCCTCAATCACGGCATGGCCATGCACTTTCTTAATCATATCACACGAGTGGCCTTGTCATATATCTCCGTTTCATTGGAGTGGCAAATTCCATCTTATTTGCTCACTTCCTCTGCACGTTTCATAGTAAACATGAAAGCTACCTTTATAACTATCCGGTTAGGAAGTAGTGTTTGATAGCCCCAAGGAAAACTATTACACATGTAGGGAATATGACAATCTCAGGTCTAAGGATCATACATCTTCTAGGTATGAGATACTGCGATGACACATAAGAATGAAACATTCTCGCGAGTTGTCCCATAGCGGGTCTATCTAACCCATGTTCTTCAACATGGTCCACAATGTAGAGATGATATCTCCATATCCCATGATCTATGAAGCATGATCATCGATCACTACATGTCTTGATCTATTCATCGTAGTCCTATCACGATGATATCCGATCGAGATATATATCGAATTACATCATTAAGTAAAGAGCTTCATAATCAAGTCACATACTTGTTGATCAATACAATGATATACATTCATTGGACCAATAATCATATTATTATTCATAAACATAGTCATGTTACAATCATCTAAATGATTGCCTCAAGGGCATAACACTAACAATCTCCCACTTGCACTTGAGTCAATCAATTAAGTATCTAATACCAATAGACCTTGTGTGCGCCTCATGCTTAGGTCGTGGCGATGGCTTTGTCAGCGGATCGGCCACATTGGCTTCCGTATGTACTTTGCATATTCAGCGTCACCTCTATCCACAATCTCGCGAATAAGGTGAAAGCGGCGGAGTATGTGTTTAGACTTTGATGTGATCTAGGCTCTTTTGCTTGTGCAATGGCACCACTATTATCACAATAGATGTCCATTGGACTAGAGACACTAGCGACCACACCAAGCTCTGTGATAAACTTCTTAATCCACACAGCCTCCTTTGCGGCCTCGAAGCCGCAATGTACTCCGCTTCGTCGTGAGTCGGCCACCGTGTTTTGCTTGGAACTCTTCCGACTACTGCTCCTCCATTAAGTGTAAACACAAACCGGATTGCGATCGAAAATCATCTTTGTCGGTTTGGAAGCTTGCATCGGTGTAACCCTTTGCAAGCAGATCTTCCTCACCTCCAAAAACAAGGAACATACCCTTAGTTCTTCTCAAGTACTTGAGGATATTTTTACGGCTATCCAATGACCATCACGGGATCCGCTTGGTATCCGCTCGTGACACTTAGAGCATATGAGACATCCGGGCGTGTACAGATCATGGCATACATAATAGACCCAATAGTGAAGCATATGGAATCTTGCTCATCTGTCTCGCTCATCGGATGTCGAAGGACACCGATTCTTGCAGAGGCGATGCCATGTGACATTGGCATGAAACCTCTCTTGGATTCATGCATATTGAACCTTTTCAATATCTTGTCAATGTCGTTTCTGACTTAATCCAATTAACCTTTTGATCTATCTCTATAGATTTTTATGCCCAAGATATAGCATGCTTCTCCCAAGTCCTTCATTGAGAAACTCCTTTTCAATGAAGTCTTAACATCTTCAAGCATAGGAATGTCATTCCCGATTAATAATATGTCATCCACATACAAAATCGAGAAATACAAGTGCGCTCCCACTAGCCTTCTTGTAAACACAAGGCTCTTCTTCATTTTGATAAAGTCAAAACCTTTGACTACTTCATCAAAGCGAATGTTCCAACTCCTAGATGCTTGCTTTAACCCATAAATGGATCTTTGAAGCTTGCATACCCTTTTAGCATATTTAGGATCAACAAAGCCTTGAGGTTGTATCATGTATACATCCTCGAAAGATTCCCATTAAGGAAGGCTGTTTTGACATCCATCGCCATATTTCATAATCAAAATATGCAGCAATAGCTAAAATGATCCGGACAGACTTGAGCATAGCTACGGTGAGAAAGTTTCATCATAGTCAACTCCTTGAACTTGTTTGAAACCCTTTGCCACCAACCGTGCCTTATAGATCTGAACATTTCCATCTCGTCTATCTTTTCTTGAAAATCCATTTGCACTCAATGGTTTTACACCATCAGTGAATCGACCAAGTTCCAAACTTGATTGTCATGCATGGATTGAATTTGGATCTCATGGCTTCAAGCCATTTTGGAGTTTGGGTCCATCATTGCTTCTTCATAAGTCGTGGGCTCATCATTGTCCAACAATAATATGTCATTCCCATATCTAATAGGTACATGGCGTGGCCTCCCGACCTACGTGGGGTGGAGTCTCTTCCACAGGTTGTACAACACTTTGTACATCTTGTGAAGGTTCAGAGGTAGCTTGAACATATTCATGTGATTCTCGAACTTCATCAAGATACACATCACTCCTCTTGATTTCTTTTGAAAGAAACTCTTTCTCCAAAAGACACCATTTGAGCAACAAAAACTTTGTTCTCGTTTCTTTTGTAAAAGTAATATCCTTTTGTTTCTTTAGGATACCCCACAAAAAGCATTTTTACGATTTAGGTGCGAGTTTATCGATTGTAAGCGTTTTACATAAGCCTCACATCCCCATATCTTGAGAAATGACAACATGGGTCTTCTCGATCCATATCTCATATGGCATCTTCTCAACAGATTTTGATGGGACCCTATTCAAAGTGAGCATTGTCTCTAGGCGAAACCCCAAAGGATAATGGCGGATCTGTTTGGTGATCATTGACCGAACCATATCTAATAAAGTCCGATTCGTCGTTCGGACACACCATTCCATTGAGGCGTTCTGGCGGAGAAAGTTGCGGAGCGATTCCACATTGCTTTAAATGATCACCAAACTCTTGGCTCAAGTATTCGCCACCACGATCGGATCGTAAGTGTTTTATTGTTTTGCCAAGTTGATTTTGTACTTCGTTCGAAACTCTTTGAACCTTTCAAAAGTTTGATTTATACCTCATTAAATAGATATATCCATATCTCTGAAGTCATCGGTAAAAGTTACAAAATCTGAAACCCACCCCTAGCGATCGAGCTCATTGGTCCACATACATCTGTATGTACTAGGGCCAATAATTCACTTACTCTCTCACTAAAACCTGTGAAAGGGCTTTTGTCATCTTGCCAAGTAAACAAGATTCACATGTTTCAAATGATTCAAAATCAAATGAGGTTAGAAGTCCATCACCATGGAGCTTCTTCATGCGCTTCTCATTTATATGACCTAGCGACAATGCCACAAAAGGTAGGGTTCAAATCATTAGGCGGTGCCTTTTTACATTAATATTATAGACAGTTTTCTTGAGTTCAGGGCGTACAACCCATCCACCATGGGGCAACGACCATAATACATATCATTCAAAAATATTGAACAAACAAAGTTCTTTATTAAAATCATAACCTTCATGTTCCAAACAAGAAGATGAAATAATGTTTCTACTCAAAGATGGAACAAAATAACAATTATTGAGTTCTAAAACTAATCACGAAGGCAAATGCAATGGGTATGTGCCAGCAGCAAGACCAGCAACTCTTGCTTTATTCCCCACGAAGATCCACTTCTCCTTTTGCCAAGTCTCTACTCTTTATCACCGCAACGAATTGCAAATGTGAGCAACCGAACCGGTATCATATACCCATGAGTGAGTGAAGAAGTAGCAAGATTAATTTCTATAACATTAATACGAAGTGGAAACCACATTTCCATTCTTCTTATCTGCCAGTACTTTTCGATTCCGTTTCCAATGCCCCGATTTCTTGCAATAGAAGCATTGGGTATCAGGTTGAGGGCCAACTTTAAGCTTCGAAGCTTAGTTTTGAGGCTTGCGATCTCATCTTGAGCCTTGCCCTTGCCCTTGCCCTTGCTCTTTCCGTTCCCCACCTTAGCCTTTCTCTTTTTGAAAGCGGTTGTTTTTGAACCATCATCACATGATTGGGTTTTTCTTAATGCTTTCCTCATGACCTTGAGCATCCCATGTAGCTCGGTTAGGCTCTTCTCCATGCTATTCATATGAAAATTCATAATGAATGGCTCAAAGCTCTGAGGCGAGGCGGAGAATAACATCTGTGGCCAAACCGAGGCTAAGGGAAACTCAAGTTTTCAATCTCCCAATGTAACCAATCATCTTGATCACATGAGGGTGGCCGGATTGCCTTGACCGACTTACAAGCAAATAAAAGCTTTGAGATACCATACCTCTCAGCTCTTGCTTGATTCCCAAACATGCCCTTCAAGCCCACAATCATATTGTAAGCATCCTGGTCCTCATATTGCTTTTGGAGCTCGAGTCCATTGTGACTAGCATGAGACGGTGACTCTCTGAAGCATTAACATGCTTTTCATATTCAACCCTCAAATTGCGGCAAGCATTTTGGTGGTTCATCAGAATTGGATTCTCTAGAACATAGTCCTTCTTTTCATGCTTGAGAACAATTCTCGGGTTGCGATACCAATCAACAAAATTAGTTCCATTCAGTTTTCCCTTTCCAAAACCGATCTCAAAGCAAAACCAGTGTAGCAGGAGTAGGAGAAGGTGCCATTGAACTACAACAAAAATATGCAAAGATTCTAAGCACTATGTTTATGTAAAACTTTTATTAAACTTTTAATTAAAGACACTCCTATTTTATGTCCTTTTATAGACACATAGTGAGTATTCAAGATCCATATTCATTAAACACTAGTGAGCTTTGGCATCTTGCTAGAAATTTAATGACATAGGTAAGCAACACCTTTGCTAATTACATCATATGTAACTCTTGTTTGTTGAGTATGAAAACAAGTAATGAATGCCTCCATCAACTTGACTCATGGCAGTCAACTCGCCCCAAGGGCTCACATGAGGAGGAGCACTTCCGTATTCGGTGCCAATTAAGAAACCTGCCTCATGTGTGTTTTCCTAGACACCAATTGTCTTGTATAGGTTCCTTCATTCTGAAATCAAATCCCAACCACTTATGTCCTCAAGCCCAAAACCGTTTTGATAGCTCGTTTAAATCGCCATTGTTATGCGTGATGTGTCCAACACATCCCTATCATCTATTGAGATAGCCATTGATATACTACTTTGGCAGTCATATCAATAACGATCTAAATTCTTGATAGGTGCAACAATTGGATGGACAATTTGATTTAAGATTTTTAACTATAAGGATGAACAAAGATTACTATGAACATAGCATCACATGCAATGAGCATAAAGAAAATAGCAAGGATAAAACACACATCCACGAGAAAATCAAAATAAGTGTGAAATAGCATGGCCCTTAGCATTAAGATCTCCATCATCATGCTTGGTTGTTCACCTAGCCACCTTGCTTGATTTGTTCACCTAGCCATCGTCTTCATCATTATGGATGCAACTCCTTACAACTTTTGATAATGAATTTTACATGAGGTTTGAAGCATCACAAGTCGACACGCAGGTCGTTATACAATTTAAATAGCCTTATGGCTTAACACGGCATGCAGGCCATGTGGAAATAACATGCATCACATACACATAGGCCATACTATTTCACATAATTCCTGCAAAAGCAGGTTAAACAAAAGCAACCCTCGACTCAGGGTCCGAGGCGGCCCAGCGCTGGTCCCACCGGCGGTCGTGAGCGGGTCGAGGCGGCGCCCTGCAATCAAGGCGCGAGCCCACGTAGTGAAGTCGGCGGGTCGAGGCGGCGCTTGAAATTTTTAGAGGCATGTCTTCCGCCATGGAAAACACCCTCAAAATTTCCACGGATCAACAGATTGACCCAATCCGATCTAATATAATTGGCTTGGTCCCATATGGATACGTTTGAAACCACGATGGCGGTAACCCGGCCGGTAAGAACAGCGTCGTACCATGAGCGGACTCACCCAAATCAATATTGAATCTGTTTGCGCTTACCATGGATCAGCAGTTGACCCAATCCAACTCGATCGATTGGCTTGGTCCCATATGGATCGTTTGAAACCACGATGGCGGTAACCCGACCGGTAAGGGTAACGTCGTACCATGAGCGGACTCACCCAAATCAAGATTGAGTCGGTTTGCACTTTCCTCAAACCCTAAATCGATCGATCTCGCCGATGGTGCCGTCACCAATTCATCACATGAGCTATTTGAACATGTAATAGATCCAATCTACTAACCTCACACATCATATGTGCAACATCGAGATCACAAAACTATACGAGATGGCTCGATACCCTTTGAAGGAAACGCGGTATGCTACGCTAGCACAAAAAAACTACCACGCAACGAGCTACTCGCAAGAAGGGGATCATAGATAAGATTACCACTAGGCGCGCGATTGCGGAATCCTTCGCAGCGTCGATGTAGTGGTTCGTCCTCGCCGCGATCGTTGCGTCGATGTAGTGGATCGTCCTCGCCTCGCCGTGGATCGTCCTCCCACGCCGCGATCGCAGCGGCGTCACCGCGATGATCCACACGTCCGAGAGATGGAGCGCCGTGCGTCGTGTGCAAGCACCTAGTCGCTCGGCGAGGCGCGAGAGGAGGAGGCTAGGGTTTCAAGTGAATCAAACCTAAACCGTGGAAAGCACACTCTGCGCCTCCTCCTCCCTCCTTATATAGCCACGAGATGAAACCCTAAACCGGGGCCCACCGGCATGCTAAGCCCACGAGGTTCATTAATTACGGATCAATCCAAATTAATGCGTCCCGACCCATTAAGTGTGTGACCTGCGGGTTCACATACGTTTGGACATGGATTGGAAAACTCCTTTTCAATCCAATAGTTGGTAGCGGCTTCTTGCAAAGTATGCCAACTCCCAAACATCTTGTGATCAAATCGAGCAGAACCTATCAAAAGAACTCATGTAATAATCCCTTTGCCAAGTATATGAAGATTGATCTCAAGGCGAGAAGCATGTCATCCTTTGATGATTCAATCCATCTCTCGTATCCGTGATATATTAATAAGTTGTGATTGACTCCTCAATCACGGCATGGCCATGCACTTTCTTAATCATATCACACGAGTGGCCTTGTCATATATCTCCGTTTCATTGGGTGGCAAATTCCATCTTATTTGCTCACTTCCCTCTGCACGTTTCATAGTAAACATGAAAGCTACCTTTATAACTATCCGGTTAGGAAGTAGTGTTTGATAGCCCCAAGGAAAACTATTACACATGTAGGGAATATGACAATCTCGGGTCTAAGGATCATACATCTTCTAGGTATGAGATACAGCGATGACACATAAGAATGAAACATTCTCGCGTTGTCCCATAGCGGGTCTATCTAACCCATGTTCTTCAACATGGTCCACAATGTAGAGATGATATCTCCATATCCCATGATCTATGAAGCATGATCATCGATCACTACATGTGCTGATCTATTCATCGTAGTCCTATACGATGATATCCGATCAGAGATATATATCGAATTACATCATTAAGTAAAGAGCTTCATAATCAAGTCACATACTTGTTGATCAATACAATGATATACATTCATTGGACCAATAATCATATTATTATTCATAAACATAGTCATGTTACAATCATCTAAATGATTGCCTCAAGGGCATAACACTAACACCTGGGAACATACCCGACCTCAAGGTTCTTAAACCACCTCTCCATCTTGCATACCTCGGCGAGGTAATTTGCCATTGAGGGCTCTGAGCATTGGTAGTCTTTGTTGTACTGGTTGACAACGAGCTGGGAATCCCCTTTCGCAACCAGCCGGCTCACGCCTAGAGATTTGCATGCTCGAAGGCCGACCAAGAGGGCCTCGTACTCCGCGACGTTTTTGGTTGCGGGAAAGCTGAAGCGAATCACATACTTCAGACGATACCCCCGGGGAGTAATGAGAAGGACGCCAGCCCCCGAGTGCTTAAACGATCTTGATTCGTCGAAGAACATGGTCCAGGGGCCTTCTTCCTCGGCCTCGGGTTCAGAGGCGGGCTCCGCGGTCTATTCGATCACGAAGTCGGCGAGCGCCTGCGACTTGATGGAGGAGCGTGGTACAAACCGAATGTCAAATTCGTCTAGTTCCATAGCCCACTTGGTGAAGCGGACTCCTACTTTCGGGTTCTTCAGGATCTCGCCGAGCGGGAACCCGCTCGGAATGACCACAGCGTGCGCCTAAAAGTAATGCTAAAGCTTGCGCGAGACCATAAAAAGAGCGTAGAGTAGCTTCTAGACCTAGGGGTAGCGCTCCTTTGATCCGTGAAGCACTTCGCTGACGTAGTAGATCGGTTGCTGCCGGCCATCTCGCTCGGCCACCAGGACAACACTGACATCCTAGGTTGCAGCCGCGAGGTAAAGCAGCAACGCCTCACCCGGCCGTGGGGTCGTGGGAGTGGATGGCTCGAGAGATACGACTTCAGCTCGTCGAAGGATTGCTGGGCTTCGGGAGTCCACTCGAAGCCCCCATGCCTGTGCAGGGCCTTGAAGAATGGCAGCCCGCACTCCTTGAGCCTCTAGATGAATCGGGTGAGGGCGGCTATGCGGCCGGCGAGGCATTAGACCTGTTTTATCGATGTTGGGGCGGTCATCCTCTCGATCGCCTCGATCTTCTCCGGGTTCGGGCCTACCCCTGAGCCCCCGATCATGTAGCCGAGCACCTTGCCCGAGGTCACACCGAAGATGCACTTCTCGGAATTGAGCTTGATCCCATGCCTGTTTAAGTTGGCAAAGTTCTCCGCGAGATCGTCGATGTGGTCGGCTTCAGAAGAGCTCTTGACGATGATGTCGTCGACATAGACCTCGAGGTTCCGCCTGATCTGAGGGTCGAAGGTCCTGAACATCAGCCGCTGGAACGTCGCCCCGGCGTTGCGGAGACCGAACGACATGGTGGTGAAGCAGAACGTCCCAAACGGTGTGATGAAGGCTGTCTTGTCATCGTCGCCTGTCGCGAGCTTGATCTGATGGTAGCCAGAGTAGGCGTTGAGGAAGCTTAACATCTTGGCGGTGGTGGTGGAGTCCACGATCTGGTCTATGAGCGGAAGAGGAAAGTTATCCTTCGGGCACGCCGAATTCAAACCTGTGTGGTCGACGCATATCCTCCACTTCCCGCCTTTTTTCTATACGATCATCGGGTTGGCCAGCCATTTGGAGTAGTCAACCTCGTGAATAAAGCCGGCCTTCAGGAGTTTGTCGAGATGCTCCCTAATTATCGCCACCTTTTTGGGGGGAAAAGGCGCATGGGCCTACAGCCAGGCCTTGTTTGCAATTTGTGCTCGATCACCTCCCTTGGGACTCCCGGCATGTCTCCCGGCTCCCACGCGAATATGCTCTTATTGCTGTGGAGGAAGATGACGAGCTCGAGCTCCTATTTCGGATCAAGCTGGGCGGTGAGGTGGACACTTGTCCGGGTTGCCCTCCTCGAGCTGCACGGCTTTGGTTGGGCCGCTGGGCTGGATCACCGCCTTCCAGCGGGCGTTCTTCAGAGTCACCTCGGGACCCCGCCGGGGGAGAACGCCAGCGATCGCCAGGGCTTTCTCCTCGCAACAGTGTGCTACCTTGAGGTCGCCACAGACGGTTATGATGCCATGGGGCCTAGGGAGCTTCATGCAACGGTGGCCGTAATGGTTCACCGCCATGAAGTTGATTAAAGCCGGCCGCCCGAGGATGGCGTTGTAGGGGATATCTCCATCCATCACCTCGAAGGTGATCAGCTCAGTACAGAAGTTCGCCAAATCATCAAAGGTGACGAGCAGAACCACCTGCCCGAGCGGAGTGGTCGAGCTCCCCAGCACGATGCCGAAGAAGGGGACCGCTATGCTCCTGATCTTCGACCGGGGGATCTGCATCCGGTCCAACGTGCCAGCCAAGAGTAGGTTGAGGGAACTTCCTCCGTCAACCATAACCCTCCTGACCACGGTGTTGCTCACGGTCGGGGCCACGACCAAAGCGGTCTTAAGTTCCTTGGACATTCCCGGGGAAGCGTCGTCTCAGGATAAGGTGATCGGAATACCAGCCCATTTGCAAGGCTGGTCGGTGGGCTTCCCGGCTGAAGCTTAATATATGGTGCGCACGGTGTTTTTCAGCTCACACCGGGATCGGTACACGGACGAACCACCGAAGATCATGTCGACGCGGTGGTCGCCCTGTTGGAACTCCAGGTCGAGGCCCTCGCAGGCACCACCCCCGTCGGGCAGCTCGTCCCCCTTCGGGAGCGTGGGCATCTCTCCATGCCCGTCGTAGAAGGCGTCCAGCTTGTACTGCCACATTCTACAGCTCCGCAGGTCATGGCCGTGGGCTCTGTGGAACGGGCAGAACTCGTCCGGGTCGTACTCGGGCTGGGCCTCGTCGACGCGAGGCCGTGCGCGGCCCCGCTGGGGGCCGGCCCGATGCTGTCCCTGCTGCCATGCGGCGCGACGCTGCCCTTGATGGCATTGTGCTTGCTGATGCCGTGGCTGACCGTGCTGAGGTCGAGGCTCATTGCGGTCGGGTTGCCGCACCTCCATCACCTCGCACCCGGTGTCCACCGCAGCGACCACGCGTAGCTGGCCGCCGTCATCACGGCGACCTTGCCCTCGCTTCTTGTTGCGCGGGTCTGGGGCAGCATCCTTGGCGCCAGACGGCCCAGCCTCGCTAGGAATGCGGCTGAGTTTGCCCTGGTCGTAGTCGCGTTTCCAACGGACGGCGTCGTCCGCGTTCGCGTAACATTCCGCCATCCAGAACAGTCTGTTGACACTGAGGTTGGTGGTGATCTCCAGGTCCTCGGTAAGGCGTTTGTCCCGGACGCCGAACTTGAAGGCCTTGATGACGGCCTCTCCGGAGACATTCGGGATCGAATTCCTCGCGTGGGTGAACCAGCGAAAGAAGTCGCGGAGTTGTTCACCCTTGCCCTGGATGATGCGATCCAGGTCCCTTTCTCATCAAGGGCGCTCGTAGCAGCTCTAGAAGTTTGAACGGAGGGAATTTTGCACCTGGCGCCATGACCAGAAAACGCCGTGTGCCTGGTTGAAGAGCCAGGTGTGAGTAGCGCCGTCCAGGACAGTACGGAGGTAGTTGGCCATTACAGCCTCATTCCCGCCGGCCGCCAGGATCGTGGTGGAGTAGATTGAGAGAAATTCGTCGGGGTTCTTTGTCCCGTCGAACCACTCCATCACGGCAGGCTTGAACCGAAGCTGGCCAGCGCACCCGACGGAGGCCGACGGAGTACGCCGGGCAGCCGACGTTAGGGCAGCGCGGTCGCCGCTGCTGCAGTCAGAGTCGTCATCGGCGAGGCGATCGAACTCGAGCCGACGGTGCACTCCGCTCCGATCTTGGCGGTTAGGAAGGGCATCGTCAGGATGGCGATGATCGTGAACCTTCCGACGCCTAGGCGGAATGTCCGGTGAAAGGCCTCCGGAAGCGTCACTACTCGAGTGAGCACTGTTGCCACTCTGCTGATCGCTAGGATGCCCGCGCGTCAGGCCCGGGTCCCGGTGAGGTGCGGATGGTTGCGGTGGACTCCGGGCCCGCGGGTACGGAGTTGGCCGGCAAGAGCAGCGTCGCCCGCGCGACGAGTTGCCGTCACTTTCCAGGGAGCGATGCTCGAGGGGTCGGTGCCACTCTCGTTGTGAGGGCGTGACCTCATCGGCCACCCTGCCAAGCTCCTCAACAAGGGACCGGCGAAGGAGGGCCGACCTCGCCTGGGTAGGGTCGGCCATGACTCGGGCGATGGCTCGCAAGCGTTCCCGGTTGGGGTCGTCCATGCGAGTAGGGCTGCGGTGCCCAGACGAGACGCAAAGCTCTTCACGCTCCTCCCGTCGGAGGGTGGTAATGGCCTGGTTGATGGCAACCCGGGCCAACCGACGCGCCTCCTCCAGGGTTTCCGGGTCGCTGTCCCTCGTCCCCGCGCTCACCTCGCGGCTGCCGGCCATGAAGGCCAGGCATTCGCATGGCGGCGGCGAAGGCAAGAACATGGGGGTGGAGCCTTGACACTCGGGGACCACGTTCGAGTCCAGATTTGCTGATCATGGCATGTCGTCATCGAAGCCGAAGGGGCCGACGACGCCGAGCAGTGAACTCCGAACGAGCGAAACTTGGTCCCCACGGTGGGCGCCAGCTGTCGACGATCGAAACCGCCGACCGCAAAGAAAAAGGGGGGATGCGAGTAGATCGTTCGGGGGTGAGACTCGAAATTGTGCTCGTTCGGGAATGGCGAGCGTCGCGGTATGTATGTCGAGGAAGAAGCAACGAACACAAGGTTTATACTGGTTCGAGCCCCCGAGTTCGGGTAACAGCTCTACTCCAGTCTTGCCCTGAGGCGAAAGATGTAAATGAAGTTTTGTGAGGGAATACAGACGGGACCCGAGCTAGTGGTCGCTCAGAGGAGAAGTTGCCAGAGGAGAAGTTGCCAGGGAGAGTTCGGGGACCTTTTCTTGTTCTTCTTTTTCTCTCTTTCTTTCTCCTCTCCTCTTCACTTGGTCATCCTCTTTCTCGTCGGGGCAATTCATTGCTTTTTGTATCCCCTCAGGAGCTCTGCTGCTTGGTCCCGAGGTTGACGTCAGGTGCCCGTGGTGAGCCGACGGGGGTTGCTGAGAGGCGTTGATAGTCGTTGAGGGCTGACGGTAGCTGTTGGGAGTTGACGGGAGTTGCTGGGCCCTAGTTCCCGTGCAGGGGCAGGTATAGTGCTGATTCTCACGTAGGGGAGGTTTTTTACATGAGATAAATAAATTGTTACAGATGTCTTTTACCACCCGGGGGGGAACGTAGAGATGTAGAGGTCGTGGCATCGAGATCGAGGGGGGCATTTGTCCTTGCGCCCGAGTCCGAGCTCGCTAGACCCGAGCCCGAGCTTAGGAGAGCACCTCCTAGGTCGAAGACAAGCCCCCAGGCCCGTGGGAAGCTGCCACGAGACCCGGGGGAACGCTTACACGTGGCGAGGTACCGATCCCCGACAGATCTGCTTTAAGGGTATGAGTTTGATGAAATCACTCCAATACATTAATGCTTTGCAATGAATTCCTATTGGATTTCTGGTTGGATTTGCATTTCTGCGTCTAACTCAGCATACTGAGATTTTATTTTACCATCAGAATGCTTCGAAACAGTCAATCTATTAGATATCCAGTATAATTGGAGAACTTGTCCCCATGCTTTTTATTATTGTATTTGAGTTTCCTCTTCTAACTTATGGAGTATAAGGTCTGTGAGCAGCATCATGACAAATGCAACCTAACTGATCGCCATTTAATTATTCACTAGTTCTACAGCTTTTGTTTATTGAGTGTCAACTGCGAGAGTAATAATAGTTTTTCTCTTACCAGAGTGAAGCGTATGATGTTTCCCTTTTGACTTTGGTACAAGGAAAAATGCAATTTTTACACAATTCTTTTCCGTTCTTCAGCCCGGATATGATCATGGCTTTGGTTGGAAATAAGGCTGATCTACATGAAAATCACAGTGTATCTTCCCAGGAGTACATATCTTGGAAGAATGTCACTTTGTTATACTGGGATATTATATGCTGAATGTACTATAAGGAGATTTTTTTTTACTATATGCTTTGGTTTCTACTAGAATCTGGTCATCCAAATGGAATCCCAAACACTTTTGAACTTAGTTTCAGTCTTTATCCTTTTAATATGCTGATTGTCTTGTTCTTAGAAAAGCAGCTTTTGAGTGATTTAATAATAAGAAAGGGGACTTGTGCATAATTCGAAAAATGTGGAATTATTTTTTATTGGAAACATGTGTATTAGCAGGCCTGAAATAGTTCTCAAGTTACTTTTTTTTGGAAAAGACCTTTCGCTTTCTTGTTGTTCCAAAATTCCATTCACTGGCTTATCCAACCACCTTTGTGAGCTAACTATCGAGTTGTAATACAATACCCAAGTGACAGTTTCTAAATGGGTAAGCGAACATGTGCTCTGTCATTTCTTTCCTTATGCAGGCCTTTCCCATTTCTACTGTTTTATTTGGTTATGTACTTATGTTTCATCTTATGTATCTAAAATTTTACAGCATCGACAAGTTTGAACTACAGTTCTTTGTTGACTTCCTCTCATAGCTCGATCTTCTTGACTGATGTTTGTGATCTTTTTCTTAGTTCTTGTTGTCTGATATTTGTAGAAAGATCCAAAAACTAGAGAGGCTGCAAGTTTGTCGTTTGAGTTCAATCTCTGCGAAGCTGTGAACTCATGGGAACATGTAAGCATGCTTTCTACTGAGATATCTATGCGATTTTTCTTATCCAATTAACGCCAACATTTTACATGATGAATGCAAAACGACACGGTGATGTTCACTGGGTTGTAGTTGCATGAATTTCTGTTAGCTTCATCTTGATGTTCCAACACTATAGCATAAACTGGGACGCATCGTTGTCCTAAAGTTTGTTAGAATTATAATAATAGTTATTGATACGGTCACTCAGTTGTTTTTTCTAGGTTCGCAATAGCACAATACTGACAAAGGAATACATTGATGCATTGCCAAATGTTATCTATTTTGTTGAAATGTTAAGCATGGGGTTCAAATTTATTTTTAATTGTGTATTTTTGTTGTACTTTTCTTATACCTCAATGCCCATAGTCTTTGATATTAGTAATAGCTGCTTAGCTTTTCGCTTGAGGTTTATCGAAATCCTGGCTCCGCCACTATACTACAGGCTATTGATTTTGATGAAATCGGGATACTAGGAAGACGCAAGTATATACATAGAGCTGCGCATTAGGTTGGATGTAATGGCTCAAATGGCTTGGAACAGCACACGCTTACTGTTTGTTGTAATGCCGGATTGGTGACTACTCATTTCATGTCTCATTTGTAGTCCTTTGGTAGTTTGCTTTAGTGGTTACTCCTATCTTACATGCCAAACTATATTTTGATCAAAATCTAATAATCTATATAGAACCTGCATAGATAATTTTGTTACTTGTCATCACTTTGTGTGATTGAAGTTGTACCATGTCTCAATTATGCACAAAACCGAATATAGTCTAAAATTCTCCAACTATTTCAGTGTATTGCATTAGTTAAATCCATACCTGATTTTGTAATGCTTACCGCAGTCTGTGGGATGGCAAGTGGGAGAGCATTGCAAACCTAATGATGGAAGTCGTGGTACATTCCTCAAACCCATACCATGCCACAAACCGTATAGTTTCTGTTTGGACTTACCATTTCATTTTTTCACAACTAATGTTACTAAATTCATATGGGATTGCCTCAATCAAGATGATGATGAGCTACTGGGATTGCTGGGAAATCAAACTCCTTTGAGAGACTGCTGTGATTTTGGCAATAGCTTCTTTGATATTGGCGGTAGGAAGTTTCTTCCTCTAAGAATTATCAATTGATATTAGTGTTGCATTATTTGCTCAAAGGGAGGGATTACTTGTGTCAGATATCACCTGCAAGGAGACCCTGGACCGGGAGGAATATCAGGAATCAAAGCAGAGGCTCATGTTGGAGTACCCTTCTGAGTCCAATAAATCAGAAGTTTCTATGTTTAATTATAAGATTCTTGAGATAAATGTTACAAGAGAAGTTTCTATATTTTTGTTGAGTCCATTGTTCCTACAAACAATACTTTAATGTTTCATTGTTCTCCATTTTGCCCAAATCAATATTTTCAATACTTTTATTCCAGATTGAGTAATTTTGAAATGAAATTGGTTGTGCAATTGGTGCGGTTTGTGTGGATGGTATTATCATAAAAAATAATGAGAATACTTTTATCACTATAGGACCGATAAAATATGACAAAGTTCTTCGCACAAATGAGTTGCTTTAGCTATTTATGGCACATATTTTATCACCGGTATCGCTATTCAGCCACTAATGCATCTTGTTTTGTGGGGTAAACATCATCACAAAAAATGTGCGCTGCCACAAATAGTTTGAGATTTGTGAGAAATGTTACCACATCTTCATCTTGGTTTAGATGTGCATTTGTGATTATAGTGCTATCACTGTTACAAAATATAAGTGTGACAATTTAGCTGACACAGATGTAACTCAAATATTGAGAAATAACGCCGCCACAAGAAGCATAGCTAGTGATGAAACTACTGCCAACCAACGTAAATAGATTTGTGACTATAATTTGTCACTTTTACAAAATATAATTGTGATGATTTAATGGTAACAAATGTTCATAAATTGTGGGAAATTCCATGTCACTATAAGCATCACAGGTAGCAACAACATCGTCACTATTGTAATGATAACATTCCAAATTTTAGCTTTTCAAAAGTTTCCCTGAGTTTTTAAAATTTTGTGAATTTATTTGGAGCTCTCAAGTGCAAGCAATTATTTGAGTCAAAATTTCAAGTTAAAAATGAGTTCAAAATAATTTATTTGGGTTCCAAATGTTTAAAACTATTTTTGAGATTTTTTTTGGATTTTTTCTAATTTATTTGCTATTTATTTTGGTTTTTCTTATTCTCAGGTATTTTCTAAAAAGGAAAATCCATTTTCCTTCTCCTTTTCCGCTCGGGCCGAATCCTTCCCTGCGGCCCATTTCCCTCGCTTCAGCCCGGTCCGCCTCCTCTCCCACGCCGCCTAGCCCGCTCCCTCTCCAGGGCCAGCTTCCCTCTGCCCAACGCCGCGCCCGCCGACGCGTGGGCCCCGCCTATCAGCCGTTGTCTCTTCATCTCCGCGCCGCTCCGCTGCCTATTTAGCGCGCCACACCCGTCTCTCTTTTCCCGAGTTTCGCCACCCGTGCGCCGCTCCGCGCTTTTCTTCTCCACTGCCGTGGCCGTGCTCTTCTCCGCCGTCTTTCTTCTTCTCCGGTGAGTCTCGGTCGCTTCTTTTGGTCGCCGCGAACTCCCCGTGTTGCCCTCTCTCTTTTGCCCCTAGACCCGCGCTGTCTCGTCGTGTTTTGCTCCGTCGGCGTCATCTTCTTCTCCGCCTCTGGCGTGCCTGCGCCACCGCTGCACCACTCCACCTCGCACCGGCCATGCCCCGTCAGTGCCACGCATCGCCGCGTCAGCGTCGCTTCGTCTCTCGTGCCCGCACCGCGTCAGCCGCTGCGTGTTAGCTGCGTCAGCGCCCGTGGCTGCCATGTCAGCCCTAGCCGCCGCGTGGCCACCACGTCAGCGCGGTCTGCCACGTCACCCAAAACCGCCTCGGTGAACCCGGTCCACTATGGGCCAAGCCACTGACAAGTGTGTCTCATGTGTCAGTCGGCATTTCTTTCTATTTTTCATTTTCCCGAAAATCCAAAAATTCCAGCCAATCATAGAGCGCCACGTGTCAGCCCTTTTTTATTTTCTCTGATTTTTTAACCAATGAACTTCTAGGAGCCTGTTCTCCTTCGTTCGAGCTCCGATTCCAGTGATTCAAATTTCTAAATTTATCTAAAATCATGATCTATCTTCTAGTACCATTATTTTCAATTTTTAAATTTTTTATTTATTTGTTCTCGTTTCGCGTGTAGACGACGCAGTCGAAACTCAAGCGAATCATCAGACAGAGATAGAACTAGCAGGAGGCATGAAAGGCAAGTCTTCCTTGAACATGTTGATCACAAATTTTATGAAATGATCATGTTGTTTTAAATTTTGCATTCTTACTTTATGAAATGTACTTTATAAATATAGTTTTAGGGTATAGTTAAATACCAGAATTTGTTATACCCTCGTTGATCTTAATCATGACGAACCTTTGTCACCTTAGATGACACTAGCTATTTTATTTGGTGATAACCAATAGTGTAGCATGGGACGGTAGAATGCTTAGTCTAGCTTAAACGTTTCGGTCTTATGCCATTATGGGAATCTTTTCAAACATTGTTTAAACTTATTGATGAAGTTGCGGCAATTGGTGTTGCTACTGTTATTTAAATGAATTAAAATGGAATTGGTTTAGATCGGGGCGGATGGATGTATGGTGGATGCAGTATGCACGAGATCTTGAAAGTGAATGTTCTGCCCTATTTAGTTAAGGACCGAAGCATGTGTTACCATGGACCGAGCACTACCGTACAACCACAAGTCTATATGGGTACGACCTGGCTAATTAATTTGTGCATCTCGTTGTTGGCTTCGCCATTTGGTGTAATGTGGGTGTCGGATGGAGACAGTTGTTCCCCACATGGCGCAAGAGGGGCTTCTGTACTGGGTGGATGGAACCCTAACAGCGGTGAAACCTTAGCGGGCGAGGTTAATAGCGGGGTTGTGCATTGTAAAGGCCTTGTCATGATCGCTCTGCCAACACACCAAAGGAAGTGTGTTAATTTCATAGCAACAGGAGTTGATCATGTCTTGTGGGTAAAGTTGTACACACTCTGTAGAGTTAAAACTACTTAAGTAGCCGTGCCCACAGTCAAGGGCAAGCAAGGTACGCTTTCGTATTGTAGATTTTATGGTTTTGTTTTAAAGGAAATTGGTGGTTTGGAAATCCGTGAGTGGATGGAACTCTCGGATTATGGTTTGGCGGATGGAGCCAGTCAGGTGGTTGGAACCTGTTTAGTTGTTATGTCAAATTCAATTACATGTTGTCCAAATGATGCTTTGTGAAATTACTATTGGTATTTAAAGTTAAACATTGCTTTATGCTAAAAGAGCCATATTATTCTTCAATTGTTTAGCCTTGCATATAGTTATCATGCATTATGTTTCCAAGACATGCGGAGTACAATTTTTGTGCTCACCCTTGCAACATTCCAATTTTCCTCAGAGGAGTGCACTGAAGCTGAAGGTGACTATGAGTTCTATAATTGTGGTTATGATGAAGGCGATCCGGATTACTAGGGCACGTACCCCAGTCGATTGCCTGTTGGGCAAATGGATGGGTCTATTCTACTACTGCTATTTCACTTCCGCTGTCTCTTATTGAACTCAAGCTAAGATGTTGTTTATTTGTAAGAATTGGCCATAAGGCTAAATACCTTGATGCTTAATTAATAATATTTGATTTGTGATATGATTGTGTTATCATCATTGTTTTCACTGTGTATGCTAGCTTTTCCTGGACTAGCATGATTATACACAGAGGGTTCGGATTTGGAAATCCGATCCCAACAATAAATCATCTCAAATGTACTAGTTATCAGTTATGCCTTTTATTATCACTGTTGAGCATAGTTATTTGTGGAGAATGAAAAATCATTACTATGTTAGTTGTGACTTGAGTATTAGTGATGACTAGTGACAAACCGAAAAATCTCCACTAGCACTCATTTGTGATGAAAAATAGGCCTTTTGTGACAAAAATTTTCACCACAAAACTGACTTGGCTTGTGGTGGTGATATTGATGAATATAATATACTTGCCACTGACCCTGCAGGTGAGGAACATGAACCTGATCATGAGGAGGAAGAATGTTTTCGTGCTGAAGTTTTTGATAAGTACTTAAGCATAATTGTGAAACGTGTGCTAAGTGCTCAGATGGAGCGCGCTGAACAGAACCAACGCCACAACCTGTTCCCAACGAAGTTCGCCATCAACAAGCTAGCGTTTGTGCAAAGTTATCATTGATGATGGGAGTTGCAACAATCTTGCAAGCATGGACATGGTCGAGAAGCTTGACTTGACCACCAATCAACACCCTCGTCCTTACTACATTTAATGGTTTAAATTCTTGTGGTAAGTTGAAGGTAACACGCATTGTGAGTGTACAAATTTCTATTCATTCATATCATGATTATGCTGATTGTGATGTCGTACCTATGCAAGCATGTTCTTTGTTATTGGGTAGACCTTGGGAATATGGTAAGAGATATTGTTTATCTTGGTAGAACCAATCAATATACTAGCATGTCTAAACAAAAGAAAATTATTTTGCTTCCATTGTCTCCTGCTGTAATTTTAAAAGATGAACAAGATAGAGGTGAAAAAGAGAATCAGGAGAATGCTAAAAGTGAGAATTAGATAGTAGCTAAATAATGCTTCCCACCTAAAAAGAAATAAGCTAGAGAATCAAATACTAGAAAGAATGATATTAAATTGAAAGGTGTTGTTCTTTTATCTACTAAATATGATTTTAATGACTTAGAGGTGGATAATTCTGTTTGCTATGCTTTACTTTGTAAAGATGCTTTATTTTCACTTGAGGATTTGTTTGCATCTTTGCCTCCTGCTGTTACTAACCTTTTGTAGGAATTTACTGATGTGTTTTCATCTGAAATACCCCTAGGGCTGTCACCTGTTAGAGGAATTGAGCATCAAATTGACTTGATCCCAGGAGCTTCTTTGATCATCTGCGCACCATGCAGGACCAACCACGAGTAGACTAAGGAGATTTAGTGCCAAGTTCAAAACTTACTTGATAAAGGGGAGATTGTTTGATTACAAGGTGTGCCAACCACAATTGTTTCAGATCGAGATGCGAATTTCTTGAACCACTTTTGGAGGACATTATGGAACAAGTTGGCGATGAAGTTGCCATTCTGAAGGACCATGTGGAGGTCCATCCATGTTTGTGATGAGTATTTGACTTTATTTGAGCAAGGTGTGCTCAAGTTTGAGTTTGATTTGGATTGATTTCCAAAATGAAGCAATTTGGGTTGTCTCTACCAGGAGGGGCAGTACCGGTCGTATGGACGCGGTAGTGATGAGTTGGATGATTTGTTGCACATCTTTGTGGGCATTGCTATGTGAGGAGTTTCCTTGTCTTTGATGGTTGCAGGGCGACGGTGCTAGGTCATGGTGAGGCGAAGGATGGCCGGGACTAGGCGAGGAGCGTCGGAGGTCCAGACGGTTGGGAGATCGCCGGAAGATGATCGGAGACGGAGTCCGGGCAAGTCAAGAAGACAAGGAAAGGAGTTGATGCTAGCTAGATGTCGCGTGGATCAATGAGGGCCTTCGGATTGAGGTCTAGTTGATAGGTTAGCGGGTCTAGGTAGTATGCTTTGAAAATCGTGCAAGAAAACCCGGTATGTGTGTGGGTTTTGGGTTAGCCCTTGCATGGCTGTGTGTGTGGGTTAATCCTAGCCCTTAGATGAGTGCTCTAGGGTTGAGGGACTCATCCAAGTGTGGTAGGTGGCTCAAGAGTAGTATAAATAGGGGTGGAGGGGTAACCTCCTTCCCTTGAAGGTGTTGAGGTTTCTGATGCTCATTTGAGCTTTGCCCACATGAATGTGAGGCTTTGTAACCTCCCCTTCCAGAAATGAAAGTTTTATCCATCCACCTCTGAATTTATTTTGCGCATTTACATTATGTCTTTACTTTACGCAATTTAAATTCAGCATTTACTTTCCCGATATTACATTCCCGCAATTTACTTTCAAGTAATTTGGATTTGCCTCCCCTCCTTCTAAATGCTGCAGATCTTCGATGTTTTGAGTGTGTTCATATGGTTTTACATCTCTTTTGCACTCTTGGATTGAGTATAGAACATCTTTTCTTTCATGTTCCAACTTTGTTCAGAACTTGTTCTTCGCGCAGCAGTCAGTGTTTGATTTTTGTAAACATCTAGAAAAATCCTTTTTGAGTTATTCTTCTTGGAGGAGATGTGGGACTCTGATATACACCTACATAAAAATTTTGGAGTTCACTTGTTTCACCGTTTGGGCGCCATGAGGTGAAAACCGAGCCCCAAACTTTCTGCTCGAGTTCTTGAGCATACTGTGTTCTTAGATTTTTCCTGTTTTTTATGTAAGGCTTTTTGTGGAGAAATTTGGTGGAATTCTTCAAGACTCTGATGCTCATAGGGATAAAAATTCTCAGAATTTTTTGAGATGCATAAACCCACCAACCTCCTGTGCAAATTGAGGACAAGTTCTGGAAATTCTGCTTTTGCTTTTCTGAAAGTGACTTTTGTGATTTGAATTGATGTCCTTTCTAAAAGCAAGAGTTTGAATTGATTCCTCTTTATCTTAGACACTAGACAACCAGGATTTTGACTCGAAAATCCCCACATATTTTATGGTACTTATCTATGCAAGCTTGGGGTACACATAGTTGTCTAGTTTTTCGGGTTTTTCACAATTTCCTTTGAGAGATCTTATCGAGGTTTTTGTTGGAGTATTTTGGGGGAATTTTTATTTGCGACCATTCACCCCCCCCCTCTGTTCGCCATCTCGGTCCTTCAATTGGTATCAGAGCCGGTTCTGCTCTTTCTAGATCTTGACCGGTCTCCCATCTTTAATGGAGTTGATTTTCCTTTTTGGAAGTACCGGATGGAGTCATACATCACTGCCCAGGGCTACCTGATATGGCAGAAGGTGAAACTCCCGTATGAGGTTCCTGCTAATGAAAATATCACGACCATCAATATGGTTGACGTTGAGGCGAATGCTAAGGCAAGGAACATTCTCATACGGGGTCTTAGCCGCGGTGAGTATGATAGGATTTCTCACCTTCGCTCCGCTCACGAGATTTGGGTAACCCTCGATGCTTACCATGAGGGCTCTACTCAAATCAAGGCGTGAGCGAGACAGTTCAAGCGAGTACAACAAGTTTGATCAACGCTACCGGTGAGAGTCTCGGCGAGTGTTTTGGTCGGTTTACAAAGATTTTGGCGACCTCCGGCGATTGGTTGCATATACTCGACTCGGACAATGCTCGGCATTTCTTGACCGCACTCGACCTTGGGTTTGGGAGATGAAGGTGACCACCATCAAGGACACCACCGACTTATTGACTCGACTCTTGGCGGGCTTTATTCCGCCTCAAGACTCATGAGATCGATGTCGTCTCTCGGAAGACGAAATCTTAGTCGATGGCTTTGGTCACCGATCCCATTGGATCTTCTTCTTCTGATCCTTCTATTGGTTTCTCTCTTTCCGCCCTTTGAGAGCTAGCGATGACCAAGCTGGAAAAATTTCGGAAAATGAGCTTGCTCTTCTCGCCGCAAGTTTTCTCATGCATACAAGAGGGTGAGAGAGAGGAAGAGAGGTGGCATGATCACCGCTTCGAGTGTGGTGGCCCCAACCACATTCGCGAACTGTCCCAAGTGGAGAAGGGCAAGAACGGCGTTGGCGGTTCGGGCAAAACGACTACACCGACAAGAACCGCAACAAGAAGCCTCGGTTCGTGAACCGGCGCACGAGAAGAAGTACCGCAACTTCTCCAAGAACAAGAAGCTCTTCCACCGCGTCCTCGCGCGCTTGAGCGACATCAACCTCTCCGACACGGAGACATGGAGCGACGAGGCGAGGATGATCCGCAAGAGAAGAAGGGCGGCGATGACTTCTCGGCATGTGCTTCATGGCCGACACCAACGACATCGGTGACTCGAGCTCTACAGCGACTCGGATGAGGTACCCTCCTATGACCAGCTCAACGAAGCTTTCTGCAAATTAGGAAAATTTCATGCTAGAGCTAGAGCTAGGTGTGTGGAGCTTGAGAAGGAAGTAGGTACCTTGACTCGGGAGTTAGCTTCACTTAGATCTTCTCCCTCCCGAGTCACTGATGATTGCTCTTTGTGTGATGCTATTCTTGTGGAGTTGGAGAACCTAAGGACCATACATGATAGTGTGCTTGCTGAACTTGATGGTCTTAGGTTGAAGAATGCTAGCACTAGTTCTATTGATGCTATTTCTGTTGAGGCTAGTTTTCTTCATGCTCACTCCACTCCATCATGTGCTAATTGCCCTAAATTGCTTGTTGAAATTGATGCCATGAGCGAACACCTTAGAAAGCTTTCTGCTAGAAATGATGAACTTGAATTGCATGCTTCTAAGGACCCAGTCAGCTCATGTGAGGGCTGTAAGCAACTAAAACTTGACAATGATGCTTTGAATGTCAAGTGTGATCAACTTGCTAAGGATTTACTAGTTAAATCACAAATTGGTTGCTTGCTGTGTGTTCGGGTTAAGGATGTTGTGGATCAAATCCATGTCGAGCTTAAGAAGAAGTTAAAAGACCAAACCCTTAGGATTAGAGATGCTCCTTGCGTTTCTTGTGTGGCCCTCAAGATTGAGGCAGCCGTGCTAAGGGAACAAAAAGCACGTGCTGAGAGATCTTCTCTTTCTGGTTCTTCTTCTTCCTCTCCTTCCCCTTGTTCTTCTTGTGCTTCTTTCTTCCGAGATTGCCAGTATCTTATGAGCACTCTCGAGAAGTTTGTTGGAGGCAAGAAGAAGCTCAATCTTATTCTAGACCAATCCAAGATTAGTAGATTCAATCAAGGTCTAGGATTTGATCCCTTGGAGCACGCTCGGCGCATCCTCCCACCATTGTGCGGCTCCAAGAGTGGTGAGATTGTGGTAGCTCCCGAGTGAGCACCTCCAAGTTTAGGTCAACCGAGGTTGTCCATAGGACTTCGACTGTAAGGGTGTTACTCCTATTGCTTACGCCTCTAGCAAGGCGAAGTACACATGCACCTTTGTAAGAAGGATGGTCACCTAGTAGATTTACCTCAGCGCGCCAAGATCACTCGGCGTGGCGTGTTGCTGCTCTTAGGGGTATTGAGGTCATCCCGGACTTTGAGTGCTCCTAAGACACACATTGCTTCTAGACAAAGTTAGAGAGTACTTTGTGTTTGGGCGTCCGGGACTCGGTTTTCATGCTAGTTCTTTGAGTTTTAGCCCCGGAGCTGTTCGTAGTTAGTCTTTCCATCGTCTTCTTGATATTCCTCGTTTTCCCATCGAGGTAGATATTAGCGGTGTGAGGTGTTTTCGGTAGGAGATCCGAGCGACCTTCTTTGGGATAGTCGGCTTTTGCACCACGGCGTGCCAACCCGTTTTGACTCTAGATTATCTACGAGTTGCTCTGATCGTGTGAGAGTTGAGCGTCGAGAGACACTTGAGTCCGTCTTCTTACGTGGTGGTACTACGAGGTGTCGTATGGTTGAGATTGGGTTCCTAAGTCTTCACTCTATCGAAGATTGAGTCATCTTTCTCTCTTGTGTCTTGATCGGGTTAAATCGGATGGGGAAGGGCGATGTTTGGATTGTTGACTCGGTTGTTCTCGTCATATGACCGGAGATTCTCGTTAGTTCTCTTCTCTAGTTCGAGCCCCGATGATGAGTTAATCACTTTTGGGGATGCATCTTGAGTAGAGTCATTGCTAAAGGTACCATCTGCATTAACAAAAATTTCATTCTTAAAGATGTTGCCTTAGTAAGTAGTCGCAATACAATCTGCTCTCTGTTTCTCAAAGATATCGATGACTCTTTGAGGTAAGTTTCAAAGTAATGCTGTAGAATCCTTGATTCACCGGAGGGTTAGTTTATGGATTTCTAGATTTGGGAGAGTATTTCGTGCTGATTTTTCTGCTTCTTCTGGAGACTCTCTTCGATGTTTAATTGCTTCTGAGTCCCGTGATCTCTCCTTTCGGCATACTGAGACTTGGTCACATTGGTTTTGATCATTTGACCCGAGTTAGCGACCATGATCTCATTCGGGTTTGCCCAAACTCAAGATGGTCAAAGACTTAGTTTGCTCTCCTTGCCGACATGGCAAGATGGTTCTGCCTCTCATCCTCCGACCACCGTAGTGATGGTGATGCACCAGACAGCTTTTACATATGGACCTTTGTTGGTCGGCTAGAGTCTGATCGGCAGGAGGGAAGTGGTATGTTCTTGTCATCGTTGATGATTTTTCTAGATACTCTTGGGTATTCTTCATGGCCTCGAAGGATGAGACCTTTTCTCACTTCAGGGTTTGATCGAGGTTGTCTATTGAGCTCCTGGTGCATTACGAGCTATCTGTGATGATAATGGCACGGAGTTCAAGAATTCCTACTTTGAGAGTTTTGTGTGGAGTCCGGTTTAGAGCATCGTTCTCTTCTCCTCGCCCCTCAGTGAGAATGGCGTAGTGGAAAGGAAGAACAAGACCACGGTTGAGATGGCCAGACGATACTAGGCAGTCAAGACTCCTAGGAAGTTTTGGGCTATGGCTATAGCTACTGCTTGCCATGTTTCTAATCGCGTGTTTTTGAGAGCACATTTGCATCGCACTTCTTATGAGTTGAGGTATGGGCGAAAGTCCAGTGTGTCTCATTTTCACGTTTTCGGTTGTAAGTGTTTTATCTTGAAGTCTGGTAACCGAGATAAGTTTGAGTCTCGCTCTTCTGATGGTATCTTTCTAGGTTACTCGACTTCTTCTCGTAGCTATAGGGTGCAGAGCGTTGATGCGCATAGGATCATAGAGACTGTGATGTGACCTTTGATGAGGCTAGCCCAGGAGCTAGACCTGATGTTTCAGGCTCTTCTTATCCCTCTGAGACCATCTTTGTAGAAGATGAGGATGATGGAGATGATGGTGTTCCACCGGATCCAGTCCCCTCTACACCTGAGGTGCCTCCTGTTTCCATTTCGCACCTCGGGAGACCGGCCCTTGCCTTCCGAGCTCTCCTTGCCGAGTGGCTCTGCTCCTACCTCTTACATGCATGAGGTAGAGGCTATACCTACGGTCCTCCCGTCATATCCGAAGCTCATCCACTGATCGGATCATTGGTGATCTGTTTGAGCGGTCACTCGCTCAAAATCGAGTTTATCCATTCTGCCTCCACTCTGCCTTTGTTGCCTCCTTTGAGCCGAAGGATGTTTCTCATGCATTATCCGATGAATCGTGGATTAATGCTATGCATGAGAACTTGAGAACTTTGAGAGGAACAAGGTATGGCAGCTTGTCGAGCCCCATCTGGTCATAATGTCATTGGGACCAAGTGGGTGTTCAAAAACAAGCAGTGAGGATGGGGTTGTCATTCGCAACAAGGCTAGGCTAGTTGCAGGGCTTTTCTCCGGTTGAGGGTCTTGATTTTGAGGAGACCTTTGCCCTGTAGCTAGACTAGAGGCTATTAGGATCTGCTTGCATTCTCTGCATCCCGGGGTTTCAAGCTCTATCAAATGGATGTCAAGAGTGCATTCCTCAATTGCTATATTGAGGAAGAGGTTTATGTCAAACAACCTCCGAGATTCGAGAACCCCAAGTTTCGAGTCATGTATACAAGCTCTCCAAAGCTTTGTATGGACTCAAGCAGCCCCAGAGCATGGTATGAGAGGCTCAAGTCTTATCTTCTCACCATGACTTCAAAATGGGTATAGTAGACAAAACTGCATTCATCGACACCATGAGTCTCATTTTCTTCTTGTCCGATTTATGTGGACGATATCATTTTTGGTGGCTCGTCTCATTCGCTTGTGTCTCGGTTTTACGAGGTGATGAGCACAGAGTTTGAGATGAGTATGATGGGCGAGTTGAGCTACTTTCTTGGCTTCCAAATCAAGCGGACTCGGAGGGTACTTTCTTGCATCAAGGCAAATATACCGTGACCTCTGAGGCGCTCGACATGTCGATGGGAAGCCGGTGATGACTCCTATGGCCACCACTTCGTCCTCGAGCCCGATGAGGATGGTGAGCCTCTTGATCAAAAGGAGTTTTGAGCATGATCGTCTCCCTCTTGTACCTCACCGCTCGAGGCGGACATACATTTTGTTGTGTGTCCATGCGCTCGATTTCAAGCTTCTCCTCGCGCCTCTCACCGCCAGGCGGTCAAGCGCATCTTCAGGTACCTTCGTGCTACCACTGATTATGGTATTTGGTACTCTTCGTCTTCTTGTCTATCTCTTAGAGCCTTTTCCGATGCCGACTTTGCTGGCTATAGGATAGATAGGAAGAGCACTTCTAGCACTTGCCAATTCATTGGCACTTCTCTTGTTTCTTGGTCATCTAGGAAGCAATCTGGGGTTGCACAGTCCACCGCTGATGCCGAGTATATTCTGTGCACCGATTGTTGTAGCAGTGCTCTGGATGAGATCGACCTTACGGGACTATGGGTTAGAGATAGAGAGTGTGCCACTTTTCTGTGACAACACTTCAGCTATTTGCATTGCTAAAAACCCAAGTGCAACATTCTCGGACCAAGCACATTGATATTAGATATCACTTCCTTAGAGACCATGTGGAGAAGGAGATATCGCGCATCGATTCAGAGAGTGACCTTGATTAGCCGATATCTTCACCAAGCCTTTGGATAGCTCAGTTGTTGCCTTGAGTAGTGAGCTTGGAGTCATGAGCCCTTACGGCCTTTCGTGAGGGGGAGCTGGTTTGTATATTATGTATTATATGTTTTCTTCCACTTAGCTTTTCTTTTCTTTGTGTTTCTTTTGGGTGACTTTGGGCTTGTTTTCTTGAGTTGAGTTCACTCACTTAGACTTACAGCATGCCTTCCATGGACCTCTTATCTTGTGCTTTAGGTTGCTATCATGCGTGATTAGTTGTTCTCTCTTCTCTCTAGGTTGAGTTACCTCACAGTCTTATAAGTCTAGCGGTATTGGGCCTCCTGGTAGAGCAGAGTCATGTGCACTCCTTAGTTGGCACCTAGAGTCGGCTTCCTATGTCGATCCTTTGGGGAAGATAAGAGCGAGTCTAAGCCGTAGTGAGTCTCTTCTATCTTATCTATGCTCAATAGCCATCCAGTTTTGCAGTTTCTCGGCTTCTTCTCCTCATTCTATTTTTCTGGTTGTTATTGAGTTCATTCGGGTTTTCTTTATGCCTAACGGCGGCCTAGGGGTGTGGAGGATGGAGGAACGAATGTGGAGGATGGCGACGTTGGGTGAGGAGATGATGGCTGTGCATAGGGTGAGGGAGAGAAGGATGACGATGTCGCCTTTTTGGAGGGCTCTATGGCGGCGGCCTAGTGGGGTGGACAATGGAAGCGAAGGTGAGGTATGGGGGAGGTGTAATTTTCTGGAATTTTCTAGATAATTTTGTTATTTAATTAGAGTTAATTGAATTTCTTGATTTATTTTAAAAGAAAAATCCGTGGGAAACCCAGTTTGAGTTTTGGACTGAAATCTCAGGTCTGGCCCAATTGGCCCGTTCCTTTTTCTTGTGCCTTTGCGCAGCGCTACAGTCGCCTCGGCTCAGTCGCTCGGCCTGCCTGGCCAACCACTTGATGAGTCACTAACATGGGGACCCGCATATCAGTAGCTTCATCTCTGTGGAGATGGTGGAGACCGCTCCGTCTCTGTGTCCTTGCAGGACACCGACACCATTCGGCCAAGATCTAGACTCCTCGTCCTTTTTAAGACATGCATGAGCTTCGCCAGATCAAGCTGCATCTGAAGCCCTAGTTAATCGGGAGCTTAGCACCTTAGGTTGTCCTAATGTCGCGTTTTTCTCCAAGCGCCGCCGAAGTGTTCAAGCCACTGATTTGTTATCTCTGGTGGTCCTTGGAGTCCGTGCTTGGTGCCAATTTGTTCGCCTTGTCAAGGTGCTACTTGTGCGCACATCATCTTCGTCGGAGAACCGCTAGAACATTGTCGCTTGAGGAACCTGTTGACGTCAAAAACTTGAAGTAGGGTTTTTAACAATAGCACACCAGACGAACACCTAGTTCAGAGCGTACCAGTCGATTTGACCTAGAATCAACAAGGTAAAAGTATAAAATTCACTCAAAGCCGATCGTGAAGATCAATCGGCTTAGATTCAATCAGCTCAAAGCCGATTAAATCAAGAAAAAAGGGTAAGTCTAACTAGCCGATTAAGGCTAATCAGAGGATAAAGGTAGATCGATTCTGAAGAAGGCGATGTGCAACAAAATCAGAACAAATTGAACCTGTGGCGTAATTTGAAGAAGATCAACAATCGGCGATGTGCAACTTTATTGATCAAGATCGAATTACAAAGACTAAATTACAAGAACTACTCCTAGTCGACAAGAAAAGTAATGTAAATTGGTGTGTTTGATTGTGTTGTTCTTCTTTGCAGCCCGCTCTTTACCCTTCTTTTATACCTGTCACCGATCGTGTCCTATTACAACACGTTACAAATCTCGATCCGTATCTGCCTTTATTCGGATAGTTTTTCCTTAAAGATCTTTGCCGTTACCAAATATCTTCAAATCTTTCCAAATCGCCTGTTACTTACCGTATGTTGACTTTATTGCCGATTTTGACCATACTTGCCAAATTCAGCTGCAAACATATGCCCCCCATTTTTGAGAGATTACTCGTCATCTTTCAAAAATTGCAACTATCGGCTTCTTTTTCATCGGCTAGCTGCTATTCTTCATTCAGTAACTACCGCTTTAATTGCACCGTAATTTTCTGACATGCGTGTAGTGTGTTTCAACTGCTCGCGTCTTTTGAGATTCTTTTCTCGCTGCTTCAAATTTTCACCACGCTACAAATATGCGACCCCCACATATTCATTCTTCACGCGCACAAGCTCTCGAATTGTTTGCAATCGGCTTCTGGTCTTCAAGTCTTCAGCGCTCACTGCTTCCAATCGGCTTCTTATCTAGACCTAGTAGGAAATCTAAATGCCGATTCAGTTATAAACAAAGAGATCCCTCGCCTACCTCTATCGGCTTCGGGATATAACATAGAGGGTTGGAGTAAGAGCTTCAGAGCTTGGCCGACAGCTCTTAAGGGATGGAGATCGTGGTACATTCACGTGGCGGCCTAGAAGAGGGCTGAATGGGAAAAAATGGGCATAGCTGAATGTCTTCCCCTTTCCTTAGCCGATCCAGAGGCCAATGAGCCCTTAGTGGCCACGGCTAGTTATTTCTGGTCGGACACTTTTAATGCATTTGTATTTCGAACCGGTCTCGTCGGCCCAACTCTCCTAGATGTAGCCCAACTATGCTGCTTAAGACCCGATGGGGAACAAATATCGGCTTATAGTGCCAAGCCTAGATACAAGCTCATCAAGTCTAAAGGTGAAGGATGGGCTAAGTATATCGGTAATAATAATAAAGTGCATGGACCAGTGTCGGATGAAGAATATGTTGCATTCCTCAACCTTTGGTTAGATCGATTTCTGCTCTGTGGCGCTTCTTTGGGACCAACCCAAGTATATCAAACCGTAGCAGAGCAACTAGTAGAGGGTCGTTGGCTAGCACTTGGGAAAATGCTTTTAGGAGCAGTTTACCAGATGATGCATATCATAAGATGTCGGCTTTTTACTGGTTTCACGAGTTTCACTGTCGGCAATGTTGGAGGAACGCTCTGGTTTGTTCACATCTGGCTATACTGCCTATTTAGTCGATCGTTTGAGCTGAATCCATCGGAAGACACAGCATTTCCTCGCGAAGACACTCCAGAAGGTATGATGCCTCAGTTTATAGCCAGCCGATCTTACGGGGAGAGATTTATGATGTGTTCCGGGAATGAGACAAAAGTGACACCTATCAGCTCCAAGAAATATTTATCATTCTTCTTACAGCTTGACAGCAATGAATTCAAACAAAATGACTTCTTCAGTTATGCAAGTACAGCTGATTTCCCATGACCTTCCTTTCTTCACTTAGATGTCGATAGTGCTCTAATGCCGCAAGATACCTTGGACTTGTTTAAGCTTTTCATTTCGCCAAGCATATTGCATGTCGGTCTTCACACAAGAAATCGGACTTTTCAACCTTCATGCGAATTCTATTGCCCGTCAGTTTATGCTAGGCGATTAGGCTTTGGCCAGGTCATTCCAAGTTTTCCACTTGAAAGACCATGTGGAGGTCTATCCCTGATGGTGATGAGTAATTGACTGTGGTTTAGCATGATGTGCTTGAATTTGAGTTTGATCCGAGTGGTCTGAGTTTTGGTGGTCGGAGACCAGTTGTCCGACCCAGAGTGGTCTAGGCTTTGGCTGGTCGGAGACCAGTGATCAGACCTCGAGTGGTCGGGATGAAGACCAGTGGTCCGACCCCGAGTGGTTGGGACGAAGACCGGTGGTCGGGATGGAGACCGATGGTCGGACCGAGTGGTCGGGAAGAAGACCGATGGTCGTAACCCGAGTGGTCGGGGCGAAGACCAGTGGTCAGACCTCGAGTGGTCGGGATGGAGACCAGTGGTCAGGTCAGTGGTCAGGACGAAGACCAGTGGTCAGACCTCGAGTGGTCGGGATGGAGACCAGTGGTCGTGCGTGGTCGGGATGGAGACCGGTGGTCGGACCATGTGTGGTCGTGGTTTCTTTGGTCGCGTAGTGTATATCTTTCTCGTTGAGATGGATATGTGTTGTTGGACATTGCTATGTGATGTGGTTCCTTGTCTATGATGGTTGCAGGACTTTGGAGCTAGGTCATGGTGAGGCGAAGGGGATCAGGACTAGGCTGGGAGAGCTGAGGTCCAGATGATCAAGGTGTCGCCAAAGATGGTGAGGCCGTGGAGTAGCCGCAAGCCGAGAAGACAAAGGAATGGATGAGATGCTAACTTGGAGCTGCTCGATCTAGGAGGACCGTTGGATCGCGGTCGGGAAGATAGAGTAGCGGGTCAAGTTAGTGTGAGTTGAAAAGCGTGCAAAACCCGTGGGGTTGTTGGGTTTGGGTGAGCCCATGCATAGCTTTGTGAGTGGGTAAAATCTCAGCCCTTGATGGAGTGCTCTAGGGTTTAGAGGCTCATCCAAGGGTGGTAGGTGTTCAAGCCCTGCTATGAATAGAGCAGGAGAGAGGGTGTCTCCTTGGGGTGGAGGTGAGGAAAGTCTACGTGAGTAGTTGAGAGTTGTTGAGAGTGGCGGTGTAAGGATCAAATCTGGCTCTTGGATGTTGGCTTAGGATTGAAGCGAGAACATCCAAAGGTGGGAATTGATCCAGTCACTATAAATAGAGGGTAGGGCAGCCTCCCTCGGTGAAGGTTGTGAAGGTTACGAGGTTTTTCTTTGCTCGTTTGAGTTTTGCCCACTTTGTTGTGAGGCTTTGTAAACCTCCCTTCCGAAATGAAATGTTCTTCACTTATATTCTTGTTTCATTTCTCTTACGTATTTACATTACGCACTTAAATTACATTATCTAAATTCGCATTTACTTACTTGCAATTTACTTTACGTAATTTGGATTTGCCTCATCTCCTTCTACATGCTTTTGAGTTCTTTTTGAAATTCATGATTGATGAACTCTTATCGGATTGGTGCTTTCAATCATTTAGGCAATCCTTGCGTTCTTGTTGCAAGTTGTAAATCTGTGTTCTTAAAGTGTGTAAGCGTGTGACTTGCGATTCGTTAGTCTTGATTGGCTTACGGTTCTTATTGCCAAGGATGAAAGATTCTGGATGAATCTTCTATAGATCATATCCCAATCATCTAGGCAATCTACAACCTCTTATATTGATTTTGGAAGAAACCAATTTACGTGCCTAGTTTTGAGATAGTGTTTCTATCTGTTTGAAGGTTGTTTCTTCGTGTACTTACTTGCTGTGATTTGTGGAGAGTTATCCAGGATATTCGACCATCAACTCCCACCGACAAGTTAGGAAGTGAAATCTGTGTTCGTGACTCTGTTTTTGGTGTTGCATTTGTTAAAGCTGAAAGGGCGGAACCTTGGTATCAATTCCTTCGATTGATGACTGAAATAGGTTCCTGACATCCTTAGGGAGGTGCACACCAAGTTTCACTGTTTTTGGATCAGCCGATCAAAAGTTACATCGATTTCTGTTTTTAAGATCGTGCTGATTTTACTGTTCATCCGACCCCAAGTACTGTTCATCCAACCTCTGTAGGTCGGACGTACTGTTCATCGGTCGGGAGGTACTGTTCATCTGAGCACTATTCACCCGAGTACTGTTCATCCGACCTCCGCAGGTCGGGCGTCTTTATTCATCGCTCATCCCCGAGTCTTATTCATCAGACTCCTCAGTGGTCGCGCATCTTGTTCGTCGGTCGGGATCTTATTCACCCAAAACTATTCACCGAGTATCTGTTCATCCGACCACTTCGGGTCGGGAGTCTATTCATCCGACCACTTGGTCGGGAGTCTTATTCATCCGGCCAGTCTTTGGTCGGGAGTCTTATTCATCAGACCTCTGAGGTCGAGTGCTATTCATCCGACCAGAGATACCCGACCAGTGCAGTTTCTTTCTGGTCTTTTGGTGGTTTGAATTCTAGGGGGAAAGTTTATTCGAAAAATTTTATTTGGCTCCTATTCACCCCCCCTCTAGTCGCCTTTTCGATCTTTCAATTGGTATCAGAGCGGGTTCTGCTCTTTCTAGATCTTGACCGGTCTCAAGAGCCATGGCGATGGACAAGTATTCCACCAAGCCTCCTATTTTCTCTGGAGTTGATTTTCCTTTTTGGAAATCTCGGATGGAGTCGTACATCACTGCCCAGGGCTTCCTGATATGGCAGAAGGTGAAGCTCCCGTATGAGGTTCCTGCTGATGAGAACGTCACGGCCGGCAATATGGCTGACGTTGAGGCGAATGCTAAGGCAAGGAACATCCTCATACAGGGTCTTAGCCGCAGTGAGTATGACAGGATTTCTCACATTCGTTCTGCTCATGAGATTTGGGTGACCCTCGATGCTTACCATGAGGGCATTACCCAAATCAAGGCGGTTCAGCAGGACCAATTCAAGCGTGAGTTCAACAAGTTTGAGCAAAGACGTTGGTGAGAGTCTTGGCGAGTGCTTTGGTCGGTTTACAAAGATTACGGCGACCTCGAGCGATCGGTTGCATATACCACGACTCGGATAATGCTCGACATTTCTTGACCGCACTCGATCTTCGTGTTTGGGAAATGAAAGTGACCACCATCAAGGACACCACCGACTGTCGACCTTGACTCTTGGCGGGCTTTATTCCGCCTCAAGACTCATGAGATCGGCGTCGTCTCGCGGAAGACGAAGTCTCGATCGATGGCTTTGGTCACCGATCCCATTGGATCCTCTCTTTTCGATTCTTACATTGGGTTCTCTCTCTCCGCTCTTTGCGAGCTAGCGATGACCAAGCGGAAAAATTTCAGAAAATGAGCTTGCTCTCCTTGCTCGTAAATTTTCATATGCATACAAGAGAGTGAGAGAGAGGAAGAGAGGTGGGATGATCACTGTTTGAGTGTGGTGGCCCCAACCACATTCGAGCAAAGCATCCCAAGCCGGAGAAGGGCAAAAGCGAACAAAGCGGTTCGGGCAAAACGACTACACCGACAAGAACCGCAACAAGAAGGCCCTACTCGTGGCGGCGAAGAAGAAGTACCGCAACTTTGCCAAGAACAAGAAGCTCTTTCACCGGGTCCTCGCCGCCTTTGGGCGACATCGAGCTCTCGACACGGAGGCTGGAGTGATGCAAGCGAGGGCGATCCACAAGAGAAGGTGAAGGGCAACGGCGACTTCTCGGCATGTGCTTCATGGCGGCGCCATTGAAGTAAGCGACTCATTTGCAGACAAATGACTCGGACGAGAGTACCCACCTACGATTTAATTAAATGTTATACGTAAATTAGGCAAGTTTCATGCTAAGGCTAGGTCGAGGTGTTACGAGTTAGAAAAGGAAGTAGGTACCTTGACTCGGAGTTAGCTTCACTTAGATCTTCTCCTCCCGAGTCAGCGATGTTGTGTTCTCTGTGATCTTTGTTCTTGTGGAGTTGGAGAACCTAAGGACCATACATGATAGTGTGCTTGCTGAACTTGATGGTCTTAGGATGAAGAATGCTAGCACAAGTTCTATTGAAAATATTCCTGTTGAGACTAGTTTTCTCCATGCTCTCTCTACTCCTTCTTGTGCTAATTGCCCTAAATTGCTTGCTGAAATTGATGCCATGAGTTCACACCTTAAGAAGCTTTCTACTAGAAATGATGAACTTGAATTGCATGCTTCTAAGGACCCAGTCAGCTCATGTGAGGGCTGTAGGCAACTAAAACTTGACAATGATGTTTTGAATGTCAAGTGTGATCGACTTGCTAAGGACTTACTAGATAAGTCAAAAGCTGGTTGCTCTTTGTGTGTTGGGGTTAAGGATGACTTGGATAAAATCCATCGAGCTTAGAAAGATATTAGAAGACCAAGCCAATAGGATTAGAGATGCTTCTTGCGTTTCTTGTGAGTCCCTCAAGATTGAGGCGGTAGTGCTAAGGGAAAAAAAGCACGTCTTTGAGAGATCTTCTCTTTACGGTTCTTCTTCTTTCCCTCCTTCCCCTGTTCTTCTTGTGCTTCTCTCTTCCGAGATTGCGGTATCTTATGAGCACTCTCGAGAAGTTTGTTGGAGGCAAGAAGAAGCTCAATCTTATTCTAGACCAATCCAAAATTAGTAGATTCAATCAAGGTCTAGGATTTGATCCCTTGGAGCACGCTCGGCACATCCTCCCACCATTGTGCGCGGCTCCAAGAGTGGTGAGATTGTGGTAGCTCCTGAGTGAGCACCACCGTGTTTAGGTCTGCTGGGTTGTCCATAGGACTTGACTGAAGGGTGTTACTCTGTTATGTCTCTAGCAAGGAAGTACACATGCACCTTACGTAAGAAGGATGGTCACCTAGTAGATTTACGCTTCAGCGCCAAGATCACTAGGCGTGGCGTGTTGCTGCTCTTAGGGTATTGAGGTCATCCCGGACTTTGAGTGCTCCTAAGACACACACCGCTTCTAGACGAGTTAGAGAGTCGCTTTGTTTTGGGGCGTCCGGACTCGGTTTTCATCTTTGGTTCTTGAGTTTTAGTTTTGGAGCTGTTCGTAGTCGGTCTTTCCGCCGTCCTCTTGATATTCCTCGTTCTTCCCATCGAGGTAGATATCGTGGCGTGAGGTGTTCGGTAGGAGATCCAGCAGCCGTCTTGGGATGGTCGGGTTTTGCACCACGACATGCCAACCCGATTTGACTCATAGATCATCTACTAGAGTTGCTCACGATCTTGTTAAGTCTAAACATCGAGAGACACTCAAGTCGAGTCTTCTTACGTGGTGGCGCACTGAGGCGTCGTGTGGTTGATATTAGGTTCCCAAGTCTTCACTCTATCCCGATCTTGAGTCATCTTTCTCTCTTGTGTCTTGATCGGGTTGGTCGGATGGGAAGGAGATGTTTGGATTGTTGACTCGGTTGTTCTCGTCATATGACCGGAGATTCTCGATGGTTCTCTTCCTAGTCCGAGCCCCGGTGATGAGTTAATCACTTTTGGGGATGCATCTTGGTAGAGTCATTGCTAAAGGTACCATCTGCATTAACCAAAATTTCATTCTTAAAGATGTTGCCTCGTAAGTAAGTGCAATACAATCGCTCTCTGTTTCTCGACTTATCGATGACTCTTTCGAGGTAAGCTTCAAGAGTAATGCTGTAGAATCATTGATTCATCGGGAGGGTTAGTTTGTGGGATTTCTAGATTTGGGAGAGTCTTTCGTGCTGATTTTTACGCTTCTTGGGAGACTCTCTTGATGTTTGATTGCTTACGAGTCCGTGATCTCTCTTTACGGCATAGGAGACTTGGTCACATTGGTTTTGATCATTTGACCCGAGTTAGCGCCACGATCTCATTCGGGTTTGCCCAAACTCAAGATGGTCAAAGACTTAGTTTGCTCTCCTTGCCGACATGGCAAGATGGTTCTCGCTTCTCATCCTCCGATCACCGTAGTGATGGTGATGCACAGGACAGCTTTTACATATGGACCTTTGTTGGTCCGGCTAGAGTGCGATCGGCAGGAGGGAAGTGGTATGTTCTTGTCATCGTTGATGATTTTCTAGATACTCTTGGGTAGTTTTCATGGCCTCAAAGGATGAGACTTTTCTCACTTGAGGGTGCAGTCAAGATGGGTTGTCTATTGTGCTCCCGGTGCATTCTGAGCTATCTGTGATGATAATGGCACGGAGTTCAAGAATTCCTACTTTGAGAGTTTTTGTGTGGAGTCTGGTTTAGAGCATCAGTTCTCTTCTCCCTACTCCCCTCAGCAAAATGGCGTAGTGGAAAGGAAGAACAGGACCACGGTTGAGATGGCGGGACGATGCTAGATGAGTCTGATACTCCTAGGAAGTTTTGGGTGAGGCTATAGCTCTTGCTTGCCATGTTTCTAATCGCGTGTTTTGAGAGCACATTTGCATCGCACTTCTTATGAGTTGAGGTATGGGCGAAAGCCCGGTGTGTCTCATTTTCGCGTTTTGGTTGCAAGTGTTTTATCTTGAAGTGCAGTAACCTAGATAAGTTTGAGTCTCGCTCTTACGATGGCATCTTTCTAGGTTACTCGTCTTCTTCTCGTAGATATAAGTGCAGGTGTTGATGCATAGGATCATAGAGACTGTGATGTGACCTTTGATGAGGCTAGCCCAGAGCTAGACACGATGTTTGAGCTCTTCTTCTTCCTCCAAGACCATTTTTGTAGAGGATGAGGATGATGGAGATGATGGTGTTCCACTTGATCCAGTCCCTCTACACACGAGGTGCCTCTGTTTCCATTTACGCACCTCGGGAGACCACCTTTGTCTTCGGCTCTCCTTGCCGAGTGGCTCTGTTCCTATCTCTTACGTTCAAGAGGTAGAGGACATACGCTCCTGGACCTCCCGTCATATTCGTAGAGGCGTCATCCTTCTCATCGGATGATTGGCGATTTGTTCGAGCGTGTCACTCGCTCAAGAGCGGGTCTCATCCCTCTTCTGTCTTCACTCTGCCTTTGTTGCCTCCTTTGGTAGAAGGATATTTCTCATGCATTATCAGATGAGTCGTGGATTAATGCTATGCATGAGGAACTTGAGAACATTGAGAGGAACAAAGTCCGCAGCTTGTAGGCGCCCATCTGGTCATAATGTCATTGGGACCAAGTGGGTGTTCAAAACAAGCAGTGAGGATGGGGTTGTCATTCGCAACAAGGCTAGGCTAGTTGCAGGGGCTTTTCTCAGGTTGAGGTCTTGACTTTGAGGAGACCTTTGCCCCTGTAGCTAGGCTAGAGGCTATTAGGATCTTGCTTGCATTTTACGCATCCGGGGCTTCAAGATCTATCAAATGGATGTCAAGAGTGCATTTCTCAATGGCTATATTGAGGAAGAGGTTTATGTCAAACAACCTCCGAGATTTGAGAACCCCAAGTTTCAGTCATGTTTTCAAGCTTTCCAAAGCTCTGTATGGACTCAAGCAGGCCCCAAAGCATGGTATGAGAGGCTCAAGTCTTATCTTCTCACCATGACTTTAAAATGGGCATAGTAGACAAAACTCATTCATCGGACACCATGAGTCTCATTTTCTTCTTGTCATTTATGTGGGCGATATCATTTTGGTGGATCCTCTCATTCTCTTGTCTCTCGGTTTTACGATGTGATGAGTCTGAGTTTGAGATGAGTATGATGGGCGAGTTAAGCTACTTTCTTGGCTTCCAAATCAAGCGGACTCGGGAGGGTACTTTCTTGCATCAAGGTAAATATACCCGTGACCTCTGAGGCGCCGACATGTCGGATGGGAAGCCGGTGATGACTCCTATGGCCACCTGCTTTGTTCTCGAGCCCGATGAGGATGGTGAGCTCTTGATCAAAAGGAGTTTGGAGTATGATCGGCTCCCTCTTGTACCTCATCGCCGAGGCGGACATACATTTTCTTTGTGTGTGCATGCGCTCGATTTCAAGCTTCTCCTCGCGCCTCTCACCGCCAAAGCGGTCAAGCGCATCTTCAGTACCTTCGTGCCACCACCGATTATGGTATTTGGTACTCTTCTTCTTCTTGTCTATCTCTTAGAGCCTTTTCCGATGCCGACTTTCTTTGGTTGTAGGATAGATAGGAAAACATACGGCACTTGCCAATTCATTGGCACTTCTCTTGTTTCTTGGTCATCTAGGAAGCGATCAGGAGTTGCCTGACCCCTTTCGAGGCCGAGTATGTTCTTGCAGCCGATTCTTTGTAGCAGTGCTCTGGATGAGATCGACCTTGCGGGACTATGGGTTAGAGATAGAGAGTGTGCCACTTTTTGTGACAACACTTGGCTATTTGCATTGCTAAAAACCCGATTGCAACATTCCGGACCAAGCATATTGATATTAGATATCACTTCCTTAGAGACCATGTGGAGAAGGGTGATATCGTGCTTGATTCATAGATGGAGACCACCGGTTAGCGATATCTTTACAAAGCCTTTGGATAGCTCCGGGTTTGTTGCCTTGAGGAGTGAGCTTGGAGTCGTGAGCCCATACGGCTTATCTTGAGGGGGAGCTGGTTTGTATACTATGTACTATATTTTTCCTCGGCATTTCCTTTCTTCTTACAGGTGACTTTGGGCTTGTTTTCTTAAGTTGAGTTCACTCACTTAGACTTAGCATGCCTCGCATGGACCTCTTATGTTGTGCTTTAGGTTGCTATCATGCGTGAGTTCCCTCATTAAGTCTAGCGGGTTTTGGACCTCAGGTCTGTGCTCTCTAGTTGGGATCTGAGACTTCCTATTCGATCATTTGGGAAGATAAGAGCGAGTCTAAGTGTAGTGAGTTTCCTCTATGCTCTATAGCCATCCAGTTTTGCGGTTTCTCGACTTCTTCTTTTCATTGGGTTTTCTTTATGCCTAATCTTGATAATAACTCAACTTTAACCAGATTTGAGCCTAAAATTAATTCATTTGTTGAGGGGAGTTTGGGAATATGTTCATGCATTGCATTTAGACTGCATTTTACATTTGTCAAACATTTGCACCCGCTATGTCTTTTAAAATATCAAAGAAGAAGAATTTGCATGAATTGAAAAATGAGCTCGAAGGACTCTATATGTACTTCAAGATTCCCCAAAGTGTTGAGTAGGTTGAACTCTAGGTTCTCCATTTGATCCTATGAATGGTGCTGGCTTCTAGCTTTGAAACTTTTGCTAAGTTTTGCACTTGTTCAAATCTTGCTAAAATAAAATCTTGTAAACCAAGCTTGTGAGCAAAATGAATTTGTTCTTGGAGACATCCTAGTTCAGTCATTTTCTAAATTGACTAGCTTGGTGTCATATCTTGTCATTGCGATCAATTGGATAATCTTCAAAGCTCACTTAGGTTGCATTTCATGCATACATATATAAAGGGGGAGAAAACAAAAAAAAAATTCATTTTGATGCCTATATTGCCAAAAGGGGGAGAAAATGTAGAAAAGGCATCATTTAAAATGTAGAAAAGGGGGAGATAAAAATGTGAAAGCTTGTTGATTCTTATGATCTTTGTAAATCTTTGCTATCTCTTATGGATCATAATCACATTTGGCACTTATGATTGGTTTTTAGATCTTTTGTGGAAAACTTGCTCTTTTCATGGTCTTGCTCTAAAATCTTACTGCCAACTTGGTCATGATTTTATATATTTCTCTATGGACCAAGTTTGGTTTTGCAAATCAAATTGCTTTACAAACTCAAATTTATGCCTTTTCGAGTGTTTGTCAATATACTCATCAAGGGGGAGATTGAAAGACCATGTGGAGGTCTATCCCTGATGGTGATGAGTAATTGTGTGGTTTAGCATGATGTGCTTGAATTTGAGTTTGATCAGAGTGGTGCGAGTTTTGGTGGTCGGAGACCCGGTTGTCCGAAACCAGTGGTCTAGGCTTTGGTGGTCGGAGAGACCGGTGATCGGACCTCGAGTGGTCGGGATGAAGACCGGTGGTCAGGCCCAGTGGTCGGGGCGAGACCGATGGTTGGGATGGAGACCGGTGGTCGGACCAGTGGTCGGGAAGAAGACGATGGTCGGACCCGAGTGGTCGGGGCCGAAGACCGGTGGTCGGACCTCGAGTGGTCGGGATGGAGACCGGTGGTCGGTCGGTGGTCGGGGCGAAGACTAGTGGTCGGACCTCGAGTGGTCGGGATGGAGACCGGTGGTCAGTGCTGTGGTCGGGATGGAGACCGATGGTCGGACCATGTGTGGTCGGGTTTTCTTTGGTCGTAGTGTATATCTTTCTGTTGAGATGGATATGTGTTGTTGGACATTGCTATGTGATGTGGTTCCTTGTCTATGATGGTTGCGGGACTTTGGAGCTAGGTCATGGTGGCGAAGGGATCGGGACTAATTTGGGAGTGAGTCGGATGATCAAGGTGTCGCCAAAGATGGTGAGGCAGGGAGTAGTGCAAGCCGAGAAGACAAAGGAATGGATGAGATGCTAACTTGGGCTGCTCGATCTAGGAGGACCGTTGGATGTGATCGGGAAGATAGAGTAGCGGGTCAAGTTAGTGTGAGTTAGCGTGCAAAACCCGTTGGGTTGTTGGGTTTCGGGTGAGCCCATGCATAGCTTTGTGAGTGGGTAAAATCTCACCCTTGATGGAGTGCTCTAGGGTTTAGAGGCTCATCCAAGGGTGGTAGGTGTTCAAGCCTGCTATGAATAGGCGAGGAGAGGGGTGTCTCCTTGGGGGTGGCGGTGAGGAAAGTCTCGTGAGTAGTTGAGAGTTGTTGAGAGTGGCGGTGTAAGGATCAAATCCTGGCTCTTGGATGTTGGCTTAGGATTGAGCGAGAACATCCAAAGGTGGGAATTGATCGAGTCTATAAATAGAGGGTAGGGCAGCCTCCTCGGTGAAGGTTGTGAAGGTTACGAGGTTTTTCTTTGCTCGTTTGAGTTTTGCCCACTTTGTTGTGAGGCTTTGTAAACCTCCCTTCGAAATGAAATGTTCTTCACTTATATTCTTGTTTCATTCCTCTTACGTATTTACATTCGCACTTAAATTACATTATCTAAATTCGCATTTACTTACTTGCAATTTACTTTACGTAATTTGGATTTGCCTCATCTCCTTCTACATGCTTTTGAGTCCTTTTTGAAATTCATGATTGATGAACTCTTCTCTGGATTCGGTGCTTTCAATCATTTAGTCAATCCTTGCGTTCTTGTTGCAAGTTGTAAATCTGTGTTCTTAAAGTGCGTAAGCGTGTGACTTGCGATTCGTTAGTCTTGATTGGCTTACGGTTCTTATTGCCAAGGATGAAAGATTCTTTGGATGAATCTTCTATAGATCATATCCCAATCATCTAGGCAATCTACAACCTCTTCTATTGGTTTTGGAAGAAACCAATTTACGTGCCTAGTTTTGAGATAGTGTTTCTATCTGTTTGAGCAGTTGTTTCTTCGTGTACTTACTTGCTGTGATTTGTGGAGAGTTATCCAAGGATATTCGACCATCAACTCCCACCGACAAGTTAGAGAATGAAATCTGTGTTCGTGACTCTGTTTTTGGTGTTGCATTTGTTAAAGCTGAAAAGGGCGGAACCTTGGTATCAATTCCTTGATTGATGGTGAAATAGGTTCTGACATCCTTAGGAGAGTGCACACCAAGTTTCACTGTTTTTGGATCGGCCGATCAAAAGGTACATCGATTACTGTTTTAAAGATCGTGCTGATTTTCTTGTTCATCCGGCCCGAGTCTTGTTCATCCGACCTCGTAGGTCGGACGTCTTTATTCATCGATCGGGAGAGTCTTATTCATCGAGCACTATTCACCCGAAGTCTTGTTCATCAGACCTCCGTGGGTCGGGCGTCTTATTCATCCGGTCGGAATCTTGTTCACCGAATACTATTCACAGAATCTTCATTCATCAGACCTCCGCGGTCGGGCGTCTTGTTCGTCGGTCGGAATCTTGTTCACCCGAACACTATTCACCCGAGTCTTATTCATCCGACCACTTGGTCGGGAGTCTTATTCATCCGACCGATCTTTGGTCGAGATCTTTATTCATCCGACCTCTGTCGGTCGAAGTCTTATTCATCAGACCGAGATACCCGACGGTCGCGATTTCTTTACGGTCTTTTGGTGGTTTGAATTCTAGGGAAAGTTTATTGAAAAATTTTATTTGGCTTCTATTCACCCCCCCTCTAGTCGCCTTTTTCGATCTTTCACCACTACTCAATCGGCGTCAACCAAGAGCCAGAGTTCGTAATGCAGTCGCGGCCAACATTGTCCTTGAATTAGCCGACGAACTTCAGATTGAAGACTTGCCGCATTTTATACTGAATACACGTCGGTCAAAACGCTTTTCTTCTTGGTGGTCGTCAATTGCAAAAGCGCTCTACTCTGATAAGACAACGTTGGCTATTGTCAATGAGTTTTTTCCAAATCTTCCTGCGCCGACAGTAGATACTAACAACGATTCAAGTGAGACTAATTCTACGGGGTATACTAATACAAGTCTTGGAGATATTGATGAGGTATCGGCCTGAATAATTTCCTTTTATTCGTCGGTTTTGCCAGATACATTTTCTAATCACCTTTTATTTTTGTTTTGCAGACCAAGGCTGCTAGTAAGAATCGCGCTACTGGCCAATCGGGTAGTGGCCAAGGTAAAAGGCCACTTCAATCGACTGGCCTCACCGGGTACACTTCGAGTACCCTGGGGATTCAAAGTCCGTCACTATCGGACATCGAGAAAAAACAACCGAGTGAGTATACCATGGTTTGACTTCCATTTTCTTATCTCCTTTCGCAACTAATTCTTAGCCGATCATAATTCCAGAAAAGAAGAAGACAAAGTATACCAAGGCTCCCGCGAAAAGGGGATCAAAGCCCCATGAGCAGAGTGGCAAGAGTTCGCCACACGCGTCGGCTACTGCCGAGGTAAGCAGCGTACTTAAATCATCGATTTTTGTTTTCAAGGCATCGGCTTACCTTTTCCTTTTCTCTATTAGCCGACACAATCGGCGCAAGTTGCAAAAATTTTGGCCGACCTTCCTGGGATCTCATCGATTGCCTTTCTCTCGGCGGCCAATCTTGATAGCTTCGACAGGCAATGGAAGCCCTCCTCAGCGTGTGTCATTTGGATGAGAGGAAATCTGAAGTGACATCAAAGATCAAAAGCTAGGCATTGCCATGGCCGTGGTCGGAGTGAAGAAACAGATGGTGATGAGACCATGCCGGCCCAGCAAGCCATGCTTCTATCTCAAGCCAAGACAAGGGCCCAACAACTTCTGATGCTCCAATCCCAGCCCAAGATCAAGCCCAATTCGTTCACGAGTCCAGTTCGGCCCGTAGGAGTACTCCAACTAAAAATGACCATATCTAGGTTATACAAAGTCCTTTTAAGGTGTTCTTGGACTCTACGGAGAAGCCCACGATGAGAGCTTTCCAACGGAAGTGGTTTCAGGTCCAAACTCCTTCTGGATCGACTGAAATCGTCAAATCAATATGACAAATAGAATCGCTGTGCATCTTTGCGCCACCTCCACTTGGGCCCAAAGGCCTTGTACGACCTAGGGTTTCACAGCCACCCCCTTGGCCGCCTCCCTTGCCCTCTTCTTTATATATATTCAGTAGCCGTCGCTAGAATAGATGGGTTTTGCTTAGATTACAACTAGACACTTTGTCAGTTTTTCGCCGTTCATCGGTTTGTGGAACCCCAACTCGTGTGCTTAATATTATTCACAATTTCAGATTGCATCTTCTACGTTCTTGCTTGTGTTCTCGATTCGCATGCAGGGATAAGCCTTCTTGGCGAGGTCAACCATGTTTGTGCGTGGTTGATAACCAACGGAGCCGTGGTGTAGCGATTGCAGGGTTCGAATCCGTTTTGATTGGAAGCCAGATCGTCAACGTCGAGTTCTCCGCCAATCTACTTACCAGTACCTGTCGAAAGATCGGGCCACCGTTCCCATCAGATGGCAAAGGTGGTGCCAGTGCCAGGGAGTGCTAAAGAAGACGATCGCATCATTGATGAAGTTCAATGTGTGATTGCTAAAGCAGCTGGTGCCTTATTGGCTTTAGGCGCAACACTTCCAGGTTCCGGCATTCAGTATTAGCTCTTCTCTATGAAATGTAAAACTTTGTCAAATGTCTTGAAACATGTCCTGAAACACTTCTGTAATTTTTTGCTATCTTTATAATCGGCTGTTTAACCGATTTATATTTGGCTTTGTTTATGTAATTCACTATCTTTTTAGCCGATTAACAGCATCGTGTTAACTCGGTCTTCAGAACGATTCCTCGCTAGTCGTCTAAGCTCTAACTCAAACGCTAGGATAGTATCTCTTCAAGTATTTCCCGTTAATCGCTTTAGGCAAAATATATCCTTCTAACGTCTCAAGTATATATGAATTTCCATCTACTAGCCGATTAATTTTATACGACCCCTCCCACGTAGGCGACCATTTTTCAAATCGGTTATCTTTAGAACCCACAGGCAATATCTTTTTCCAAACTAGATCGGCTGCATCGAAACACTTAGGCACCACCCTTCTATTGTATGCCTTTGCAACTCTGACCTTATTCTTCTTAAGCTAATCAAATGTAGACAAACATAATTCTGCTAATTCATTCAAGTTGTCGATCATCAAATCGTTGTAATCCTGAACCGACAAACTATTTTGCCGGGCTATTCGTATAGAATCAAGGTTAATTTCCACGAGTAAAACGGCTTCCTGGCCATATACTAACTGATAAGTTGAAAGCTTTGTTGCTCCGTGATAAGCTAACCGATACACCCAAAGTGACTCCGATAGGGTTGAATGCCAATTCCTTGGTTTTTCATTGATTTTTCTTTTGATCAACTTGATCAACGTCTTGTTAGATGACTAGGCTTGTCCGTTAGCCTGAACATAATATGGTGTGGACCCCGGATTTGCTATCCAGAATCCCCTGTGTATTTCTGTACTAGTCCCAGATAAACGCTAGTACACACAGTTCACAGTGATGAATCATAACCGAAAAGCACGAATTGAAAAGATAAATACTGAGTACTGGCCGAAAATCCATTATTACAAAACCAGGTCACATGACCTTTAAGTTTAAGCAACGGAAATGAGAAGCAAAATGGTAAAGCCAATAAACACCACAGGCAGTCGACTGAAAAGAAATGTGCGCCTAGCTCTCTGGATTGCCTTCATCGTACTCCACATCGTAGAACTCACCATCGCTCATGGCATCTTGGAAAGCTTTTGACGAAAGAATTTATTGTAGCATATGAGTACAAACGTACTCAGCAAGTCAGGGAAATATGCAAGATGCAAAGCCTTCCAAAGATGGCTTAATATGGTTCTTTTGCACAAAGCCAGATTTAACAAACATTATTAATAATAATTCTCACAAAGCGTTTTAACAATTATTTGTACAATTGAAATTATTTATAACTCTAGTGAAGGTTCCAACTACCAACACCAGTATACAGGCTCTAACCGCTGAGAGCATCTAGGCTCCCTATTTGTATAAATTATGCTTATCATATAGGTTTTGGTGTTGATGACTAAAAAAGGGACACTCAGTGTAAACTGAAAATAGTCAGATTTGATGATCAAGGCTAAGGTGTTTTTCTAGTTTTTGGCTTGGGAGTTGATTCAAGCCATATAGTTAAAATCACCGTAGTATTAAGAGGGATTATACATAAGAAATGATCTTGGTTCATATGCAAAATCACTAAGATTACTTCGAGCATAGTACTTTTCATGTTTCTCACTCAAAAATCTAGAGCTTTATCTTGTTAGCCGAATCAATTCTCTCTAGACCAAACTTCATATTATTCAGGTGCTCAAAGATCCTAAGTTCTAATTCTAACCGAGCGTACACCATGTATGCCGAACCGATATTTTCGGTCCGGTGCTGAGAACTTCCATCACCGAGTACACTTCATGTACGCCGGACCGATTTTTGATGGTCCGGCGTTCAAAATTCTTCGTTGATTCTTTTTCAACCAAGTATAAATATGTTCGTCGGACCAATCTAAATTCTTTCTTAAAATTAGTCCGGCATAAGTTATATTTTCACTCTAAATAAAATTCTAGTCTGTGTTAAATTTATTTTAATCAGAAATATAAAGTCTGATGCAGACCAGAATTCCTTGTGTACGTCGGACAAATTTTTTCGATCCGACGCAAACATCTTTCACTCAGATAAAACCAGCCATTTTCCCATGTACGCCGGACCAGCATTTTTGGTCCGGCGCAAATGTTATTTGCTGGTACTCAAAAGAAACGAAAACATGTGTTCGTCGGACCAACTTTTTTGGTCCGGCGCAAGCATTCTCTTGCTGATATCAAAATCAAGCAATGCATATGTACTATGGACCGAAATTTTCGGTTCGGCGTAAATGGGTCTCTCTGAGTTCAGCAATGCTTCTCAATACTATGTACCCTGGACTAAAGTTTCCGGTCTGGCGTGTGTGTAGTTTGACTTATGGTTCATACACCATAGAATTCTTGAAAAAGGGTAGCAGTTGACCTATCCCATCTAACCTACCAACCCCCAACGAGCAAATGTCAGGTGTAACGGTTATCTCTGTTCAGGATCTATATATAGAATGCCTGGGTTCACAAACATACATAAAGCTTTGCACATTCACATCTTTGATATCCTGACCATCTTTGATATCATTCAAACCATATACAACTCTTGATCTTTAGAATTCATGAGCTTCATTCTAATCAAGAGTTTGAGCTTCAACTCAGAAATCACAAACACTCATTCTGAATATTTAGAGTGCTTGCTCCAAGCTAAGTTGTAACATCCCAATTTTTGCCTTATGTGTTATTTTATTGTCATTTGTGCAATGTGTGATTTATTTTTATTTTTCTGGATTTATTGGAATTTATTTTGAAAATTAAGTATTTAGTCTCTTTGAGAAAACTATTTAATTGTTTGCAAAGTTAAAATACAGTTTTGCCCAAAATATTTTATTTGAGCTCAGAATATCTCAAAGTATTTATGAGATTTTTCTGGGGATTTTACTGATATTTTAATTGCCTTAAATAAATTATTCCAATTTCAGGAATTATTTTAAATCAAAAAGCTTTAGAAAATTCGGTGAAAATCTTGGGCGAAGCCCGACCTTTGTCTGTGCTGACCCATCATTGTCGGCCCAGTCGGCCCGTGTTCCCCGCAGCTCTGGCTGTCAGCCGTTAGATCTTCATCGCACGGTCTTCGTCAAGCCGCGTCATCAGCGCTGCGTCAGCCGTTGGATCGCGAAGGAGCGCTCGAGATTTCAAGATGAAGTCGGAAACCCTAGCACCTGCGAACCATTGGATCAAGATCGTGCGGTTGAGATCGTGTTGCGTTATTTTAGGTAGGATCCGATCGCATCCGTTGATTTTGGAAAGAGCGGATCGGATCATATCGTTTCGGAAGTGATCGCAGCCGTTCATCGCAGATCAGACGATCCTCGCTCTTCGTCTCCTACTCGGTTTCCGAATCCGCCGCCGACTTGCCGTCGCCGCCGCGTGACTTAGGGTTTCCATTTTTGCACGCATGCCGAGGCTATTTAAGACGCAGACTACACCCCGAGGTTCGCCATCTCCAAGCGCAGCCATAGCCCGAGCCGCCGCCGTTGAGCCGTCGTCGCCCGTGCGCTAGAGCTCACCGTAGTTCACGAAGGCGCCGCCGGTGGTTTTCTTCGTTTTCCGACGCTGTCGAGTCGCCTTCCGCCGTACCGGTTCCAGATTGGAACTCGTCGCGTCAAGCTGCGCCGGAGCTGCCACTTCTTCGTCGCCGAAGTCGCTTGGATCTCCGCCGGGCTCGTCTTCTTCCTCCGCTCCGGTGAAGCTACGCCGCTACGCCGACATCGTCGCCTCGGAGCTTCGTCGATTGTCGGATCTTCGTTGAACCGCTGCGATCGTGCCACGTCTCCATCAGCATCAGTAAACGCCTCGGGTTAGGGTAATCGTCCGATCCGAGATGAGCGGCAGAGATCGCGCCACGTCTCGGTAAACGTGGTAAGGTGCTCGGGTATCCGTAGCCATTGGATCTAGATCTGACCATCGAGTCAGTGCCGCGTGGGCATAGATCGGTGGCCATCGGATCGTCGCACGGATGCATGATGCGTGTCGGTGCGGAAATCGAAGCGTCATGCGCCGGGTTCACGGTGGACCAGAGGAGGTTCGTGGACCGGGTCTATGCGCCGAGGCGATGTGTCAGCCAGTGATTGGTCCACATGTCGCTTGCGCAATAAAACGAGTTTTCTATATAAAAATAATTCGGGAAAATCGGAAATTCTAATTTCTGTATTTTCAGTATTTATTCAAATTTTAAAAGGCCATATATTTTGCATTTTAACTCGGATTTGAGTGATTCAAATTTCTAAAAATTTGTAAAATCAAGATCTATTTATTGGTGAATTTTATTTTATTTTTGGAGTTTGTTTTATCTCTGTTTTGGTGTTTATTTGCTATTTTGGCATCGTTTCACGTAGACGTTGAACTGCTCGGTGATCCGGAGGAAGATTCGTCGCTTCAAGACCCAAGCTCAGAGCAAGACCAGCACCTACTCCAAGGCAAGTTGTGCTTTGACCATGTTGCACCTGATTTCATAAAATTGCTATTTTGTCTCTTAAATTTATGCATGATATTTTATGTGGATAAATGATTTCAATTAATCTGGGAAATAGATAATATGCCTATTTGCATTAAGACCACCTTGTCAATTATATGCCATGATCTTGTTGTTACCCTAGGATGGTCAGTAAATATTGATAATCAACATGGGCTAGTTAGACCGTCATAGATTGCTTAGCCATGCCACGTCATCACATGTGTCCGAATGTTGCTATTTAATCTTGACTAATGGAATATGGAACAATGTTTATGAATTAGTGTGTCATGTGTTGTCACACAGTGATATTAAGTTGTCGTGGCGAGGAGGTCACACAACTAGATTGAAATGTTGGTGGCACGTGGTGCTTGGTAATCAACTGGGGTGGTAATGATTTAGATTGGGGCAAGTGGCAGAGGCGGTGTGCCAAGGTGGGCGAGATTGGCGAGGGTATGTGGAAGTCTTGCCTTAATCATTTTAAGGACTTAACCTTGCAAGCCTTTGACCTGAGTCTTTCTTGCAACCACATGTCTGGAATGGGACAGCCTAGCTGAATAATTTGTGAAGCCTAGATTTTGGTACTGTCGTGGTTAATAGTGAGTTTCGGGTTTACGGTTTAACTCACATGGCGCAAGAGGGGGGCCCTGTTGTGGTGGTTTAACCCTTCAGTGTTGAAACCTTAGCGAGCAGTACTGGGTCCAAGTGTAGCATTGTAAAAGCTTTGTTATGATCACTCGCCTTGGTGGTGTTTGGTTGTATCGTGTGGGTAAAGTGCATAACCTCTGCAGAGTGTACAAACTATTCGAATAGCCGTGCTCACGGTATTGGGCAATGCTCGGGAATTACAGTTAAGAGTTAGACTTTATTCAAATGAAAACTGGATGGGATGACAGGATTGCCACGGAGTAAATGGAACTTGACTTAGGATTGGAAATCTGATTTACTTGTAAGGCTGAATCTATTAATTACTGTTATTTGTTTTACTGTTTTTCAATCTATTTAATGTATTCTTGTTGAATGCCACTTTATTGCAAAATAGCCATATTAGCCATTCCTTTGGATTAAGCCAAGCATATAGAACATTAGACTTGCATTGTTGTGCACAACTTGTTGAGTGCTTTATGTACTCACCCCAACAACAACAACTTCAGAAGAGGAAGAATCTACACCTTTCGTGGAGGAGGATTATCTGGATGCGAATGCTTAGGGTCTGAGCCTCATCAGTTGCCTGCGGTGAACTGGGGAGCTGCTACGCTTATTTATTTTTCCACTGCTGCTTATTTGCTATTTCTTTTATAAGCCCTGTGAGGCAATAATCATGTAAGACAACAGTTAATATTAATTACTAAGTTTATGATATACTCCGCTGTGTGTGACTGTGATAGCATCTATGTTGAGCCTGTGTACACTAGCGTGATCCTGGACTAGTGCGTTATACACCGAGGGTCCAAATTTGCAAATTCGGGTCCCGACATAAGTCTAGATTGCATTTAGCTACTGAACCAAGAGACAGGGCTTGTGGATAGTCTATTACTCTTGGAACTAGATGTTCCTAGACGGTTGGAGAAGTTACTGGTGCGACCTATCCAACAGTGATTGTGGAAGGCCACCATTGCTGTGAAAGGTTGAGACTCACCTCACTGGAGTTGTGAAAGAGTCAAGATAGTGAAAAACCAAAAGCTATTGAGATTGGCTGATTGGTGGAGCAATACTTCTGAGGAAGTACTCTAACGGGGACGTAGGAGTGATCTCTGAACCTCGGTGGGAAATCTTTGGGTTCTCCTGTGTTTGTTTTTATCGCTCATTATTCTCTTACAGTTTCTCATTCGAAATTCCCTTTCCTACAAAGTTTGCTTGAACAAGTGTTGTACTAGACTTTTATACTAATTGCTTATGTTTCTACTTTTTATTGAGAAAAGTTTTTCATAATAATAATTAAAAGTTTTAAAGTTGCCTATTCACCCTCCCTCTAGGCCAACTTGGTGCTTACAAGTGGTATCAGAGCAAGGTTACCCCTTTAAAGCTTAACAACTTGGTTAAAATGGCCGAGGGAATAGGATCAGCTACAGTAAGTGTAGGAAGGGTTCCTGTTTTTGATGGCACAAATTATGCTTATTGGAAAATTAGAATGAGGTGTTATTTTGAGGCCGTAAGTTATGATGTGATGAAGGATCGAGATGGCGAACAGAGGGGGGGGTGAATGGTCGTAAATAAAATTTCCCCCAAAATACTCCAACAAAAACCTCGACAAGATCGCTCAAAGGAAATCGTGAAAAACCTGAAAAACTAGACAACTATGTGTACCCCAAGTTTGCATGGATAAGTACCATAAAATATGTGGGGATTTTTGAGTCACAATACTGGTTGTCTAGTGTCCAAGATAAAGAGGAATCAATTCAAACTCTTGCTTTTAGAAAGGACATCAATTCAAATCACAAAAGTCACTTTCAGAAAAGCAAAAGCAGAATTTTCAGAACTTGTCCTTAATTTGCACAGGAGGTTGGTCGGTTTATGCAGCTCACAAAATCTTGGGAAGTTTTCTCCATATGAGTATCAGAGTCGTGAAGAACTCCACCAAATTTCTCCTCAAAAAGCATTACAGAAAAAATAGGAAAAATCTAAGAACATAGTCTGGTCAAGAACTTCGAGCAGAAAGTTTGGGGCTCGGTTTTCACCTCATGGCGCCCAAACGTTGCAACAAATGAATTCCAAACTTTTTCTGCAAGTGGATATCAGAGTCCCGCACCTCTTCCAATAAGAATCACTTGAAAAAGAGTTTTCTAGATTTTTATAGAAATCAAACACTAACTGCTGAGCGAAGAACAAGTTCTGAACAAAGTTGGAACTTGAAAGAAAAGATGTTCTCTACTCAATCCAAGAGTGCAAAAGAGATGTAAAACCATATGAACACACTCAAAACATCCAATATCAGCAGCATTTATAAGGAGGGGAGGCAAATCCAAATTACATGAAAGTAAATTGCGAGAAAGTAATTGCGGGAAAGTAAATGCTGAATTTAAATTGCGTAAAGTAAAGACATAATGTAAATCATAAAATAAATTCAGAGGTGGATGGATAAAACTTTCATTTCTGGAAGGAGAGGTTACAAAGCCTCACTTTCATGTGGGCAAAGCTCAAAGGAGCATTCACAAACCTCAAAAACCTTCAAGGGAAGGAGGCTACCCCTCCACCACTATTTATACTACTCTTGGGCCACCTACCACCCTTGGATGAGTCCCTCAACCCTAGAGCACTCATCTAAGGGCTAGGATTAACCCACACACACAGCCATGCAAGGGCTAACCCAAAACCCACACACATACCGGGTTTCTTGCACGGTTTTCAAAGCATACTACCTAGACCCGCTAACCTATCAACTAGACCTCAATCCGACGGCCCTCATTGATCCACGCGGCATCTAGCTAGAATCAACTCCTTTCCTTGTCTTCTTGACTTGCCCGGACTCCGTCTCCGATCATCTTCCGGCGATCTCCCAACCATCTGGACCTCCGACGCTCCTCGCCTAGTCCCGGTCATCCTTCGCCTCACCATGACCTAGCACCGTCATCCTGCAACCATCAAAGACAAGGAAACACATCACATAGCAATGCCCACAATGATATGTAATAAACCCATCCAACTCATCACTACCGTGCCCATACGGCTGGTACTGCCACTCCTGGCAGAGACAACTCAAATTGCTTCATTTTGAAAATCAATCCAAATCAAACTCAAACTTGAGCACACCTTTCTCAAATAAAGTCAAATACTCATCACAAACATGGATGGACCTCTACATGGTCCTTCAATCTCCCCCTTGATGAGTATATTGACAAACCACACCAAAAGGCATAAATTTGAGTTTGAAGAAAATGAAGAAGAAAGCAATTTTTAGTTGTAAACTCAAACTTGGTCCAAAGATAGAAATTAGAACCATGACCAAGTTGACGAAGAGGAATTTAGATTTTAGAGTTAAATTTAAGAAAGAGCAAGTTTTCTACAAAAACTCTAAAATCCAACTAAACATGTCAAATGTGATTATGAGATTATGATCCAACAGAAGTAGTAGCATAGTTTTACAAAGATTATAATAACCAAATAAGCATTCACATTTTATCTTTTAGTGATGCCTTTTCTACGTTTTCTCCCCTTTTGGCAATATAGGCATCAATTTTTTATGTATGCATGAAATGCAATCGAAAGAGCTTTGAAGATTATCCAATTGATCAAAATAGAAGGATATTACACCAAGCTTGTCAATTTGAGAAGATGACTAAACTAAGACATGTCCAAGTCCAAATCGAGCTTAGTTTTGAATATTTCATTTTAGCAAGATTTGACAAGTGCAACACTTAGCTTTAGTTTCAAAAATAGAAGAATAGCCACTCTAAGGATCAAAGGAAAACCTAGAGTTCAACCTATTCAACACTTTGGGAATCTAGAAGAGCATACAAGGTCCTTCGGGCTCATTTATCACTTAATGCAAATTTTGATTTATCATCATACAAGACATAGAGGGGTGCAAATGTTTGACATTATTTGCATTCTTTACCCACATATGTCTTTGTTTTTAATTTATTTGCATTTTCATTTGACAACCAATTGACTCAAGCCATATGCGACCATCTCAAGATGAACTCTTAAGAGGATGGTCTAGGTCAAACACGATGTATTCCAAGTTCATCCCAAGTGCAATGGGAAGTGGTCTTGTGAATGCAAGGTGTTGAGTCGTATGTGCACAAGAAGAGTCAATTTTGTTTAATTTTCATTTTTAGCACAATGATTCATGAGCAATTGAAGGACTCTAGCATGGATCAAGCTAGTTTCACCCAAGTTGCTATAGGGACACTAGAGAACTCCAAAATTTCTCAAATTATGGCACAAACCTCTAGAGAAGAAACCTAGCAAGTAAAAGCAACAAGTTTCATCAAGTTTTTCATTTAAGGCTTTTTTTTCATTTTAAAGCTTAGCAAGTTAAATGAACTTGGACATATCTGAGCTAGTGATTTCCTCCATATGATGCAGCATGGTGTATAGCATGAAGATATCAATTGCATAATAGACAAAGCTCATTAAACAGGAAATGCAGTCTATATGCAATGCACGAACAGATTCTCAAACTCCCCCTCAACAAATGAATCAATTTTAAGCTCAAATCTGGTTAAAGATTAGGCACAAAGAAAAACCGAATGAACTCAATAATAACCAGAAAAACAGAATGAGGAGAAGAAGTTGAGAAACTGCAAAACTGGATGGCTATAGAGCATAGAAAAGATATAAGAGACTCACTCGGCTTAGACTCGCTCTTATCTTCCCGATGGTGACATAGGAAGTGACTCTAGATCCCAACTAAGGAGTGCACATGCACCTGTCTACCGGAGGCCCAATACCGCTAGACTTATAAGGCGTGAGGGAACTCAACCTAGAGAGAAGAGAGAACACTAATCACGCATGATAGCAACCTAAAGCACAAGATAAGAGGTCCATGGAAGGCATGCCAGAAGTCTAAGTGAGTGAACTCAACTCAAGAAAACAAGCTCAAAGTCACCCAAAAGAAATACAAAGAAAAGAAAAGCTGGAAGAAAACATATAATACATAATATACAAACCGGCTCCCCCTCACGAAAGGCCGTAGGGCTCACGACTCAAGCTCACTCCTCAAGGCAACAAATGCGGAGCTATCCAAAGGCTTGGTGAAGATATCGGCTAATTGAAGGTCACTCTCTCTGAATGAGCGCGATATCTCCCTTCTCCACATGGTCTCTAAGGAAGTGATATCTAATATCAATGTGTTTGGTCAGGGAATGTTGCCTTTGGGTTTTTAGCAATGCAAATAGCTGAAGTATTGTCACGAAAAGTGGCACACTCTCTATCTCTAACCCATAGTCCGTAAGGTCGATCTCATCCAGAGCACCTAGCTACAAACAATCGGTGCTGACAACATACTCGGCCTCGTGTGGGTGTGCAACCTAGGCGCTTCTAGATGACCAAGAAACAAGAGAAGTGCCAATGAATTGGCAAGTGCGAAGTGCTCTTCCTATCTATCCTCTGACCCGAGAAAGTGCGCATCGGAAAAGGCTCGAAGGATAGACAAGAAGAAGAAGAGTACCAAATACCATAATCGGTGGTAGCACGAAGGTACACGAAGATGCGCTTGACCGCTGGCGGTGAGAGGCGCGAGAGAAGCATGAAATCGGGCGCCACAGACACACAATGAAATGTATGTCCGCCTCAAGCGATGAGGTACAAGAGAGAGCCGATCATGCTCAAACTCCTTTTGATCGCCAGGCTCACCATCCTCATCGGGCTCGAGGACAGCAGTGGTGGCCATAGGAGTCATCACCGGCTTCCCATCATACATATCGAAGCGCCTCAGGAAGTCACGGGTATACTTGCCTTGATGCAAGAAAGTACCCTCCCGTGTCTGCTTGATTTGGAAGCCAAGAAAGTAGCTCAACTCGCCCATCATACTCATCTCAAACTCTATGCTCATCACCTCGTAAAACCGAGACACAAGCGAATGAGATGAGCCACCAAAATGATATCGTCCACATAAACGGACAAGAAGAAAATGAGACTCATGGTGTCGATGAGCGAGTTTTATCTACTATGCCCATTTTGAAGTCATGGTGAGAAGATAAGACTTGAGCCTCTCATACCATGCTCGGGGGCTGCTTGAGTCCATACAAAGCTTTGGAGAGCTTGTATACATGACTCGGAAACTTGGGGTTCTCGAATCCTGGAGGTTGTTTGACATAAACCTCTTCCTCAATATAGCCATTGAGGAATGCACTCTTGACATCCATTTGATAGAGCTTGAAGCCCTGGGATGCGAGAGAATGCAAGCAGGATCCTAATACCCTCTAGTCTAGCTACAGGGGCAAAGGTCTCCTCAAAGACAAGACCCTCAACCTGAGAAAAGCCCTGTGCAACTAGCCTAGCCTTGTTGCAAATGACAACCCCATCCTCACTCTGCTTGTTTTTGAACACCCACTTGGTCCCAATGACATTATGACCAGATGGGGGCTCGATAAGCTGCCATACCTTGTTCCTCTCAAAGTTCTCAAGTTCCTCATGCATAGCATTAATCCACGATTCATCGGATAATGCATGAGAAACATCCTTCGGCTCAAAGGAGGCAACGAAGGCAGAGTGGAGGCAGAAACTGGACAAACCTAATTTTGAGCGAGTGACCCTGTTTGCATCAAAATTCGGCAAGTTTATCCAAATCAGGCAACAAAATTAAAGATACGAAAACTAATGGAGGATTGGAAAGAACCCAAGATATTTGATAACTACAAGATTTTTAAGGAAACAATCGTCCAAGATAAGGCCGATACGGACACGGGCTGAAGCGTATTGTAACGGGACACTATCGGCCAAGGGTATAAAAGAAGGACCAAAGCGGGCTGCGAAGAGAATCATCAACACAATACAATCAACGAGTCTTTACTTTTTCTACTTTTCCTGTTGACTAGGAGTAGCTTCTGTAATTTAGCCTTTGTAATCGATCTTGATCAATAAAGTTGCGCATCGCCGATTGTTGATCTTCGTCAATTACACCCCAGGTTCGATTTGTTCTGATTTTGTTGCGCATCGCCTTCTTCAGAATCGATCTGCCTTTATCCTCTGATTAGCCTTAATCGGCTAGTTAGACTTATCCTGTTACCTTGATCTTGATCGGCTTCAAGCTGATTGGATCTAAGCCGATTGATCGTCACGATCGGCTTTGTGTGAATTTTATATTTTTTACCTTGTCGGTTCCAGGTCAAATCGACCGCGCTCTGAACCGGTGTTAAATGCGGTGTCTCTTTGTCGAAACCCTACATCAAGTTTTTGACGCCAACACACTCTTGGCACGCCCGGTGGGACCCGCAATGTCTTCATCAGGGAAGTCAATTCCGCCATCAGATCTCAACGCAGAGGCTATAATCGTCCCAACAATGGACGATTTATCTGCAGAACAACGTCAAGAAATTGAAACTCGGAAGGCTGCGCTGGAAGAGATGATCTTGCCGTTATCGTAAAACTAGGCGTGGCGTCACTCAAAAATCCGCCTGCCGACGGTCAGCATACAGGAGATGCGGGTGTAATGTAACGTAAGCCGATATCTGCCTGCTCAAGCTGAATTATCGGCTACGATTAATCAGTCTGTGCACCACGCTTTCATAAACCAATCATCGGCTCTCGTAACAACGCTTAAGCCGATGAGAGCAAATAGCGTTAAATCTATAGCCCAGGAGTTAGCCTCGTCAGGAAGTCTGCTCGACCCATTGCAAGCTCTGCCGAATTATCCTGTTTTCTCAATATCACAAAACACGCAGAGCACAACGGCCGATCCTAAACCATCGGCTGTAACTTCACCCCCCACCATGATGCCCACACAACCCACAGTTATACTACCTAGGGACCCTCGGTTAAATGGGGTGAACTATTACCACGCCTATACCGACGCTGCTAAGGTGGATGCATCAAGCAATTTGCCGCCGTCGGCTCCATTCTACGCTTTTCCCCAATCGGTTTCACACCGATTGGCTCAGAGGTTCCCACAAGAACCCACCCGCTAAGAAATCCAGTCCACATAGGGTAGTAACATACCGTAACCATTTGTCCCAAAGTCACGGAACCTCAAGTCGAGGCGTAATCGGCACGAGCGGTATGATCGCGCCGGCGGCAGAGCATAATTGGCAACCCGAGCTCGCACTTCGGGCGTAACGCCGATTATGACAGATATTATCAAGGGCCTGCTATGACCGATAATGCTAATTGGGCGATCGGATCTCTGCGTTTTGAGGACCAATTGGCATACAACCAAAAGGAAAGGTTATCGGCTATAGAAAGCCGTATCCGATTACATAGATCGCATGCCCTACCCTCATAACTTCGAGTTCGGACTTCGCCAAATTCTGCGGGATGATTCTATCACCACCACGGAACACGTTGGGCGCTTTATCGCGCAATGCGGTGAAGCGCCCATTCGACGGGCTTAAAATTAGACTATTCCGTTGTCTGCATGCAGGGCGGCGTTTACTTGGTTTACTTGCTTGCCTCGAATTCGGTCCATTTGTGGAGCGATTTGGAAAGTCGATTTCATGAATACTTCTTTTTAGGCGGTTTGGAGCTCGTGGATTTGGATCCGAGTTACGTGCGGCAAAAGTTTGGGGAATCGTAACGGATTACATCAAGAGATTTAGAGAAATTAGGAATCGGTGTTTTAGCGTCACATTGCACGACAACCAACTTGCCGATTTAGCATTTCAAGGTTTGATTCCGCGCTTAGGAGAAATTCGGAGGACAAGAATTCACCGACCTTAGCCACTTATTGCATCGCGTATCGGCTCAAGAAAGCCGATTCGCGACAATAAAGTGTTCAAAGACAGATTTAAAAATAGCAATAACAAAGAAAAGGACAAGGCTAAAGTCAATATGGTTGAGTATTGTCCAAGTGACTCATCGGAAGACGAGGAAGCGAAATAAACATAGCCGAATGGGTAAAAGGATCCAAAAGTCCTTAGTCCGTTTCTTGGCTTAAGCCGACTAGGAATAAGTCGGAGGTTAAGTACTCTTTCGATGTTTATAAGTGCGATCTTATTTTTGATTTTACGCAAGAAAAGATAATCGATTGCGGAGGGACATGTGATACCGTCGCCGATGAGATCAAGAAACGCAGGTATTGCAAGTGGCATCATTCTTATTCGCATAACACTAATGACGCAATATCTTAGTCAACAGATCAATCGCTGTGAGGATGGTCGGTTGAAGTTTGCTGATGAGCCGACCATGCAAGTCGATGTTGATCCGTTTCCCATCAACATGGTATAGTGTTCGGCTAAAGGAAAAGAGCCGATGCATGACGAGCAGAAAAAGGATCGACAAGTCAACATCCAATCAAGCTCGAACGACGATCAGACACTGAAGATTACAATCGGCTCTTTACAAATAGAAGCCGATCGTGAAGGAAAAAATTCAAGAACCATCAAACCCAAAAGGAATCCTCAGGTAGGTAAATGGTACAAAGCAGAAAAATCTCCATTAAGGCAGCCAGCGAAAAGGTCAGGACCAACATTTTTACAATTAATGGAGAAATACGAGAGGATGAATAGCCGACCACGGTGTAATACCCGCCGGTCGGATAATTTGTACCGTACTGAGAATGTGGAGAGGGCACATAGAAGGTGTCCCTTTTGGCAGTTTTGCTGGGAAAGAAGGGTAGCGTTACCATCACCATACACCTACCCGATGGAACATTATCCCCAAGACGATTGGCCAAGGCAATCGGCCAGAGATAGGCTATCTGGGCCGATCGAGAGCAGGCGAAGTCACGAAGGCCGGTCCACGAGAGAATATCTAAACCGAATCAAGAACCGAGCCAAGTCAAGACGCACAAGCCCAGTTCTAATCAAGAAGATTTGGCTGGTCAAATACGGAAGCCGGTGGAACCCAAACCCAGGTGGTGTCCATCGCTGAGCCGATCACTGACGACGGCGGCAGAGGCTAAGGACGCAAGAGATTCGTGAGGCCGACGCTAAGAGAGAGAGACGAAGTGTTTAACGAACTTCATCCAGTCAAATGCGTCAAGAAAGAGTGGAGAAGAAAAGAACAAGCCGAAGAAGATTTCGAATTGGCTGATGACTTGGATTCTCCCATGATTCGGGATGACACGCCTCCAATGGATATTAACATGGTGTTCACATTGCCGGCTGAGTTCAAAGTCAGAACTGAATCGGCCAAAGAGGCAGTTGCTCAGTTGTGCTCCGGCGTGCAGAACGCCATCTTTGAGAAACCCAAAGATGATCATCGGCATCTGAAACCATTGTATCTGAAAGGGTATATAAATGGCAAGCCGATATCAAGGATGCTAGTAGGCGGGCGCCACGATGAATCGATGCCGTACACGACATGCAAAAAACTGGGTAAGTCTGACGAAGACTTAATCAAAACTAACATGGTTCTGAATGACTTCACAGGTGACCCTACAGAAGCAAAGGGTGTCATGGTCACAGAGCTGACTGTCGGTAGCAAGACCTTGCCGACAGCGTTCTTTGTAATCGATGCTAAGGGAAACTACAGCGTACTGCTCGGTCGGGATTGGATTCATGCCAACTGCTGTATTCCGTCGACCATGCATCAAGCGCTTGTACAGTGGAACGGAGAAGAAGTCAAAGTCGTCACAGCCGACACATCGGCCCATATCGCTATGGCTAGCTCTGACGCGAATTGGCAACACGAAGAAGCTGGTTACATATCAGGAAAGGAGCTGGACGACTGTGATTTCATCTGTGTAAGCAAATCAGGACTCAAGTCGATCAGTGTCAAGCCGGGCACCTTTGATCGAGCAAATGAAGTGCTATGCCGATGGGGACAAGAAAAACATTGAAGGCGCTGCAGGATAAAATGCAAAGCTATCGGCAAACAACGGATAGCTACGAGGCCATAGAAGACTTTGAAGAATTTGAAAAGTTAGGTCAAGGTTTCACATCCACCGATTTGCTTGAAGAAGTCGATATAGGTAGCGGTGATAGGAAAAGACCAACTTTTGTTAGTGCAAATTTAGATGTAAAGTGCAAAGAAAAACTGATAAAAATCCTTAGAGATTATAAGAATTGTTTAAGCTTGGGAGTATCATGAGATGCGGATTAAGCCGTCAAGCGGTGGAACATCGGCTACCTATAAAATCGGGCTATCGGCCGTTTAAACAGTATCGAGCGTTTTAATCCAACCTTGTACCAAGTCATAAAAGAAGAAATAGAGCGGTTGTTGGAAGCAAAATTTATTAGGCCCTGCCGATCACGCTGAGTGGGTTTCCAACATCGTTCGATCATGAAGAAGAATGGAAAGCTTGAGTATCGTCGACTTGAGAGATTTAAACAAGGCGGCGCTAAAGATGAATACCCGATGCCAATAGCCGATATGCTTGTCGATCTTGCATCGAGGAACAAGATCATAAGTTTTCTAGATGGTAATCTGGGTATAACCGGATACTCATGGCGAAGCCGATATACCAAAACGACTTTCGGATGTCACGGTGCAATAAGTTGTTCGAGTGGGCGATGAATGACTTTCGGCGAAAAGCGTTGGAGCAACGTATCGGCGGGCAATGAATCGATCTTTCACAATTTAATCGGCCACATTGTCGAAATATATATTGATGATGTAGTGGTAAAATCTGCGACGATTTCCAACATCGGCGATTTAGAGGATGTTTAAAAACATAAGATCGCACGGTTTGAAGATGAATCCTTACAAGTGTGCGTTAGCGTGTCATTTGGACAGTTTTAGGCTTTATGGTACATGAAAGAGGAATCGAAGTCACCAAGCGAGGTCAAGGCCATAGCCAATCTTGAACCACCGACATGCAAAAGCGAATTACAAAGTTGATCGGCAAAATTAACTATCTCCGTCGGTTCATCTCGAACCTCTCGGTAGAATTCGTGCTTTTACTCCATTCTTGAAGTTGAAGGACAATGAAGAAGAATTTATATGGGGAGCCGATCGTGACTTTCAACGAAGTCAAAGGTAGTCAACCCTCCGCTTTGTTTGCACCTCAAAAGGGGTTCCTTCAGATTATATGTCTCGTAGAAGAAGATACTATTGGAGCTGTTTTGGCACAAGAGGTGCATGGTAAAGAGAGGGTTATCTTTTATTTAAGCCGGCGGTTGCTGGACGCAGAAGTCAGGTACACTTTTATCGAAAAACTATGTTTATCCTTGTACTTCTCGTGCACAAAGCTAAGGCACTACATATTAGCATCGGCTTGAAAGGTCATCTGTAAAACCGATGTTATAAAATATATATTGTCAGCTCCAATTCTGCGAGGTCGACTTGGCAAATGGGCTTACGCCTTGGTCGAGTTCGACTTATCATATGAATCGGCCAAAGCAGTCAAAGGACAAGTCCTAGCCGATTTTATAACAGGACATGACACAGCGGCAAACTTAATCTTGGTAGCACCATGGCAAGCTGTTCTTTGACGGATCGATATGCGGGAAGGTGATGGTATCGAGATTGTACTCACTTCACCCAAGGGGCATAACTTTGAATTCGCATTTGGCTAAATAGCGATGCTCCAACAACCGAGCCGAGTCGGCGTTACTCAAAGGCTTCTTGTTGTTAGAAAATATTGGAGTAAGAGTTGTTGAGGCATATGGTGATTCCTTTGGTGATTCAATGTCGGGATGAAGTACTCTTGAGATATTTAGAACAATGTTTAGAGATTATCGGCTCTTTTCGTCATTTTCTATCGGTCATATTCCTCGTGAATTGAGCGATAGAGCTAATCTTTAGCTCGGCAAGCATCGGGATATAAGGATTTTGACCAAAGTCGAGACCGAGGCGGTGAACAAAGCGATCATGTGCGCAGATATTGCTTGATTGGAGAAGCGCAAATAAAAGATTATCTAGTCGATCCATCAAGCCGGCGGAGCGAAGATACGACAACGAGCGTTGAAATCGTTGTTTTGGACGATATACTATTTTATCGGACTATGGAAGGTTTGTTGTTGAGATGTCTTGAAACTGAAGAAGTGCGGGTGGCAATGGGTGAAGTACACGAAGGGATTTGTGGTTCTCATCAATCGGCACATAAGATGAAATGGATGCTCGAGACAGACGAGGTTATTTTTGGCCGAGCGATGCTAGAGGATTGTTTCAAGTACTATAAAGGATGTCAAACATGTCAAAAGTTTGGCAACGTACAACTAGCACTAGCATCCGCTTTACATCCAATTATTAAACCTTGGCCGTTTAGGGGTTGGGGAATAGATATAATCGGCCAAATATTTCCTGCTTCGAGTAAAGGCCACAAATTTATTTTGGCCACAACCGATTACTTTTCAAAGTGGGTTGAGGCTATCCCACTTAAGAAGGTGACTAGTGTTGAGGCGATTAGTTTTGTGAATGAACATATCGTCCATCGGTTTGGAATACCACAAACAATCACGACCGATCAAGGTGCGGTATTCATGTCTAACGAGTTTCAAGGTTCGCCACAAGTCTAGGGATCAAATTGTTAAACTCTTCGCCATATTACGCTCAGGCTAATGGACAGGCCGAGTCGTCTAATAAAACACTAATCAAGTTGATCAAAAGAAAAATTGATGAGAAACCAAGGAATTGGCATTCGACTCTCTCGAGTCACTTTGGGCCTATCGGCTATCTTATCACGGGCGACAAAACTTTCACCTTACCAATTGGTGTATGGACAAGAAACTGTTTTACTGTAGAAATCAACATTGAGTCGTCTGAATAGCAGACGAGAATGGTTTGTCGGCTCAAGATTACAATGACTTAATGGTCGATGACTTGGATGAGTTAAGCGGAGTTACATTTGTCTACGCTTGATCGGCTTAAGAAGAATAAGATCGAGTTGCAAGGGCATACAATAAAAGGGTCATGCTTAAATCTTTCGATCAAGCCGATTTAGTATGGAAAGCGATATTACTGTTGGTTCTAAGGATAACCGATTTGGAAAATGGTCACCTCGTGGGAAGGGCCATACAAAATTAATCGCTAGTCGGTGGAAACTTCGTACTTACTGGAAACACTAGAAGGGTATGTCTTGCCTAAAGCAATTAATGGAAATATCTAAAGAAATACTATCCTAGCGTTTGGATCGGAGCCTAGCCGACTAAAATCTTGTTGAGCCAAGATTAACACGATGTCGTTAATTTGAAAGGATTACAAACTCGGGATATAGGCAAAATATAAATCGGTTAAACAGCCGATTATAAACATAGCGAAATTACAAGTATTCAAAGTATTTGAGCAAGTGTTTTGGAACTGTTAAAAAGGTTACATCCCAGAGCTTGGGAGTCGTGCACCCAAAGCCGATAATGCTCCAGCAGCCTTGGCTATAGTTTCCTGCACCTCATCCAGGATTCTGTCATCTTCTGTCGCACTGCCCGGGATGGGTACAAGTTTAGCCGACTGCTCTTTAAAGGTTGATCTGGTGATGCTATTTACGCCTTCACGCTTAGCGGCCGAAGAAGTTTTTTCAAAGGAATCTTGGCCTTCAGCAATGAGCTTTATCGTTTTCGACAATTCATCCTCAAGAAATTTCTTAGTGGTTTCCAATTTCTGAAGGGAAGTTTTGTTAGCTTTCAGAGATTCTATGGTTGCATCAAACTTTTTCTTCTTTGCCTTTGTCTCTGCAACCATTTTGTCAAGGATCCTCTGGTCGGCCTCTTGGGCTATTCTCATTGCTTTCCTCTCCTGGGCTGCCTCCACTAAAACCTTCTTCTCGTCTAGATGACACACTTGACGGTCATGACCATGGCCTCTGGCGATAGATCGATTTCAAGCTGCGCCATAAGCGTCTCGAATCGGCTGATTATTATTCAGTATTTCTGATTGAGGCCTTGACACCAAATCAAAGAGCCTGTTGAGGCGATCTTGCATTCCGGGAGCCGATGACACAGCAGCCGATGCGTCTTTTGAAACCGCGATGATATTTTGAATTGTAGAGAGATAGTCGTCGGCTGCAAAGATCTCTGGATCATCCAAATCAGATAAATTGAAACCGAGGATGTTGGATGGATCAGAAACTTCTGGAGCAGCAGCGGTGTTTGGTGCTGGCATCGGCTGAGGAGACAACGGCTCTTTGGCCGATATATTTGGCAAGCTTGCCAGGATGTTGGCCACTTGTGCCGATGCGGTAGGCTGGAATAAAGAATATAATAAGAACCGATGGACTAAATCGAGATCGATGGGCTAAATAAGGATTTGTAAATTTTTAAGATGGAAAAAATACCTGAGCAGTAGCCGATCCATGCGGTGAACTTTCGCCACTTTGTTCCTGTGGCTTGGAGTATTTCTTCTTGGCAGGAACTCTAGTGGACTTTGGCTTCTTCTTCTCTGAAAGATCCATCGGCTGGAAAGTCAGTTAAATAAGAATGGAAAAATAGGAAGGAACAAGAGATGTTCAGGAATGACTGACTTGGTTGCTGTTGCCTCTCTAGATCGGATAAAGATGGGCTTTGAATGCCCAAGGAACGAAGTATAGCCGATGAAGTGCGCTTGCCTTGTGTGGTCGTTTTTCTTTACTAGCTGCGAGGAGCTTGATCGGCTTCTTGCCGTGATTTAGTCTGCAAAAGAAAAGACAACCGATGAGATAAATTCATATGAGCTATGATAAAGAAAAGTTAAATCGACTAATACCTCGCTAGTAATATTTACAAGACTCGTATTATCATATCTGGAGCTCAATTCGTCACTTGAATTGTTATCCGAAGATACCATCGGCTCAGGGAGGTCTGGGAAGAGAGCATCAATAATAGCCGATGGGGTACGATCAAGGAGAAGTGCATCCGCAATTGAAGACCACCATGCGGAGAATCGGCTAGATCGACGATTATTCAAAACGAAGTGTGGCAAAGATTTGACCTGCAAGTCATCGGCTATCTCCAAGACCATATTGGCTGCAGCTAAAGATCGTACTCTAGTCCTAGGCTGAACTAACTCAAGAAGTGGGAGATTGGGGATCACTTCGCCGAAACCTAGTTGTCTGGCAAATATGGAAGGATGATAAAATTCATAAGAGGGCTGAAAGGTACGATTTCTTGTATTAAAACCGACATGCAGGATGCTGGGAGAAATAAAAGTTTTGAAGAAATCTAGAGTTGATTCAGGCATCTCTGAACTGTCAGAATCCAGATGAAGAAATGATGGCCATTCAAAATCGGCTGCGCTGGTATAACTGAAGAAGTCTTGTTGGCTAAAATCATTATTATCCAAGTTCAGGAAGAAAGATAAATATTTTTTCAGACCAATCGGAGAGATCTTCTTGCTGCCGGAGCACATTATGTATCTTTCGCCATAAGATCGGCTGGCTCTAAATTCTGGTGCTGCATTTTCTGGTGTATTTTCGCGAGGAAATGCCGAGTCGTTAGATGGATCCAGTTTGAAAGATCGGCTAAATAAACAGTACAACCATATCTGGATTAACCAGAGAGGACCACCTACGTTGCCGATGCAAAATTTGGCAAAACCAGTAAAAAGCCAACTCTTAATCACATGCATCATTTGACAAACTGCTCCAAGGAACATTTTTCCCAATGCTAGCTAGCCGGCCCTCTACCAACCGCTCTGCCATTAACTGATACACTTGTGTTGGTCCTAAAGAAGCACCGCAAAACAAAAATCGGTCTAACCACAAGTTCAGGAAGGCAACATGTTCTTCATCTGATACCGGCCCGTTCACTTTATTATTGTTATTAATATACTTGCGCCAACCTTCTCCTTTGGATTGAATAAGCTTGTATTTCGGTTTGCCGCTAAAAGCCGATATCTGCTCACCGTCTGGCCTAAGGCAACACAATTGGGCTATATCAATGAGGGTTGGGCCGATGGGACCAGTATGGAACAAGAAGGCATTGAAGGTCTCCGACCAGAAGTAACAGGCCGTGGCCACTAAGGGCTCATTGGCTTCTGGATCGGCTAATGAGAGAGGAATGCATTCAGCTATACCCATTTTTTCTCACTCCCCTCTTTTCTGGGCAGCCACGCAAATATACCAAGATCTCCATCCATTAAGCGCTGTCGGCCATGCTCTGAAGGTTTTTTCCCAGCTCTCTATATTGAATGCAGTAGCCGATAGAGGAAGGCGGGGAATATCCTGGCTAATAACCGTACTGGCATCTAGGTTCCCTATCGGACCAAGGAAATACTGATCTTTACTGTTAGGGATCGGAATGAGTACCTAACTCTCGTCCATTTCAGCCAATCTTAGCAAGCCGATTGAAGAAGGGGGATGCAAGCCGATAGATGGAAACTGAGCAATGGACAAACAAAAGCCGATTGTTTGGAGTCAGAGAGCTTGTGCGCAAGGAATGACCGAGGTGGGGGCCGCGTTTTATAGCATGGTAAAAATTTGAAATGGCGGGATGTGAATCTCAAAAGACGCGAGCAGTTAAAACGCACTACCAGCATGTCAGAGAATTACGGCGCGCATAAAGTAGAAGTTAATGGGTGAAGATCAAACGTCAGCCGATTGAACAAGCCGATAATTGTGATTTTTGACAGATGACAAGTCATCTCTCAAAAATGGGGGGCATATGTTTGCACCAAAATTCGGCAAGTTTATCCAAATCAGGCAATAAAATTAAAGATCTGAAAACTAACGGAGGATTGGAAAGAACCGAGATATTTGATAAGCGCAAGATTTTTAAGGAAACAATCGTCCAAGATAAGACCGATACGGACACGGGCTTGAAGCGTATTGTAACGGGACACTATCGGCCAAGGGTATAAAAGAAGGACTAAAGCGGGCTACGAAGAGAATCATCAACACAATACAATCAACCAGTCTTTACTTTTTCTACTTTTCACATCGACTAGGAGTAAGCACGTAATTTAGCCTTTGTAATCGATCTTGATCAATAAAGTTGCGCATCGCCGATTGTTGATCTTCGTCAATTACACCCCAGGTTCGATTTGTTCTGATTTTGTTGCGCATCGCCTTCTTCAGAATCGATCTACCTTTATCCTCTGATTAGCATTAATCGGCTAGTTAGACTTATCCTGTTACCATGATCTTGATCGGCTTCAAGCTGATTGGATCTAAGCCGATTGATCGTCACGATCGGCTTTGTGTGAATTTTATATTTTTTACCTTGTCGGTTCCGGTCAAATCGACCGCGCTCTGAACCGGTGTTAAATGCGGTGTCTTCTTTGTCGAAACCCTACATCAAGTTTTTGAGGCCAACAGACCCGCTCAAACAGATCACCAATGATCTGATCAGGTGGATGAGCTTTCTGGATATGTCGGGGAGAACCAGAAGCAAACATGGCCTCTACCTCATGCGCAGAAGAGGTATAAGCAGAGCCACTCACTGAAGGAGAGTCGGAAGGCAAGGGCTGGTCTCCCTGAGGTGCAGAAATAGAAATAGGAGGCACCTTAGGTGTAGAGGGAACTGGATCCGGTGGAACACCATCATCTCCATCATCCTCATCTTCTACAAAGATGGCCTCGAAGGGACAAGAAGAACCTGAAACATCAGGTCTAGCTCCTGGGCTAGCCTCATCAAAGGTCACATCATAGGTCTCTATGATCCTATGCGCATCAACACTCCAGGCCCTATAGCTACGAGAAGAAGTCGAGTAACCTAGAAAGATACCATCAGAAGAGCGAGACTCAAACTTATCTAGGTTACTAGACTTCAAGATAAAACACTTGCAACCGAAAACGCGAAAATGAGACACACTGGGCTTTCGCCCATACCTCAACTCATAAGAAGTGCGATGCAGATGTGATCTCAAAAACACGCGATTAGAAACATGGCAGCGGTAGCTATAGCCTCATTAAAATTTCCTAGAGTCTTGTGCTCGTCTAGCATCGTCACAGCCATCTCAACCAAGGTCTTGTTCTTCCTTTCCACTCGCCATTCACTGAGGCGTAGGGAGAAGAGAAGCGATGCTCTAAACCAGACTCCACATAGAAACTCTCAAAGTAGGAATTTTTGAACTCCGTGCCATTATCACTGCGTATAGCTCGTAATGCACCTGGGAGCTCAATAGACAACCTACTGACTAAACCCCTGAAGTGAGAAAAAGTCTTATCCTTTGAGGCCATGAAGAATACCCAAGAGTATCTAGAAAAATCATCAACGATGACAAGAACATACCACTTCCCTCCTGCTGACTGCACTCTAGCTGGACCAACATTGTCCATATGTAAAAGCTGTCCTAGTGCATCAGTCATCACTACGGTGACTGGAGGATGAGAAGTAGTAACCATCTTGCCATGTCGGCAAGGAGAGCAAACTAAGTCTTTGACCATCTTGAGTTTGGGCAAACCCCGAATGAGATCGTGGCTGCTAACTCGGGTCAAATGATCAAAACCAATGTGACCAAGTCTCCTATGCCAGAAGGAGAGATCACGGGACTCGAAGCAATCAAACATCGAGAGAGTCTCGGAAGAAGCGAAAAATCAGCACGAAAGACTCTCCCAAATCTAGAAATCCATAAACTAACCCTCTGATGAATCAAGAATTCTACAGCATTACTCTTGAAGCTTACCTCGAAAGAGTCATTGATAAAGCGAGAAAGCAGAGAGCGGATTGTATTGCGACTTACTTACTAAGGCAACATCTTTAAGAATGAAATTTTGGTTAATCTAGATGGTACCTTTAGCAATGACTCTACCTAAAGATGCATCCCCAAAAGTGATTAACTCATCACCGAGGGCTCGGACTAGGGAAGAGAACCAACGAGAATCTCCGGTCATATGATGAGAACAACCGGAGTCAACAATCCAAACATCGCCCTTCCCCATCAAGCGAACTGATCAAGACACAGAGAGAAAGATGACTCGATCTTGGGATAGAGTGAAGACTTAGGAACCCAATCTTGAACCATCGACACCTCAGAGTACCAGCCACAGAAGAAGACTGGACTCGAGTATCTATCTGACGCTCAACTCTCACACGATCGGGAGCAACTCGGTAGATAATCTAGGAGTCAAAGCGGGTTGTACGCCGTGGTGCAAAAGCGGACCATCCCGAAGAAGGTGCTGGATCTCCTCTGGGAAAACACCTCACGCCGTGATATCTACCTCGATGGGAAAAATGAGGAATATCAAGAGGACGACGGAAAGACTGACTACGAACAGCTCCAGGGCTAAAACTCGAAGAACTAGCATGAAAACCAAGTCCTGGACGCTGCCCAAAAACAGGCGACTCTCTAACCTGTCTAGAAGCAGTGTGTGTCTTAGGAGCAATCAAAGTCTGGGGATGATCCTGAATACCCCTAAGAGCAGCAACACGCTCACGCCGAGTGATCTTGGCGCGCCTGAACTAGAAATCTACTAGGTGACCATCCTTCTTACAGAAGGTGCATGTGTACTTCGCCTTGCTAGAGGCAGAAGCAATAGGAGTAACACCCTTCTGGTCAGAAGTCCTATGGACAACCCCAGCGGACCTAAACACGGTGGTACTCACTCTAGGAGCTACCACAATCTCACCACTCTTGGAGCCGCGCACAATGGTGGGAGGATGCGCCCGAGTGTGCTCCAAGGGATCAAATCCTAGACCTTGATTGAATCTACTAATCTTGGATTGGTCTAGAATAAGATTGAGCTTCTTCTTGCCTCCAACAAACTTCTCGAGAGTGCTCATAAGATACTGGCAATCTCGGAAGAAAGAAGCACAAGAAGAACATGGGAAGGAGAGGAAGAAGAAGAACCGAGAAGAAGATCTCTCAGCACGTGCTTTTTGTTCCCTTAGCATGGCTGCCTCAATCTTGAGGGCCTCACAAGAAACATAAGGAGCATCTCTAATCCTAAGGGGTCTTTTAATTTCTTCTTAAGCTCGACATGGATTTGATCCACATCATCCTAAACCCCAACACACAGCAAGCAACCAGTTTTTGACTTAACTAGTAAGTTCTTAGCAAGTTGATCACACTTGACATTCAAAGCATCATTGTCAAGTTTTAGTTTCCTCTGACCCTCACATGAGTGTTGGGTCCTTAGAAGCATGCAATTCAAGTTCATCATTTCTAGCGAAAGCTTTCTAAGGTGTTCACTCATGGCATCAATTTGACAAGCAATTTAGGGCAATTAGCACATGATGGAGTGGAGTGAGCATGAAGAAAACTAGCCTCAACAGAATAGCATCAATGAGAACTAGTGCTAGCATTCTTCAACCTAAGACCATCAAGTTCAGCAAGCACACTATCATGTATGGTCCTTAGGTTCTCCAACTCCACAAGAATAGCATCACACAAAGAGCAATGATTAGTGACTCGGGAGGGAGAAGATCTAAGTGAAGCTAACTCCCGAGTCAAGGTACCTACTTCCTTCTCAAGCTCCGTACACCTAGCTCTAGCTCTAGCATGAAATTTTCCTAATTTGCAAAAGCTTCGTTGAGTTGGTCATAGGAGGGTACCTCATCCCAGTCATTGTAGAGCTCGAGTCGTGATGTCGTTGGTGTCGACCATGAAGCACATGCGGAGAAGTCGTCGCCGCCCTTCTTCTCTTGCGGATCATCCTCGCCCTCATCGCTCCATGTCTCCGTGTCGGAGAGGTTGATGTCGTCAAGCGCGGCGAGGACGCGGTGGAAGAGCTTCTTGTTCTTGGATAAGTTGCGGTACTTCTTCTCGTGTGCCGGTTCACGAACTGGAGGCTTCATGTTGCGGTTCTTGTCGGTGTAGTCGTTCTTGCCCGAACCGCCAACGTCGTTCTTGCCCTTCTCCGACTTGGGACGATTCGCCGAATGTGGTTGGGGCCACCACACTCGAAGCAGGTGATTATGCCACCTCTCTTCCTCTCTCTCACCCTCTTGTATGCAAGAGAAAACTTGCGAGCGAGAAGAGCAAGCTCATTTTCTAGAAAATTTTCCAGTTGGTCATCGCTTAGCTCGCAAAGGGCGAAAAGAGAGAAACCAATAGAAGGATCAGAAGAAGAAGATCCAATGGGATCGGTGACCAAAGCCATCGACTGAGATTTCGTCTTTCGAGAGACAACATCGATCTCATGAGTCTTGAGGCGAGAATAAAGCCGGTCAAGAGTCAGAGTCGATAAGTCGGTGGTGTCCTTGATGGTGGTCACCTTCATCTCCCAAACCCGAAGGTCGAGTGCGGTCAAGAAATGCCGAGCATTGTCCGAGTCAGGGTATATGCAACCAACTGCTCGGAGGTCGCTCAAAATCTTTGTAAACCGACCAAAACACTCGTCGAGACTCCAACCAGCGCGTTGATCAAATTTGTTGTACTCGCCTTGAACTGGTCCTGCCTCACAGTCTTGATTTGAGTAGAGCCCTCATGGTAAGCATCGAGGGTTACCCAAATCTCGTGAGCGGAGCGAAGGTGAAAATCTATCATACTCACCGGCTAAGACCACAGTATGAGAATGTTCCTTGCCTTAGCATTCGCCTCAACGTCAACCGTATTGATGGCGTGACATTTTCATCGGCAGGAACCTCATACGGGAGTTTCACCTTACGCCATATCGAGGTAACCACAGGCGTGATGTATGACTCCATCCGGGACTTCCAAAAATGAAAATCAACACCATTAAAGATGGGAGGCTTGGTGGAATATTTGTCCGTCGCCATGGCTCTTGAGACCGGTCAAGATCTATGGAAGAGCAAAACCGGCTCTGATACCAATTGAAGGACCGAGATGGCGAACAGAGGGGGGTGAATGGTCGCAAATAAAATTTCCCCCAAAATACTCCAACAAAAACCTCGACAAGATCGCTCAAAGGAAATCGTGAAAAACCTGAAAAACTAGACAACTATGTGTACCCCAAGTTTGCATGGATAAGTACCATAAAATATGTGGGGATTTTTGAGTCACAATACTGGTTGTCTAGTGTCCAAGATAAAGAGGAATCAATTCAAACACTTGCTTTTAGAAAGGACATCAATTCAAATCACAAAAGTCACTTTCAGAAAAGCAAAAGCAGAATTTCCAGAACTTGTCCTCAATTTGCACAGGAGGTTGGTGGGTTTCTGCAGCTCACAAAATTTTGAGACTTTTTCTCCCTATGAGCATCAGAGTCGTGAAGAACTCCACCAAATTTCTCCTCAAAATGCCTTACAGAAAAAACAGGAAAAATCTAAGAACACAGTCTGGTCAAGAACTTCGAGCAGAAAGTTTGGGGCTCGGTTTTCACCTCATGGCGCCCAAAAGGTGCCAGAAATGAACTCAAAACTTTTGATGCAAGTGGCTATCAGAGTCCCGCACCTCCTCCAACAAGAATCACTTGCAAAAGATTTTTCTATAATTTTATAGAAATCAAACACTGACTGCTGCGCGAAGAACATGTTCTGAACAAAGTTGGAACTTGAAAGAAAAGATGTTCTCTACTCAATCCAAGAGTGCAAAAGAGATGTAAAACCATATGAACACACTCAAAACATCCAAGATCAGCAGCATTTAGAAGGAGGGGAGGCAAATCTAAATTACATGAAAGTAAATTGCGAGAAAGTAATTGCGGGAAAGTAAATGCTGAATTTAAATTGCGTAAAGTAAAGACATAATGTAATTGCGCAAAATAAATTCAGAGGTGGATGGATAAAACTTTCATTTCTGGAAGGAGAGGTTACAAAGCCTCACTTTCATGTGGGCAAAGCTCAAAAGAGTATTCACAAACCTCAAAACCTTCAAGGGAAGGAGGCTACCCCTCCACCCCTATTTATACTACTCTTGGGCCACCTACCACCCTTGGATGAGTCCCTCAACCCTAGAGCACTCATCTAAGAGCTAGGATTAACCCACACACACAGCCATGCAAGGGCTAACCCAAAACCCACACACATACCGGGTTTTCTTGCAGTTTTAAAGCATACTACCTAGACCCGCTAACCTATCAACTAGACCTCAATCAAGCGGCCCTCATTGATCCACCCGGCATCTAGCTAGCATCAATCAAGCGGCCCTCATTGATCCACGCGGCATCTAGCTAGCATCAATTCCTTTTCTTATCTTCTTGATTTGCGGACTCCGTCTCAATCATCTTAGGCGATCTCCCAACCGTCTGGACCTCCGACGCTCCTCGCCTAGTCCCGGTCATCCTTCGCCTCACCATGACCTAGCACCATCGTCCTGCAACCATCAAAGACAAGGAAACACATCACATAGCAATGCCCACAATGATATGCAATAAACCCATCCAACTTATCACTACCGCGCCCATACGGCCGGTACTGCCACTCCTGGTAAAGACAACTCAAATTGCTTCATTTTGAAAATCAATCTAAATCAAACTCAAACTTGAGCACACCTTGCTCAAATAAAGTCAAATACTCATCACAAATATGGATGGACCTCCACATGGTCCTTCATGTGTGGAGGGTTACAGAAAGACCTTTGCCTCCACGGGTCATACCTGAAGGGCAATCCTCATCCTCAGAACCTACACCTGGAGAGATAAGGAATTTGCAATTTGATGCTCAGGCTAGAAATGCTATCTTTTCATGCCTCAGTGTCGAAGTTTTTGATAGAGTCAGTAATTTGTCAACTGCCTATGATATATGGACGACTCTTCAAGAAATTCATGAGGGTACCTCTAATGTAAAAGAGGAAAGATATTTGTTGTCAGAGAAAAATTTGATCAGTTCAAAATGCTCCCTCATGAAAATGCAAATGATATGTTGTCTAGATTAAACCCCATTATAAATGAGCTTAAAGGTCTAGGAACTAAAATTGATGATGTTGAAGTATGCAGGAAAATGATCAGGGTTCTACCTAGAGCCTATCACAGCCTAATCACTTATCTATCCAATAGTGGTGATCTGAAGAAGCTCACACTCACTGAACTATTGGACAAGATATCAGCTCATGAGCTTACCTTGAGTGATGAAGTTGAAATCAAGAAGAAATCTATTGCTCTCAAGGCCAAAGAAAAGGTTCAAGATTCTTCTGATGATGAAGAAGAAGAAGAAGATACATGCTATGAAGAGGATGAAGATGTAAGAAAATTGGCATTACTCATGAGATCAGCAAACAAAATCATGAGAAGTGTAAATGCCAAAGGTAAATCCTCTAACCACTTCTCAAAAAGAAACCCTTTCTCTAACATTGTCTGCTTTGAGTGCAATGAGAAAGGACACATAGCTGCCTACTACCCTAACAAAAGCAACAAAAAGGGCAAGAGCAAAAACAAAGATGACAATGATGAAGAAAAAGCTCAGTGAAGCTATAAAAAGGGTTATCACAAGAAGAACTACTCCAAGAAACATTGGAGGAAAGGGAAGAAGGAGGCACACATTGGTGAATGGATCACTGATGTAGAGAATTCAAGTGAAGAATCCTCCTCCTCCTCGGATGAAGAAGATTCAAAGCCCATGGGACTAGCGGGGCTTGCTCTGGATGAATCTACACCACCTTAGCCTTGACTTCCTTACCTTTGTGCCTAATGGCCCAAAATGATGAAGATAAGGTAAATGATTCACCTTCGTATGAAGAGATTGTAGAGATTATTAAAGAACTTAATAATGCTTTATATGTTAAATCTGCTAAGGACAAAGCTCTTAAGAAAAATAATATTAACTTGATAAATAAAGTTGATACTCTTGAATCTAACATCAAAATCATGCATGAAAAATATGATGTGCTACAAATTAGTCAAAATGAGCTTATAGATAAACATGAAAAACTTTCACATGCTCATTACGTACTAAATTCCGATCACATTCTTCTTATTAATTCTCATGATTCTTTGAAAAATACACATATACAACTAGTTAAAGATCATGATGAATTGCTTGATAAATACTATGAGCTAGAAATTGACAATGAAATGCAAACTAGCAAATCAAAAATTGTCTCATCTTGCAATATTTCAGTTAACTGTGATTTGCTATCTGATGAAATGATTATTCCCAGCTCACCTAGCGTATGTAGTAAAAATTGCAAAAATGTTGTGTATGCTAAAGAACTCATGACTGAAAACAATGAGCTAAAATCCAAGGTAGCAAAATTTGACAAAGGATTAGAAAAATGCTTCCTTGGTAGTGCTACTCTTGATAAAATTCTTGGTGAGCAAAAAGTTGTTCTGGGTAAAAAGGGATTAGGTTATAAAGTCAAATCTATGCCCATAAGGAATGAACAGCCAAAACTCAAGATAAACTTTGTCAAGAGTAGGACTCAATGCTATTATTGTCATAACTACAATCATGCTTCTATAAATTGCAAGTTTGCTGTGCTTCATATGCTAAGGTTAACAGAAGATGCATGGTTGATGCACATTATATGTTGTTTAAGGATTTTAGGGGTAAAATGAATGTCAAATATGTTGGCCCCTCTAATCTGGATAAAAATCTTAAAGCTATTTAGGTGCCTAAGTCCTTACTTACTAATCCATTTGGCCCTAAAATTGTTCAGACTAACATTAATGGACCCAAAAGTATTTGGGTACCTAAAATCAAGAAATAAACATTCTTATAGGTAAATTACAAGAGTGGCGGTCAAGACCTTGGGTTATCGGCAGTGGCGACACACAACACATGACCGCACCTCAAGAACGTTTAGTTCAGTTGAAAAGGAAAAAGATTCAAGTCACAAAATCACTTTTGGAGATATGATAAAAAGAAAGGTAAAGGAAATGGTAAAATAGCTATCTCAAATGACCACTCTATTGAAAATGTATTACTTGTTGATTCTTTAAATTTCAATCTTTGTATGTTGCTCAACTCTGTGATCTAGGTTTTCATTGTATTTTTCAAGTGATGGAGTAATGATTCTTGACAAAATGAGAAGCTTATTTTAAAGGTTTGATTTCAAAATCTCTACCTTGTTGACTTTAACTCTAATTCCTCATGCATCTCAACTTGTCTGCTTGCTAAAGTTTCACATGGTTGGCTTTGGCACAGAAGACTTGGGCATGTAGGTATGTCTAATCTTAAAAAGTTTTCAAAAATGAGCTAGTAGTGGGCCTAAAAGATGTTAAATTTTAAAAGGATAAACTATGCAGTGCTTGTCAAGCAGGAAAGCAAGTGGCTAACTCTCATCCTACTAAAAATATTATGTCCACTACTAGGCCCAACTTTTGCATATGGATGTTTTTGGTCCTACCTCATATGCAAGTATAGGTGGCAACTCATACTGTCTTGTAATTGTGGATGATTTCTCTAGATTCACATGAGTATTCTTTTTGCCAAACAAAAGTGAAGTTGGAAGAATATTTAAAACTTTTGCAAAAAGAGCTCAAAATGAATTTGACTGTCCTATTAAGAAGATCAGGAGTGACAATGGATCTGAATTTGTCAATACTAATATTATTGAATACTGTGATGAGTTAGGTATAAAGCATGAACTTTCAGCCACATACACTCCTCAACAGAATGGTGTGGTTGAAAGGAAAAATAGAACTCTCATAGAAATGGTAAGGACAATGTTGGATGAATATAATACTTCTGATGCTTTCTAGGCTGAAGCTATCAATACTGCATGTCATGCAATCAACAGGCTCTATTTTCACCGACTTCTCAAGAAAACTTCATATGAGCTTCTGGTAGGAAGAAAATCTAACATCTCATATTTTCGTGTGTTTGGATGCAAGGTATATATCTATAAAAAGATAACACACTTAGGAAAATTTCAAAAGAGGTGTGACACAGGTATCATGCTAGGTTATTCTTCCAAATCTAAGGCTTATAGAGTGTTCAATAATACAACCAGGCTAGTAGAAGAAACCTATGATGTTAAATTTGATAAATCTAATGGCTCATAAGGTGAGCATGAGAATCTAGCTGATGTAGGTGAAGAAGCCCTAAAAGAATCTATGAAGAAAATGGAAATTGGTGAGATCAAGCCCAAGGAGGATAAAGATGATCTACCACAAATGTCCACAATACCTCAAGATGGATCACAATTTGAAGATAATGAAAAGAAGGATGAAGGACTGAACTTCATAAAGAGCCATCACACCATAACAAAGGACCATCCTGTAGATCAAATCATTGGTGAATTTAGTAAGGGCGTTCAAACTCGTTCTAAACAAGCATCATTTTGTGAACATTATTCTTTTGCTTCATGTGTTGAGCCTAGAAATATAGATGAAGCTTTGAAGGATGCTGATTGGATTGTGGCAATGGAAGAAAAGCTCAACAATTTTGAAAGAAACAAAGTCTGGAGCTTAGTAGAAAGACCCTCAGATCACAATGTCATTGGAACAAAGTGGGTTTTCAGAAATAAACAAGATGAAAATGGTGTGGTCACACGAAATAAAGCAAGGCTAGTGGCTCAAGGATACTCTCAAGTTGAAGGCTTGGATTATGGAGAAACTTATGCACCTGTAGCTCGACTTGAAGCCATACGGTTCCTTCTAGCCTTTGCATGTCATTTCAATATTACTCTTTTTCAAATGAATATTAAAAGTGCTTTTCGTAATGGTATCATTGAAGAAACTGTCTATGTTGAACAACCTCCTGGCTTTGAACATATGAAATTTCCTAATCATGTATATAAGTTATCTAAGGCACTATATGGTTTGAAACAAGCCCCTAGGGCATGGTATGAGCGCCTTAGAGACTCTTTACTAGAAAAGAATTTCAAAATTGGGAAGGTTGATCCAACATTATTTCTAAAAGACTTCAATGGTACATTAATGATTTGCCAAATATATGTTGATGATATTATCTTTGGAAGTACTAATCTGTCTCTATGCAAAGAATTCAATAATCAAATGGCTAAAAAATTTGAAATGTCAATGATGGGAGAGCTTACATTCTTTTTGTGATTTCAAGTCAAGCAATTGAAGGAAGAGACTTTCATCTCACAAGAGAAGTATACTAAAGACCTTCTCAAACGCTTTAATCTAGAAGAATGCAAGCTTCTTAAAACTCCTATGGCAACCAATACACACCTTGATCAAGATGTGGGAGGTAAGTCCATTGATCAAAAGTTATATAGATCCATGATAGGTTCTTTACTTTATTTGTGACATCTAGGCGGATATCATGTTTAGTGTATGCATGTGTGCTAGATTTCAAGCTGCACCTAAAGAAGTACATCTTAGTGCAGTAAAAAGGATTTTCAGATACTTAAAGCATACTCCTTATTTTGGCTTATGGTACCCAAAAGGTGCTTCTTTTAAACTTCTTGGCTACTCAGATTCTGATTATGCCGGTTGCAAAGTTGATCGAAAAAGCACCTCTGGGGGTTGTCATTTACTTCGAAGATCTTTAGTGTCTTGGTGTTCAAAGAAATAAAATTGAGTAGCTTGTCAAGCTTCTTTGAAAGTTGAATATGTTCTTTGATGAGTGTTGTTGTGCCCAAATTCTTTTTATTAAACAAACCTTTGTGGACTATGGTATTAAGTTTGAAAATGTGCCTCTGTTATGTGATAATGAAAGTGCAGTGAAAATAGCCAACAATCCCATCCAGCACTCCAGAACTAAGCATATTGAAATAAGACATCACTTCATACGTGATCATGTTGCTAAAAGTGATATTTTCACTAAACCACTTGATGAGGCCAGATTTACAAAATTATGAAATGAACTAAATATTCTTGCTTCTTCGAACATTGTTTGATTCTTTCAAATATCACACTAAGGGGGAGTCAAGTTTGCTTATCATGCATATCTTGCTACCCTTGTATGATCAAAAGAAAATCAGTCTTTGAATAACATTAAAGCTATATTATAAAATTAAATAGATTCACTTGAAAAACTAATAGTCATAAAATTACTGCTGAAAGCCTTCTCTTTCTCTAGTATAATACTACACTTTCCTAAAAAAACAGTAATTAGGTTAGGTAAGTTTCAGAAGAAAAATACTTATGAATAAGAACTATTGAAAACCTAAATTACTCAGCACATGAGTTCTCTTTTCTTGACCTTGAAGTTAATCATACTCATGCTCTTATGAAAATTAGGGCTCATACATTTCCTTTTTGAAATCCAACATCTCCTGAATTTATTGATATTAAGATTATTCTAAGATCCCTCTAAAACGTTTGTGTGTTTTTTTCTTAAAAGAGAGATCTCAGAAAATCTTTAAGCAATTAGTTATATCTGTATTATCAAGTTCAACGGACTGCTGAACCTAATCGAGAGTTTTCCAACTACGGCGGACCAAGTGTGTCTTATACGGACATGGTCCGGCGCAGATGGAAAACCATCAGGAATAGGTCCAGCGCAGATAAAGGGTGTTCAGATCTATCTAAAAAAAATTGTCCGAAGCTTGTACGACAATAACTCTGTCTTCTAAAGCACTTATCTTTTTTTAAATCGTGTTCATCTCAAAATCTTTCCTATTCTTAGGACTTATCTTTGCTAAACCTATCCGAATCTGTAACCTTGTTCCTTGGATTCTCTGTTTCCAACCCCACCATAAAGAGACTTCCTTCAAAATCAGGCGATTCTGGTCATCTCTTTCCCCATATGTTGTCCATACTCAAAACAAGCTGCAATAACTTCCTTATTCTACTCCTCGCATTATCGCTACTTATAGTCTCATCTTCTTGAAGTCTCTCAAACCTCTTTGATCCACAAATCTTCTATAAGATTGTTCTTGAGCACAAAACCCTCTACTCACGAAGCTCATCTGGACGGGTGATTGACAATGGTGTCTCTGCGTGCTCACGGCAAGGCATTGCGTCTAGGGTTATGTAAGTTCTTCAATTTTTATATCTTATCTTTGCTTAGACTGAAATCCTAAGTTAGAAATCGTCTCTTAAGGTCTTCTTCTTGTTCTTTAGGGTGTTCTTCAGTTCTTGAGTCTTGCATTGTCTACAAACGACTGCTTGTCATCAACCAAATCGATTGATTTTACGCTTGATAAAGAAGCCCTAGTCAAGATGAGTTCCCAAAATCCGGACAAAAGAGGTCTTTTGGAAAAATTGATGATAAAGTCAAAGGGAAAAAGAAAGCCAAAACAGATAGATCAAGTCAAACCCAGCAGTCTGGTGGTGTAGTAAAGAAAGTAACTACTAAACCATCAAAAAGAGGAAAACAACCAGTGCAACATAATTCAACCTCTTCTTCAGATGACAGTGATTATCAACCAAGTGCAAACATATCCTCTGATGAAGAAATAGAGCTTAGTGGTGAAATTAACATGATTTGTGGGCATGAGCTAGCTGTTTTAGGTGGAAAGAAACTAAGAGCTGCTAGATTGGTGCCTGAAAGGATTTGGTTTCCTTTTGATAGACCTTCCTTTAATGAGCAATTCATCACCACATTCCAGAGAAATATATATATGGGCTACAAATACAGGAAAAATAGGAATGGTAAACTCCTGTCAGCTCTATGCAAGCATCAATATGTTGATTGGAACCAGATTAGCTCAGTTCTAGAATCAAATAGAATTCTAGATTGTGTCATATCAACTCCAGGCCTTGCTGCCCTTGTGTCTTCTGCTTGGCCAGCCTGGAATGAAATCAGAATTATGGAATTCTATGCATCCTTGTTAGTGAACAAGAATAGACACTTTATTCTGTTTACTATTGATGGAAATAAGAGAAAGGTGAGATCACCTCAGTTTGAAGCAGCTATTGGAGCCTCAAGTTCTTTGCTACACAGAACTAGGATTCATGATAGGATGTTTCCTGGAAATAGATGGAGATAGATTGGTGACATGCCTGACTTACAAGTATCTGTTCACATCTACAAAAATATCCATGATGCTGGATTTAATGCTAATAGCGTTCATTGTTTAATTGTCGAGGCCAAGGCTCTGCTCCTGATCTTGAGACACACAATTTACCTAAATCGGCTACAAGGAGGAGTAACTCCATATCTTGCTTAGCTCTGCATCTAATTCTATCAAGACAACCCATTGATCGATAGACTATATTTTTGGAGAGATGGAAGAAGCTATTTACAGAAAAATGGGCAGCTCTCTACCTTTTGCCATGCAAATCACTCAGATGTTATTGGCTCAAGGTATCATCTCACGGCTTGAGATGAGCAGGGATTTCAACTCTAGACCAAAGCAATATAAAATGCCCAAGCCAGTTGCTCAAGATGAAAAGCCAGCTAAACCTTCTACTCCATTACCAGTAATTCATGAGCCAAGTACTCAAGAAGGCATTGAGATACATGGAAATTTAGATGATGATGGTTGAGCTCCAAGTCACAGCTATCATACTCAGGATTACATTTTCCGACTCTAACTTTCCACATACTCCTACAAAAATTCTGAACTATAGCTCTGAACATCATAGTCAACAAAGGTTTGGACAATCTGAACATACTAAAATCCATGTTAGCTCAGAGTCTCATCATGAAGATGAGGAAGTGCACAAATTACAAGAACTAGCAGCTACAGCTAGGTTCATGGAGGGTCAAAGATTTCCATTAGTAGCCCATGAACATGAAGCAGGTGGTTCTAGGCCACCTCAGGGTCATATGCCAACATTTTCTCAGCACTCAGATGAGGACTCTCACTATTCTCAATTTGCTGAACCCGAGTCCACTCATGATTTTGGTCAACAACCATCTTGGTGGGATTCTCAGCCTGGTTGGTTCACTTCTTTTGAGCAACAATACAACACTGACCTCGGACATGCACAATAAAGCTTTGAAGAAGAAAGGAGGTTGGTAGCCCAGAGACATAATGAGCAGATGACAGCCATCCAACAACAGCAAGAATTATTGCAAAAGATCTACCAAGACCAAGCAAATCTCAGAGATGAAACCTATAAAAGGTTTGACATGATCAGAGGAAATCAATGGGATATGAGGAAGTGGTTAGGTGAGATCAAGACTGAGGAACTGGTGATCAAGGACAGAATGTATGATCTGAACAAGAAGCAAAATGCTCAAGATGCAAAGATTGACAAGTTTGCTCAAACTCTGTACAAGAACTTTGAGAAGTCTGGCAGTTGTTTGGATTGGCAAGGGGATATGCTTGATTATCTCCGAGATTACTCTGAAGATGCTAGAAATAACTTGGTGTATAATCAGGAACAACTTGCACAAATCTTGTTGGATAAGTCTGAAGAAACTCAAGAGGCGATCGAGATGTCGGCATGATTTGATGAACTCACATTCAACCCTCACTGGTGATTCGATTATCCTAGCTGGCATGATCAAGCCATGGCCACTCCATACTCGACAAAGACCAAGAGCAACCATCTCCTTCTCCTCCAAGAAGAAGCACAAGTTCAGGATGACAAGCATCTTTGAAAGAACTTTCTCAAAACGCAAGAAGTAACCTTTTGGCTATTGATGCCAAAGGGGGAGAAGAATAGTAGAATAATATATATTTAGTTTAAGAGGGTTAAGATTAGAAGTATTCTCTCTGTAGAGCCCCCTATCTTAGTAATCTAAAGCTTGTTATCTAAAGAGTTTGTTATATAGAAAGTCTTTATGGACTTTGCTTTAGGCACACTTGCTTTTCTTAAAAAAAATTTGTTATATTCTGAATGCTTCTGATATTACTTCATGTGTTCAATTAGAATTCATCTCATGCATTCATTCAGGGGAAGTATAAAATACTTGAGCTATTTGTTCTATCAGACTAACTTCTATCTACAGAAGAAGTAATCCTTTTTAGTTCTGAGCAAAACATCAAAGATATTGTCATCAATCACCAAAAAGGGGGAGATTGAGAGCATCTAGTCTCCCTATTTGTATAAATTATGCTTATCATATAGGTTTTGGTGTTGATGACTAAAAAAGGGACACTCAGTGTAAACTGAAAATAGTCAGATTTGATGATCAAGGCTAAGGTGTTTTTCTAGTTTTTGGCTTGGGAGTTCACTTAAGCCATATAGTTAAAATCACCGTACTATTAAGAGGGATTATACATAAGAAATGATCTTGGTTCATATGCAAAATCACTAAGATTACTTGGAGCATAGTACTTTTCATGTTTCTCACTCAAAAATCCAGACCTTTATCTTGTTAGCCGAATCAATTCTCTCTGGACCAAACTTCATATTATTCAGGTGCTCAAAAATCCTAAGTTCTAATTCTAACCGAGCGTACACCATGCACGCCGGACCTATATTCGGTCCGGCGCTGAGAACTTCCTTCATGAGTACACTTCATATGCGCGCGGATGATTTTGATGGTCGGCGTTCTAAATTCTCCGTTGATTCTTTTTCAACCAAGTATAACTATGTTCGTCGGACCAATCTAAATTCTTTCTTAAAATTAGTCCGGCATAAGTTATATTTTCATGTTAAATAAAATTCTAGTGTGTGTTAAATTTATTTTAACGAAATATAAAGTCGATGTAGACCGAATTCCTTGTGTACGTCGGACCAATTTTTCGATCCGAGCGCAAACATGTTTCACTCGGATAAAACCAGCCATTTTCCCATATGCGCTAGACCAGCATTTTGGTCAAGCGCAAATGTTATTTCTTTGGTACTCAAAAGAAACAAAAACATGTGTACGCCGGACCAACTTTTTCGGTCCGGCGCAAGCATTCTCTTGCTGATATCAAAATCAAGCAATGCATATGTACTACGGACCGATATTTTCGGTCCGGCGTAAATGGGTCTCTCTGAGTTCAACAATGCTTCTCAATACTATGTACCCCGGACTAAAATTTCCGGTCCGGCGTGTGTGTAGTTTGACTTATGGTTCATACACCATAGAATTCTTGAAAAAGGGTAGCAGTTGACCTATCCCATCTAACCTACCAACCCCGAATGGGCAAATGGCAGGTGTAACGATTATCTCTGTTCAGGATCTATATATAGAATGCCTGGGTTCACAAACATACATAGAGCTTTGCACATTTACATCTTTGATATCTGACCATCTTTGACATCATTCAAACCACATACAACTCTTGATCTTTAGAATTCCTGAGCTTCATTTTCATCAAGAGTTTGAGCTTCAACTCAGAAATCACAAACACTCATTCTGAATATTTAGAGTGCTTGCTCCAAGCTAAGTCTAGTTTGCATTGAGCTACTGAACCAAGAGATAGGGCTTGTGGATAGTCTATTACTCTTGGAACTAGTTGTTCCTAGACGATTGGAGAAGTTACTGGTACGACCTATCCAACAGTGATTGTGAAAGGCCACCATTGCTGTGAAAGGTTGAGACTCACCTCCCTGGAGTAGTGAAAGAAGATAGTGGAAAACCAAAAGCTATTGAGATTGGCTGTTTAGTGGAGCAATACTTCTGAGGAAGTGCTCTAATGGGGACGTAGGAGTGATCTCTAAACCTCGGTGGAAAATCTTTGGGTTCTCTTGTGTTTGTTTTTATTGCTCATTGTTCTCTTACAGTTTCTCATTCGAAATTCCCTTTCCTACAAAGTTTGCTTGAACAAGTGTTGTACTGGACTTTTATACTAATTGCTTCCGTTTCTGCTTTTTATTGAGAAACGTTTTTCATAATAATAATTAAAAGTTTTAAAGTTGCCTATTCACCCACCCCTCTAGGCCAACTTGGTCCTTACAACCGCCCATTTTAAAAGATCTTGTTTAACCATCACACGACTCCATCTGTCATGATTCAAAAGCAGTTCCAACCACCTACTGGCTCCAACCACGGGAATACATCGGAAGTTCTAACCACTCCCGGATCCCAAAACAATGTCTACCAATATGAAAGCATTCTTTGCTTGCCCTTGGCCGTAAACACGGCTATTGAATAGTTTTACACTCTACAGAGGTGTACTGACTTTACCCACAAGACAAAATCATCTCTTGTTGCAGCGCAATAAGCACACTTCCTTTGGTGTGTTGGCAGAGAGATCATTACAAGGCTTTTACAATGTAATAATCGACTTGACTCCACCGGCGAGGTTTCACATTGTTAGGGTTCCATCTACCCGATCTGAAGCCCCTCTTGCGCGTGTGGGAAAAACAAACTTGCCTCCTTCTCGCACCCACATCCCACCATCTGGCGAGTCTAAGTTAAATTATTACAAATTATTCAGCCAGTCATACCTATTTAGACATGTGGTTGTGCGGTTGTGCTTAGAATGGACAATCACAAGCGTCGGTCCTTAATTGACTTGGCGGCACAAACACAACAAAACCGATGCTCCATACGCACCCGCTAGACACACCGATCCGCCCAAGTCTAAATTATTTTCATTTTTATTTTGCAAATACAGTGGCATACATATTGCCACAACTTTTCAAATTCATAATTTTTCACAGTTTCAAAGTAACCCATCCATAGGTATTTGATCGACGTTGCATTTAAACACATCTAGCGCACTAAACAAAATATATCATAACATATTATTATGACATATCACAGCAACCTAGGGTTACAACAGTCAAGGATTTCAATATCAAGGTGGTAATAACAATTGGGATTAACTACCAACCTAAATTTAACATCATCTTTTAAATAAATAGCGATGCAAATTGTAAAACATTGTAAAGCATTTATAAAACATGGGATCAACATGCGTCATGGAGACTTGCCTGGATTAGAGGGTATGTGGTCAAGATCATCGGTAGCAAGTCCTTTCGACTCTTGGAAACTATACGAGAAAAGTATCAAATTCAAATAAAATCCAAATAAATTCAAATAAAATATAAAACTAAAATAAATAGGTATAGGATAATTTTATATGGATTTAGGAAGAAGAATGAGTCAATCGGACTTAAGATGACAGAGATCGGATATTTTCAATTCAAAATTTGACCTTTCGACGGGTTTAGAGAAGAAATGGTTGCCGATAGAGCTCTTATGAGAATTTTTAAAATATGATTTTAACAGATGTAAAGGGCATTCAGAGGAAGCTCCAGTAAAAATTTGAGGACAACTGGAGGTCGGGACCAGCAGGGAGAGCTCACCGAAAGTTCTCCGGAGTTCGGAAAAAAATGGCTTGCACAGGGAGATCTGTTGGATGAATGGGAACAACTCAAAGTTGTGGATGTGAGGAATGAGAATGGGAACTTGGGATTCAATTTATAGGACAATCGGACCAGCGGATCGTCAGGAAAAGCTCGCTGAAGATTTCACTAGAATAATGCCGAGATCGCCGAAGTAAATGAGTGAAACGGATGAATTTAATGCGGGTCGAACACTGTAGCAACGGGCGTACTGTAGCTGACGGGAAGTAGAAACGGATCGGATTGTAGTGAACAGTTACCGAAATTATTAATTCCGAAAATAATTAATTTTCCACTGATAATTCATATTAAATCCGAAAATTAGCAAATAAATTTTATTAAATAAGGGAATTTGAGGAGATATCGGTTTCAGCAAAAAAAGTATAAATAAATATTTTTTAAATAATATAGAATTACTATTTATAGCACAATAATTAATTTTTTAATGTTGAAAATTAAATAGGCTTGGGAAAAATAGTAAAAAGGTTCTGAAAATTCTGGGTAAAATCTCAAAAATACTTTAGAATATTTGTAACGTAATAAAATTGGTTTTGAATTTTTTAGAGAATTCTAGAATTGGATTTGAATTTTGGATATCCGGATGAAAATAGAATTTTCGGACGCGAATGGAATAAATTCCATTTTTGGATGGAACGGAATGCCAAGTTAACTAAAACTCCAAAGAAAACCCAAATCCTTGAATTAATTAATTTAAATTAATTTTTGGCAAAAGCACTAAAAAAATGGGATGTTAGAAACCTACCCCCCTTAGAGAGAATCTCGACCCCGAGATTCGGACGAAGAAAGAAAAAGATCGGGGAACTCGGCTCTAAGATCCTCTTCTCGCACCCAGGTTGCTTCCTTCTCGGAATGATTTCTCCACTAAACCTTGCAAAACTTGATCACACGGCACGGTTCTCGCTCCGCTTCATCAAGATTCGACCAGGATACTCGGGATAAGAGATCTTCCTTTAATTCCATCTCTTGAATGGCAATCGCTGTTCTTGAGGCACTCGAAGGCATTTCTTTAGTGAGAAACATGGAAGACATCATGCACATCGACAAGCTGCGAAGGAAGTTTTAATTTATAAGCAACTTCTCCTCTTACGCAACCACTAGAAATTGACCGATATAGCGAGGTGCAAGCTTCGTGACGACGAAACGACGCATTCCCTTTAGGGTGAAACTTTCGGATACACATGATCACCAGTGCAAAGCTCAAATCCGACGATGATTATCGGCATAACTTTTCTCGCCTTGGTCGAGCTGTTTTTAAATTCGACGAATCACTCGACTTGCTCTTTCGCTTCCTTGGGATGTCGGACCCAATTACTTATCCGCCTCTGTCTCTTTCCAATATAATGGTGTTATGCATTTCCTTCCTTAAAGAGCTTCAAAAGGTGCCATCTTTAAACTTGACTGATAACTGTTGTTGTAGTAGAATTCTGCATACGGCAAATTCTGATCCCAAGAGGCACTATACGTCAACGCACAAGCTCTCAGCATATCTTCTAGAATTTGGTTTATCCTTTCTGTTTGACCATCTGTTTGAGGATGGTAAGAAGTACTGAAATTCAGATTTGTGCCCAATACCTCATGCAATTTCTGTCAGAACCTTGAGGTAAACTGGGACCCTCGATCTGACACAATCTTCTTTGGCACTCCATGTAAACATACTATTTTAGCCATGTACAACTCTGCAAGTTTATCGCCAGAATAGGTGGTCTTCACCGGAATAAAATGTGCAACTTTTGTCAACCTATCCACAATGACCCAAATTGAATCATATCCAAACTTAGTTCTGGGAAGTCCAGTAATGAAATCCATTCCAATTTCTTCCCATTTCCAAACAGGAATCTGCTAGGGTTGTAACAATCCTGTTGGTCTCTGATGCTCTGCTTTAACTAACTGACAAATATCACAACGAGCCACGAATTCACCAACTTCTCTTTTCATATTTGACCACCAATATTTTTCTGTCAAGTCCGAATACATTTTCGTACTTCCGGATGAATAGAATAATGAATCATGAGCCTCCTTTAAAATCACATCCTTGATTTCTTTTGGTTAGGAACTACAATTCTTTTCCAAACCAAATGGTACCTTTCTCATCCTCGAGAAAATCGGAAGATTTTCCTTTCTCGAATCACTCTTTATATACGCAATACCACTATCATCCTTTTGAGCTTCTCTCGATCGATCATCCAAGCTTGAGTGCACTTCCATATTGAAAATACAACCTTCATTCACTAATTCCAGTTGAGGCGTTGGAATTCTTCATGAAGTCTTTGGTGACTTTCTAAAACCATAATATTGTTGCAATAACTTTTTCTACTCAAAGCATCTGCAACAACATTAGCTTTCCCTGGATGATAATGAATGCCGACGTCATAGTCTTTAATCAACTCCAACCATCTTCTTTGCCTTAAATTGAGATCAGACTGAGTGAAAATGTACTTCAAACTCTTATGATTTGTGTAGATCTCGCATCGATTACCAATAAGATAATGTCTCCAAAGCTTGAGTGCATGAACAACTGTAGCTAACTCTAAGTCATGAGTTGGGTAGTTTTCCTCATGGGGTCGCTGCTGTCTTGAAGCATACGCTATAACTTTTCCTTCCTGCATCTTAACACAACCAAGACCTAGCTTTGAAGCATCATAGAAAACTTCAAAATCCTTAGAATATACGGAAGAACAAGCACAGTCTTGAAGTTAACCTCTTCTTCAATTCTGAAAACTCTGCTCACAAGATTTCGTCCATTCAAACTTCTTGTCCTTCTTCAAGAGTTGAGTGAGAGGTCAGGCTATCTTAGAAAAACCTTCAATGAAAGCGATAGTAGCACTGCTAGACCAAGAAAACTTCGACATCTGGAGGCCGACTTAGGTTGTTTCCAATCTAAAACATCCTTCACTTTGCGGGATCTACAACTACTCCTCGTGAAATGACATGACCCAAGAGCGCAACTTCTTTCAACCAAAATTCACACTTGCTGAACTTAGCATAAAGGTGATACTCTCTTAATTTCTCCAGAACTATCCTCAGATGATCCTCATGTTCCTTCATACTTTTAGAATAGATAAGAATGTCATCAATAAAGACAACCACAAATTTATCCAAACACTCCATGAACACCTTGTTCATCAAATTCATGAAATAGGAGGGTGCATTTGTTAATCCGAAAGACATCACTGTAAACTCATACAGTCCATACCAGGTAGTGAAAGCTGTCTTAGGAATATCTTCCTTCCTTATCTTAAGCTGATGATATCCCGATCTCAAGTCAATTTTTGAGAAAACTTGAGCTCCCTTCAACTGGTCAAACATATCATCTATCCTTGGCAAAGGGTACTTGTTCTTAATTGTAACCTCGTTCAGAGATCTGTAATCTATACACATTCTCAAACTACCATCCTTCTTCTTAACAAAGATTACTAGTGCTCCCCAAGATGAATAACTTGGTCTTATGAATTCTTTCTCTTGCAGTTCTTCAATCTGCTGCTTCATTTCTGCTAACTCATTGGCGGGTAGCCTATAAGGTCTTTTTGATATAGGAGCCATACCAGGTACAAGCTCAATTATAAACTCAATGTCCCGGTCTGGTGGCATACCAAGCAAATCTTTTGGGAATACATCTGGGTATTCATTTACTATAGGCACTTTTTCCAAAGTTGTACCTTTCAAGCTGTTCAGGGTACTACCCTTCTTTGATGAAAGATCAGACAAGAATTCTATACAAATTCCATGAGGTCTGGTAAGGGAGATAGATCGATTAGCACAGTCTATCTGTCCTTTAAACTTGGTTAACCAATCCATCCCAAGGATTACCTCTATTCCCTTGGTATTCAATAATATTAAGTTCGCTAGGAACTTTACCCCATTTATAACTATATCCGATTTTGGACAAATAGCAGATAGTTTTAATTCTTTTCGGAGATTGAACTAATAAAGGGTTTCTAATTTGAACTGTACCCCAACCATGCTTTCTGACCAAATACTCGATATGAAAGAATCGTAGCACGAGAATCGAACAATCTTGAAGCAGTCTTGAGTTGACAAAGAACTTACCATACACCACATCGGTGCGTCTGAACTTCTTGTGATGGCGTGATTAACACGTCCTCTTCCAGCAGTCACGAGGTGTCTGCTGGTCTGCGGTGCTACTCTTCTTTGGTGATGCAAAGTCTGTTGGTGGTGTGGTCCCAGGTTGAAGCGAGCAGGGTCATGGCTTGGCGCTACGAGGACAATTACTAGCATAATGTCCCAATTCTCTGCAGTTAAAACCTTTGGACACTGTTGTAGGTGTGTTGCTCTTACGAACTTAACCTCATGGGTTGCTAGCGAATCTTGAGCAAACTATCGCGGTGCTAACAACTTTGGAGTTCAGCGGCACTAGGCATTTGTTGATGCGCTAGGTGAAATTTGAAAAAAGCGAGGCCTAGAGCTACTAGCACCACGTTGAGCTTGAAACACCATCTTCCTTTTCTTGACTCAAAGAGGCGGCGTTGAGCATCTTCTGAATCAAGGCTTTGTTCACCATGTCTTTGGAAGGTGGGAAAGTCATTAGAGACCAAGCGCACTTTGAGGTTAGGGTCAAGATCCTCCATGAAAGCGCGGATCTTCGCCTCATCGGTTGAGACATCCTCTGCAACATATGTGGGACAGTTGAGTGAATCTTTTCAGATATTCTGACACTGAGAGATTTCCCTGTTGCAACTTATGGAACTCCCTCCTCTTCATTCCCATAATTCCCTTAGGTATATGGGTGGCGCGAAAGGCTTCAACGAACTCATCCCAGGTAATGTTCTGAGCTTCTTCGTGGGTAGCACAATAGTTCTCCCACCAACTCACAGCTGTTCCTTTAAGTTGGTGCATAGCAAACCGCACACTTTCTATCTCATCGCACTGAGCCAGGTAAAATTTCTTCTCTACTTCCTTTAGCCAGTCATCAGCCTCCAAAGGATCGGCTGACCCAGCAAAAGTCGGAGGTCTGGTCCTCATGAACTCCCCATTCTTGGATTGGGGTGGCTGAGCTGCTACCTGCACTAGGGCGACTTGAGGTGGATTCAGTACATTCTGCGCTAAGGCCTGTAGAATCTGAAGTTGCATGGCCATCATCTGTTCCATGCTTGGTGGTTGATTTGGGGTGGCGGTGGCACTTGATCCTGCTGACCCGGTGGCACTTGATCTTGCTAGACCAGTGACGGTGGCACTTGATGCTCTTGCTGATCTTGTGGCGCTACCTGGCCACGTCCACGACCACGTCCTTCTTACACGACCAGCTCCACATCCTCTTCCTTGGTTAACCATCTGAAACGAGAGATGGAAGAAGCACAAGGAAAGAGGGAAAAGCAAAGATAAGATAAACAGGGGGACTAAACAACACCCACCACAAAGACAAGAACAACAGCAAAGAAAGGAACACTAGCTAAAATCTTAGTTAAAAAAATATTTTTGATAGGATGGCTGTATCACAAGCGCATAAAGCACAATACAGTCCATCTCATACAATTATTATACTAACGAGAACAACAGATGGGTACTACCGACAAGGCTAGCTAACTACTCCCTTCACCCTCCTCAGGAACATGAGGGGAAGGATCCTCCTCACTAGGCTCATCACTGCTGATGTGGACTCCTCTGATAGCCTGGGATGGACCTGGCTGATCAAGGGCAACTCTAAACCCCTGATATGCCTCCGTCGAGGTCTATGAACGCTCCACGGCGCCAGGACTTGCGTCTTTGTCATCACGATCAAGGTCCACAGTGGCGCTTGACTCGAGGCGTCTAGAGTCAACCCTCTGGCGGAAGCTCCTCGAGTGGGGTGGCGGCAGTACTGTTGTGCCTTACGCATAAGTGCAGTGGTGGCGCAAACTGCTGTGCTTCCTTCAACTGAAGCATCTCCCGTTTGGCTGCAGCTAGATCCTTGTAGGCACCTGAAGCTCAAAAGATATGTGGACATAGGCCTCATCCTGAGCTCGGATAAGTGAACCCATGTGGACAATGGTGGGGTGGACTCCACCTCCAAACTCTGAACGGTTGTGACTCCTCCCACGATGATAAGGAAAGAGCAGTGCGGTGAGGTATCAGCTGGTTACAATGGATGTCGCCCGGTGAATAAGAGCTTGTCTGGCAGCGTCCTGTAAAGAATCACCAAGCTTATGCCGCTCCACTGTAAAGTAGTGAGGGTGATCATCCTCCTGCTGACCCTTGGAGAAAATAAGCAACCTCACCCTCCACATGTCGATGCCATTGCTGACCACAGAAGTGCAACGGTACTCTGGGCGACGAGTGTAACCAAGCTCCTGGAGCATCAAGGATCCTAGAAGAAACGTCCCTCATTCTGAGCAAACGAGGTATAGGAAGGCATCTACAAATTTTGAAATAAGACAAGGTCAGTAAAACATTTTAAATAGAAGACAAGACAAGAGCAAGATGCTAAGATAGAAAAGATAGAAGCAAGAAGACTTAGAATTTTATAAATATATTTATATAAATAATCATCCTTAGGGTTTTGCCATTCTAACTAGGTCACGTCCTACAGTCAACATGGCTCAGATACCACCGTGGGACCCCAAATTTGCTATCGAGAATCCCCTGTGTATTTACGTACTAGTCCCGGATCAGCGCTAGTACACACAGTTCCACGATGATGAATCATAACAAGAAAAGCGCGAATTGAAAAGATAAATCTGAGTACTAGCGAAAAGCCATTATTACAAACCAGGTCACATGACCTTTAAGTTTCTGAAGTGAAATAAGAAGCAAAATGGTAAAGCCAATAAACACCATAGGCGATCATTGAAAAGAAATATCGCCTAGCTCTGGATTGTCTTCATCGTACTCCACAATCGTAGAACTCACTATCGCTCATGACATCTTGGAAAGCTTACGTGAAAGAATTTATTGTAGCATATGAGTACAAGCGTACTCGACAGAAGTCGAGAAATATGCAATATGCAAGGCCTTCCAAAGATGACTTAATATGGTTCTTTTGCACAAAGCAGTTAACAAACATTATTAATAATAATTTTCACAAGCAGTTTTAACAATTATTTGTGCAATTGAAATTATTTATAACTCTAGTGAAGGTTCCAACTACCAACACCGATTATCTGAGCTCTAACCGCCCATTTTAAAAGATCTTGTTTAACCATCACATGACTCCATCTATCATGATTCAAAATAGGTTCCAACCACTTGGCTCGGTAAGCGGGAATACATCCGGAAGTTCTAACCACTCCCAGATCCCAAAACATCAATTTTTAAAACCAAAAACAAAGTCTACCAATATGAAAGCATTCTTTGCTTGCCCTTGACCGTAGGCATGGCTATTCGAATAGTTTTACACTCTGCAGAGGTGTACAGCTTTACCCACAAGACATGATCATCTCTTGTTGCCATGCGCAATAAGCACACTTCCTTTGGTGTGTTGGCAGAGAGATCATGACAAGGCTTTTACAATGTAATAATCTAATTTGACTCCACCCGCTTTGGTTTCACCGTTGTTAGGGTTCCATCTACCCGGTACAGAACCCCCTATTGCGCCATGTGGGAAAAACAAACTTGCCTCCATCTAGCACCCACATTCCATCATTTGGCGAGTCTAAGTTAAATTATTACAAATTATTCAGCCAAGTCGTACCCATTTAGACATGTCGTTGTACGGTTGTGCTTAGAATGGACAATCACAAGCGTTAGTCCTTAATTGACTTGGGCGGCACAAACACAACAAAAACCAGTGCTCCATCTGCACCCGCCAGACAAACCGATCCGCCCAAGTCTAAATTATTTTTATTTTTATTTTGCAAATACAGCGGCATACATATTGCCACAACTTTTCAAATTCATAATTTTTCACAGTTTCAAAGTAACCCATCCATAGGTATTTGATCGCCTTTGCATTTAAGCACATCTAGCGCACTAAACAAAATATATCATAACATATTATTATTATGACATATCACAGCAACCTAGGGTTACAATAGTCAAGGATATCAATATCAAGGTGGTAATAATAATTGGGATTAACTACCAACCTAAATTTAACATCATCTTTTAAATAAATAGCGATGCAAATTGTAAAGCATTTATAAAACATGGGATCAACATGCGTCATGGAGACTTGTCTGGATTAGAGGGTATGTGGTCAAAATCGTCGGTAGCAAGTCCTTTCGGCTCTTCGAAAACTATACGAGAAAAGTATCCAAATTCAAATAAAATCCAAATAAATTCAAATAAAATATAAAACTAAAATAAATAGGTAGAGGATAATTTTATATGAATCTAGGAATAAGAATGACGTCAATCGGACTTAAGATAGACAGAGATCGGATATTTTGAATTCAAAATTTGACCTTTTTAGGGTTTAGAGAAGAAATGGTTGCCGATTGAACTTGAAGGACCATGTGGAGGTCCATCCATGTTTGTGATGAGTATTTGACTTTATTTGAGCAAGGTGTGCTCAAGTTTGAGTTTGATTTGGATTGATTTTCAAAATGAAGCAATTTGAGTCGTCTCTGCCGGAGTGGCGATCTGCAGTCGTATGGGCGCGGTAGTGATGAGTTGGATGGTTTATTGCACATCTTTGTGGGCATTGCTATGTGAGGAGTTTCCTTGTCTTTGATGGTTGCGGGACAGCGGTGCTAGGTCATGGTGAGGCGAAGGATGGCCGGGACTAGGCGAGGCGTCGGAGGTCGAGACGGTTGGGAGATCGCGGAAGATGATCGGAGGCGAGTCGGGCGAGTCAAGAAGACAAGGAAAGGAGATGATGCTAGCTAGATGCGCGTGGATCAATGAGGACCGTCGGATTGAGGTCTAGTTGATAGGTTAGCGGGTCTAGGTAGTATGCTTTGAAAACCGTGCAAGAAAACCCGGTATGTGTGTGGGTTTGGGTTAGCCCTTGCATGGCTGTGTGTGTGGGTTAATCCTAGCCCTTAGATGAGTGCTCTAGGGTTGAGGTACTCATCCAAGGGTGGTAGGTGGCCCAAGAGTAGTATAAATAGGGGTGGAGGGTAGCCTCCTTCCCTTGAAGGTGTTGAGGTTTTGATGCTCATTTGAGCTTTGCCCACATGAATGTGAGGCTTTGTAACCTCCCTTCCTGAAATGAAAGTTTTATTCATCCACCTCTGAATTTATTTTGCGCATTTACATTATGTCTTTACTTTACATAATTTAAATTCAGCATTTACTTTCCCATAATTACATTCCCGCAATTTACTTTCAAGTAATTTGGATTTGCCTCCCCTCCTTCTAAATGCTGCTGTTCTTGGATGTTTTGAGTGTGTTCATATGGTTTTACATCTCTTTTGCACTCTTGGATTGAGTAGAGAACATCTTTTCTTTCAAGTTCCAACTTTGTTCTGAACTTGTTCTTCGCGCAACAGTCAGTGTTTGATTTTTGTAAAAATATAGAAAAATCCTTTTGAGTGATTCTTGTTGGAGGAGGTGCGGGACTCTGATATCCGCTTGCAGAAAAATTTTGGAGTTCACTTGTTGTACCGTTTGGGCGCCATGAGGTGAAAACCGAGCCCCAAACGTTCTGCTCGAAGTTCTTGACCAGACTGTGTTCTTCGATTTTTCGTGTTTTTCTGTAAGGCTTTTGAGGAGAAATTTGGTGGAGTTCTTCAAGACTCTGATGCTCACAGGGAGAAAAAGTCTCAAAATTTTGTGAGCTACAGAAACCCACCAACCTCCTGTGCAAATTGAGGACAAGTTCTGGGAATTCTGCTTTGCTTTTCTGAAAGTGACTTTTGTGATTTGAATTGATGTCCTTTCTAAAAGCAAGAGTTTGAATTGATTCCTCTTTATCTTGGACACTAGACAACCAGGATTGTGACTCAAAATCCCCACATATTTTATGGTACTTATCCATGCAAGCTTGGGGTACACATAGTTGTCTAGTTTTTCGGGTTTTCACAATTCCTTTTGAGCGATCTTGTCGAGGTTTTTGTTGGAGTATTTTGGGGAATTTTTATTTGCGACCATTCACCCCCTCTGTTCGCCATTTCGGTCCTTCAATTGGTATCGAGCGGTTTTGCTCTTCCATAGATCTTGACCGGTCTCAAGAGCCATGGCGACGGACAAATATTCCACCAAGCCTCCAATCTTTAATGGAGTTGATTTTCCTTTTGGAAGTCCCGGATGGAGTCATACATCACGCCTGGGGCTACGATATGGCGAAGGTGAAACTCCCGTATGAGGTTCCTGGCGATGAAAATGTCACGGCCATCAATATGGTTGGCGTTGAGGCGAATGCTAAGGCAAGGAACATTCTCATACGAGGTCTTAGCCATGAGTGAGTATGATAGGATTTCTCACCTTCGCTCCGCTCACGAGATTTGGGTAACCCTCGATGCTTACCATGAGGCTCTACTCAAATCAAGGCGTGAGGCAGACCAGTTCAAGCGCGAGTACAACAAGTTTGATCAACGCGGCTGGTGAGAGTCTCGGCGAGTGTTTTGGTCGGTTTACAAAGATTTTGAGCGACCTCCGGCGGTTGGTTGCATATACTGACTCGGACAATGCTCGGCATTTCTTGACCGCACTCGACCTTGGTTTGGGAGATGAAGGTGACCACCATCAAGGACACCACCGACTTATCGACTCACGACTCTTGGCGGGCTTTATTCCCGCCTCAAGACTCATGAGATCGATGTCGTCTCTCGGAAGACGAAATCTCGGTCGATGGCTTTGGTCACCGATCCCATTGGATCTTCTTCTTCCGATCCTTCTATTGGTTTCTCTCTTTCAGCCCTTTGCGAGCTAGCGATGACCAAGCTGGAAAAATTTCAGGAAAATGAGCTTGCTCTTCTCGCTCATAAGTTTTCTCATGCATACAAGAGGGTGAGAGAGAGGAAGAGAGGTGGCATGATCACACTGCTCGAGTGTGGTGGCCCCAACCACATTGGGCGAACTATCCCAAGCTGGAGAAGGGCAAGAATGGCGTTGGCGGTTCGGGCAAGAACGACTACACCGACAAGAACGCAACAAGAAGCCTCCGGTTCGTGAACGGCGCAGACGAGAAGAAGTACGCAACTTCTCCAAGAACAAGAAGCTCTTCCACGCGTCCTTGCGCAGCGACATCAACCTCTCCGACACGGAGACATGGAGCGACGAGGCGAGGATGATCCGCAAGAAGAAAGGCGGCGGCGACTTCTCGGCATGTGCTTCATGGCGACACCAACGACATCGGCGACTCAAGAGCTCTACAAATGACTCGGACGAGGTACCCTCCTATGACCACTCAACGAAGCTTTACGCAAATTAGGAAAATTTCATGCTAGAGCTAGAGCTAGGTGTACGGAGCTTGAGAAGGAAGTAGGTACCTTGACTCGGAGTTAGCTTCACTTAGATCTTCTCCTCCCGAGTCACCGATGATTGCTCTTTGTGTGATGCTATTCTTGTGGAGTTGGAGAACCTAAGGACCATACATGATAGTGTGCTTGTTGAACTTGATGGTCTTAGGTTGAAGAATGCTAGCACTAGTTACATTGATGCTATTCTGTTGAGGCTAGTTTTCTTCATGCTCACTCCACTCCATCATGCTCTAATTGCCTAAATTGCTTGCGAAATTGATGCCATGGCGAACACCTTAGGAAGCTTTACGCTAGAAACAATGAACTTGAATCACATGCTTCTAAGGACCCGGTCGGCTCATGTGAGGGTGTAAGCAATTAAAACTTGACAATGAAACCACAGATGTCAAGTGTGCTAAACTTGCTAAGGACTTACTAGATAAGTCACAAAAATATTGCTTGCGATGTCTTGAGATTGTGGGGACTTGGATAAAATCCATGTCGAGCTTAGGAAGAAATTAGAAGACCAAGCCCATAGAATTAGAGATGCTCCTTGCGTTTCTTGTAAGGCCCTCAAGATTGAGGCCGCCGTCTTTGAGGAGAAAAATGCACGTCTTGAGAGAGCTCATCTTTACGGTTCTTCTTCCTCTCCTTCCCCTGTTCTTCTTGTGCTTCTTTCTTCCGAGATTGCCGGTATCTTATGAGCACTCTCGAGAAGTTTGTTGGAGGCAAGAAGAAGCTCAATCTTATTCTAGACCAATCCAAGATTAGTAGATTCAATCAAGGTCTAGGATTTGATCCTTGGAGCACGCTCGGCGCATCCTCCCACCATAGTGCGCGGCTCAAGAGTGGTGAGATTGTGGTAGCTCCCTGAGTGAGTACCACCGTGTTTAGGTCTCTTTGGGTTGTCCATAGGACTTGACCTGAAGGGTGTTACTCCTATTGCTACGCCCTAGCAAGGCGAAGTACACATGCACCTTCCAGTAAGAAGGATGGTCACCTAGTAGATTTACGCTTGAGCGCGCCAAGATCACTCGGCGTGGCGTGTTGTGCTCTTAGGGGTATTGAGGTCATCCCGGACTTTGAGTGCTCCTAAGACACACAATGCTTCTAGACGAGTTAGAGAGTCGCTGTTTTGGGCGGCGCCCGGACTTGGTTTTCATGCTAGTTCTTGAGTTTTAGTCCCGAGCTGTTCGTAGTCGATCTTTCCGCCGTCCTCTTGATATTCCTCGTTTTCCCATCGAGGTAGATATCGGTGGCGTGAGGTGTTCACGGTAGGAGATCCAGATGACCTTCTTGGGATGGTCCGGCTTTTGCACCACAGCGTGCCAACCCGATTTTGACTCCTAGATTATCTACGAGTTGCTCTGATCGTGTGAGAGTTGGCGTCGGAGAGACACTCGAGTCGATCTTCTTACGTGGTGGTACTACGAGGTGTCGTATGGTTGATATTGGGTTCCTAAGTCTTCACTCTATCCCGATCTTGAGTCATCTTTTCTCTTGTGTCTTGATCGGGTTAAATCGGATGGGGAAGGCGATGTTTGGATTGTTGACTCGGTTGTTCTCGTCATATGACCGGAGATTCTCGTTGGTTCTCTTCCTAGTCCGAGCCCCGGTGATGAGTTAATCACTTTTGGGGATGCATCTTGAGTAGAGTCATTGCTAAAGGTACCATCTGCATTAACCAAAATTTCATTCTTAAAGATGTTGCCTTAGTAAGTAAGTGCAATACAATCGCTCTCTGTTTCTCAACTTATCGATGACTCTTTCGAGGTAAGCTTCAAGAGTAATGCTGTAGAATCCTTGATTCATCGGAGAGGGTTAGTTCTGGGATTTCTAGATTTGGGAGAGTCTTTCGTGCTGATTTTTTTGCTTCTTCGGAGACTCTCTTGATGTTTGATTGCTTCGAGTCCGTGATCTCTCCTTACGGCATAGGAGACTTGGTCACATTGGTTTTGATCATTTGACCCGAGTTAGTAGCCATGATCTCATTCGGGGTTTGCCCAAACTCAAGATGGTCAAAGACTTAGTTTGCTCTCCTTGCCGACATGGCAAGATAGTTCTTGCTTCTCATCCTCCGATCCACCGTAGTGATGGTGATGCACCAGGACAGCTTTTACATATGGACCTTTGTTGGTCGGCTAGAGTGCAGATCGGGAGGAGGGAAGTGGTATGTTCTTGTCATCGTTGATGATTTTTCTAGATACTCTTGGGTATTCTTCATGGCCTCGAAGGATGAGACTTTTCTCACTTGAGGGTTTGATCGAGGTTGTCTATTGAGCTCTCGGTGCATTACTGAGCTATCTGCAGATGATAATGGCACGGAGTTCAAGAATTCCTACTTTGAGAGTTTTTGTGTGGAGTGCGGTTTAGAGCATCGGTTCTCTTCTCCCTCGCTCCTCGTGAGAATGGCGTAGTGGAAAGGAAAAACAGGACCACAGTTGAGATGGCGGGACGATGCTAGGCGATCTGATACTCCTAGGAAGTTTTGGGTGAGGCTATAGCTCTTGCTTGCCATGTTTCTAATCGCGTGTTTTGAGAGCACATTTGCATCGCACTTCTTATGAGTTGAGGTATGGGCGAAAGCCCAAAGTGTGTCTCATTTTCGCGTTTTCGGTTGCAAGTGTTTTATCTTGAAGTCAGTAACCTAGATAAGTTTGAGTCTCGCTCTTACGATGGTATCTTTCTAGGTTACTCGACTTCTTCTCGTAGCTATAAGTGCAGGTGTTGATGCGCATAGGATCATAGAGACACTGTGATGTGACCTTTGATGAGGCTAGCCGGGAGCTAGACGATGTTTGAGCTCTTCTTATCCTCCGAGACCATCTTTGTAGAAGATGAGGATGATGGAGATGATGGTGTTCCACGGATCGATTCCTCTATACGAGGTGCCTCCTGTTTCCATTTACGCACCTCGGGTGACCACCCTTGCCTTGAGCTCTCCTTGGTGGTGGCTCTGCTCCTACCTCTTACGTGCATGAGGTAGAGGCCACTACGCTACGGTCCTCCCGTCATATCAGAAAGCTCATCCACCGATCGGATCATTGGTGATCTGTTTGAGCGTCACTCGCTCAAAATCGGGTTTGTCGATTCTGCCTCCCTCTGCCTTCGTTGCCTCCTTTGAGCCGAAAGATGTTTCTCATGCATTATCAGATGAATCGTGGATTAATGCTATGCATGAGAACTTGAGAACTTTGAGAGGAACAAGGTATGGCGACTTGTCGAGCCCCATCGGTCATAATGTCATTGGGACCAAGTGGGTGTTCAAAACAAGCAGTGAGGATGGGGTTGTCATTCGCAACAAGGCTAGGCTAGTTGCAGGGGCTTTCTCAGGTTGAGGTCTTGACTTTGAGGAGACCTTTGCCCTGTAGCTAGACTAGAGGCTATTAGGATCTGCTTGCATTCTCTGCATCCCGGGCTTCAAGCTCTATCAAATGGATGTCAGAGTGCATTCCTCAATGGCTATATTGAGGAAGAGGTTTATGTCAAACAACCTCCGAGATTCGAGAACCCCAAGTTTCGAGTCATGTATACAAGCTCTCCAAAGCTTTGTATGGACTCAAGCGAGCCTCAGAGCATGGTATGAGAGGCTCAAGTCTTATCTTCTCACCATGACTTCAAAATGGGCATAGTAGACAAAACTCATTCATCGGACACCATGAGTCTCATTTTCTTCTTGTCGGTTATGTGGGCGATATAATTTTGGTGGCTCATCTCATTCGCTTGTGTCTCGGTTTACGAGGTGATGAGCCTGAGTTTGAGATGAGTATGATGGGCGAGTTGAGCTACTTTCTTGGCTTCCAAATCAAGCGGACTCGGGAGGTACTTTCTTGCATCAAGGCAAATATACCGTGACCTCTGAGGCGTTCGACATGTCGATGGGAAGCGGTGATGACTCCTATGGCCACCACTGCTGTCCTCGAGCCCGATGAGGATGGTGAGCCTCTTGATCAAAAGGAGTTTGAAGCATGATCGGCTCCCTCTTGTACCTCACTGCTTGAGGCGGACATACATTTTGTGTGTGTGTCATGCGCTCGATTTCAAGCTTCTCCTCGCGCCTCTCACCGCCAGCGGTCAAGCGCATCTTGTGTACCTTCGTGCTACCCGATTATGGTATTTGGTACTCTTCGTCTTCTTGTCTATCTCTTAGAGCCTTTTACGATGCCGACTTTCTTTGGTGTAGGATAGATAGGAAGAGCATACGGCACTTGCCAATTCATTGGCACTTCTCTTGTTTCTTGGTCATCTAGGAAGCGATCGAGTTGCCTGATCCACGAGGCGAGTATGTTCTTTGCGACTAATTCTTTGTAGCAGTGCTCTGGATGAGATCGACCTTACGGGACTATGGGTTAGAGATAGAGAGTGTGCCACTTTTACGTGACAACACTTCAGCTATTTGCATTGCTAAAACCAAAGTGCAACATTCCCGGACCAAGCACATTGATATTAGATATCACTTCCTTAGAGACCATGTGGAGAAGGGAGATATCGCTTGATTCGTAGAGAGAGTGACCTTGATTAGCGATATCTTCACCAAGCCTTTGGATAGCTCAGATTTGTTGCCTTGAGGAGTGAGCTTGGAGTCGTGAGCCCTTACGGCCTTTCGTGAGGGGGAGCTGGTTTGTATATTATGTATTATATGTTTTCTTCCACTTTTCTTTTCTTTGTGTTTCTTTGGGTGACTTTGGGCTTGTTTTCTTGAGTTGAGTTCACTCACTTAGACTTCAGCATGCCTTGCATTGACCTCTTATCTTGTGCTTTAGGTTGCTATCATGCGTGATTAGTATTCTCTCTTCTCTCTAGGTTGAGTTCCTCACAGTCTTATAAGTCTAGCGGTATTGGGCCTCACAGGTAGAGCGAGTGCATGTGCACTCCTTAGTTGGGATCTAGAGTCACTTCCTATATCGATCACTAGGGAAGATAAGAGCGAGTCCGAGCCGTAGTGAGTCTCTTCTATCTTTTCTATGCTCTATAGCCATCCAGTTTCTGAGTTTCTCGACTTCTTCTCCTCATTCTATTTTTCTGGTTATTATTGAGTTCATTCGGTTTTCTTTATGCCTAATCTTGATAATAACTCAACTTTAACAGATTTGAGCTTAAAATTGATTCATTTGTTGAGGGGAGTTTGGGAATCTGTTCATGCATTGCATTTAGACTGCATTTACATTTTATGAGCTTTGTCTATTATGCAATTGATTTCTTCTTCATGCTATACACCATGCTACATCATTTGAAGAAAATCACTAGCTTAGGTATGTCCAAGTTCATTTAACTTGCTAAGCTTAAAAATGAAATAAGCCTTAAATGAAAAACTTGATGAAACTTGTTGCTTTTACTTGCTAGGTTTCTTCTCTAGAGGTTTGTGCCATAATTTGAGAAATTTAGGAGTTCTCTAGAGTCCCTATAGCAACTTAGGTGAAACTAGTTTGATCCATGCTAGAGTCCTTCAATTGCTCATGAATCGTTGTGCTAAAAATGAAAATTAAACAAAATTGACTCTTCTTGTGCACATACGACTCAACACCTTGTATTCACAAGACCGCTTCCCATTGCACTTGGGATGAACTTGGAATACATCGTGTTTGACCTAGACCATCCTCTTAAGAGCTCATCTTGAGATGGTCGCACACGGCTTGAGTCAATTGGTTGTCAAAAGAAAATGCAAATAAATTAAAAACAAAGACATATGTGGGTAAAGAATGCAAATAATGTCAAACATTTGCACCCGCTATGTCTTGTATGATGATAAATCAAAATTTGCATTAAGTGATAAATGAGCAGAAGGACCTTGTATGCTCTTCTAGATTCCCCAACGTGTTGAGTAGGTTGAACTCTAGGTTTTCCTTTTGATCCTTAGAGTGGCTATTCTTCTATTTTTGAAACTAAAGCTAAGTGTTGCACTTGTCAAATCTTGCTAAAATGAAATATTCAAAACTAAGCTCGTATTTGCACTTGGACATGTCTTAGTTTAGTCATCTTCTGAAATTGACAAGCTTGGTGTAATATCCTTCCATTTTGATCAATTGGATAATCCTCAAAGCTTTTCGATTGCATTTCATGCATACATAAAAAATTGATGCCTATATTGCCAAAGGGGAGATAACGTAGAAAAGGCATCACTAAAAGATAAAAATGTGAATGCTTATTTGGTTATTATGATCTTTGTAAAACTATGCTACTACTTACATTTGGATCATAATCTCATAATCACATTTGACATGTTTAGTTGGATTTTAGAGTTTTTGTTGAAAACTTGCTCTTTCTTAAATTTAACTCTAAAATCTGAATTCCTCTTCGTCAACTTGGTCATGGTTCTAATTTCTATCTTTGGACCAAGTTTGACTTTGCAACTAAAATTGCTTTCTTCTTCATTTTCTTCAAACTCAAATTTATGCCTTTTGTATGGTTTGTCAATATACTCATCAAGGGGAGATTGAAGGACCATGTGGAGGTCCATCCATGTTTGTGATGAGTATTTGACTTTATTTGAGCAAGGTGTGCTCAAGTTTGAGTTTGATTTGGATTGATTTTCAAAATGAAGCAATTTGAGTTGTCTCTGCCAGAGTGGCGTCTGCAGGTCGTATGGGACTTGGTAGTGATGAGTTGGATGGTTTATTGCACATCTTTGTGGGCATTGCTATGTGAGGAGTTTCCTTGTCTTTGATGGTTGCGGGGACGACGGTGCTAGGTCATGGTGAGGCGAAGGATGACCGGGACTAGGCGAGGCGTCGGAGGTCAGACGGTTGGGAGATCGCGGAAGATGATCGGAGGCGGAGTCGGGCAAGTCAAGAAGACAAGGAAAGGAGATGATGCTAGCTAGATGCGCGTGGATCAATGAGGACCGTCGGATTGAGGTCTAGTTGATAGGTTAGCGGGTCTAGGTAGTATGCTTTGAAAACCGTGCAAGAAAACCCGGTATGTGTGTGGGTTTGGGTTAGCCCTTGCATGGCTGTGTGTGTGGGTTAATCCTAGCCCTTAGATGAGTGCTCTAGGGTTGAGGACTCATCCAAGGGTGGTAGGTGGCCCAAGAGTAGTATAAATAGGGGTGGAGGGTAGCCTCCTTCCCTTGAAGGTGTTGAGGTTTTGATGCTCATTTGAGCTTTGCCCACATGAATGTGAGGCTTTGTAACCTCCTTCCAGAAATGAAAGTTTTATTCATCCACCTCTGAATTTATTTTGCATTTACATTATGTCTTTACTTTCATAATTTAAATTCAGCATTTACTTTCCGCAATTACATTCCCGCAATTTACTTTCAAGTAATTTGGATTTGCCTCCCTCCTTCTAAATGCTGCTGTTCTTGGATGTTTTGAGTGTGTTCATATGGTTTTACATCTCTTTTGCACTCTTGGATTGAGTAGAGAACATCTTTTCTTTCAAGTTCCAACTTTGTTCTGAACTTGTTCTTCGCGCAACAGTCAGTGTTTGATTTTTGTAAAAATATAGAAAAATCCTTTTGAGTGATTCTTGTTGGAGGAGGTGCGGGACTCTGATATCCGCTTGCAGAAAAATTTTGGAGTTCACTTGTTGTACCGTTTGGGCGCCATGAGGTGAAAACCGAGCCCCAAACGTTCTGCTCGAAGTTCTTGACCAGACTGTGTTCTTCGATTTTTCGTGTTTTTCTGTAAGGCTTTTGAGGAGAAATTTGGTGGAGTTCTTCAAGACTCTGATGCTCACAGGAGAAAAGTCTCAAAATTTTGTGAGCTACAGAAACCCACCAACCTCCTGTGCAAATTGAGGACAAGTTCTGGAAATTCTGCTTTTGCTTTTCTGAAAGTGACTTTTGTGATTTGAATTGATGTCCTTTCTAAAAGCAAGAGTTTGAATTGATTCCTCTTTATCTTGGACACTAGACAACCAGGATTGTGACTCAAAAATCCCACATATTTTATGGTACTTATCCATGCAAGCTTGGGGTACACATAGTTGTCTAGTTTTGGGTTTTCACAATTCCTTTTGAGCGATCTTGTCGAGGTTTTGTTGGAGTATTTTGGGGAATTTTATTTGCACCATTCACCCCCCCTCTGTTCGCCATTTCGGTCCT